>JAYKKI010000097.1:5442500-5922500 GCA_039881145.1 Druceiella hillmani | reverse complement strand
AACGCCAAATATATTCTATATCAATTTTTCTATTTATAAAGAGATTATAATTGGAGTACAGAAACCATCGGAGCATAAAGTATCTGATGAGCAGATATTTTGTAGTAAACTATAACATCATCATTCGTTGTCACTCTGTGAATTCGTAAGTAAAATTTAAACTGAATACTTCAAATACCATAAACGAATCCATAAATTTTTAAAAAGTAATTTTTTTGATCTGTCAAAATATATATGGGCCCTTAACTCGCTAGTTCCCATTGATACCTACACTGCCTTGAGTCTTCACCTAAAAAATAAATTTTCGTCTTGCTGCTTTAATGTATTCCAGAGTGTTCTGGTTAGATAATCATGCAGCTGATTTGGTTTATCCCTGCCTTATTCTTTATTAATTAATGTATCAAATGGATACATATAGCAAATTTATTGCTACAAGAGTAATCTTTTACAGCCAACCAGAACACCAGTTCAGATCCGCTCGACATGCGGCCAGGAAGTGAACCTGGTACACTGTGCGCCAGGCCGCCAAAAGCCATATGTAGGCCTTGTAATCAACTCAACACACTATGACAACACTAATTATCAGTAATTAGACCTAACAGTTCATAATCTACTATGTTGCATTTGCTTTGTTGATGCCTGGAAGTATATTTGCAATTGTGAATTCTGAAGTTAACCTAATTATTTATGATGAATAATTAGCTTATTAATTAGTTAAATAAAATAACAAAAATAAAATCATTATAATCAAAATAAAAACTTGCACGAAGACAAAAGAAACAATAGGTATCACTAGGTCTCATTGGACACTCTGGTTTGAAGATAGCACTTTTTTATTTTTAAGGTTGTACTAACTTAGGATTAAAAGAGGTTTTTAATTAAACTGGACTTTCTACGACAACTGAGAGGTTAAAAGCTAAGCAGTGCAAGGTTTGAAACTTTTATATATCTTATAATAAATTATTCATAGTAGCAAGTTTATTAATACACGAGTGTATTTATAATAAAAATAATATGTTTTAAATACACTTTCGTCATGTCATCATTTATTAATGGCTCCATTTAATATATTTTAGTCTAGTCAAATCGGGATTATACTTTGTAATAAAAGGAGGAAGACTGGAAATTTGCTTATGTCTTTATTTTGATGTTCTAAAAATTATGTGAAAATCTCAAAAGATACTGTATTCGCTAGTCAAAACATCAAATATCAAAGGTTAGGATGTTATGCATATAACTGTTAGAAAATGTTATTCTCTGTAGCAGGGTTTCCCAACATTTTTTTTGTTGAGACTCCCCGGACTATAAATTATATTTTTATGCCCCCCCCTTTGATTTAGTAAATTAAATAAAAATGGTAACTGAAGTTTGTAAATACACAAACTTACCTTTTAACAGTGAGACACAATAATTTTACACACTCAAACTGATTTCTCAACAAAAAATGTACACCAAAACGTCAAATTGTTCGCAAGTTTGTGGTAATAATAGTGAATATGATATTTAATTTCATTAATTTTATGCATGTAAATTAAACATTACATTGTAATGTTATTTGTTAATGTTGTTTGTATATTTTTTTGGTTTTTCTTTCTAAAATGCAAACGCTTTCCACCCCCCTTGACATCTCTCTAAGCCCCCCTTGGGAGGCGCGCCCCCTAGTTGGAACTCCTGCTTTATAATTTTTTTGAAATCTCTAATGACACACGAGACGTAGGAAGTAAGATATTCGCGAATACTATTTTTGTGGTCTTTAATATCTTGATTGGCGGACATGATAAATTATGAGACTTTTCTGTCCATCTATAGAACTCGCATAAAAGTCTATGCAAAATTTTCATCTTTAACTCCTTTTATTCCAAAGTGCAGGCTTTATTTCGCCTGCACTAATTTACGATATCTCAGTTGCAATATATACAAATAAAAAAATTAACTACAAAAGATAATTTACAAACAATAAAATTGTTTATTTATTCTTGTTTATTTGAAAGTTTTAGTTTAATTATTTTATCAAATTTCGAAAAAAATTCATCTATTATTACCTATAAAGATTTTACATTTTTATTTTATTTTATTTTATTTTTTTTGTAGAAAAGTAGTGCGGCGTGTTTGAAATTACAAACCACTTAAAACTATTCCCGTGACTAAACTATTGAATTTTGTTAATTGATTTAGGGCATACGGTTGAGGGACACCATATGCTGTATGAGGATTCATTTAATGTCGAACTGTCAGATCCACATTGTATATAATTTTTATCATATATATCAGGTATACTCATATTGTTGAATGATCATTCCTCCAACATTAACATAATTGTCATAAACATGTACCGAACGAGGTGATCAAGTTTGGACACTTAAATCTGATTTGTAAATTTCATTTTTATTTTAAAAAATCTACTCTTACGTGAAACTTCAATTATTACGTTGAAGATGCTTTCACGAATAACTCGTTATGAATTTCTCAAATCCGAGGCCAGTATGAATTACTAATTAACATCAAACAAAAATTCAGAAAAATAATCCAAAAAGCTTTCCATTATTTAGAGTTCTGGATTAAAACAGGGATTCCTTTTAATTTACTTACAGCAGTCTATTCAATTTGTAGTGGACATCTGATATTTCCCCGTCATATGTAATCATAATAAGCCATCCTCAACCAAATTGGTATAAGTATCCTCAATCTGCAACACTTGGTCCTATTATGGGTTGTGTGGATCCAGTTTGTGGACACAAACTGGCCACTCCCATTGTGTCATCCTACCATCGCATTTGCAGCTGACCAACTGCACTCACAGGGTCTTCACTCCAAGAGGATTTTGCACCATGAATCATATATATCACATATATATTATCATATATATAATGTATACTCATATTTTATCATACATATATCATTTTTTAAAAATTATGATTTTCAAGCAACATGTCTCCTCTTAAGTTTTGCCTCTGTCTTGCAATGTCAGCCATTTTTCTTTGTCTCCTAAGCCACTTATTTGTTTTGCGATCCTTTAAGGATATCCCTACCAGCCTCCTTTCCTTCGTAATTAACAATAATAAATTTTTACAGAACGGCTTTCGTTGTTACCCAAGTGGGGTGGCCACCCCATCAGAATTTTTAATCATATTTTTTTTTTAATATAATCGAACCACTTACATTTAAGGAGAACAAAAAATAAAACAACCACGTCTATCAATATACAGTTTATTACAATTATTTATTAACTGAAGGCACTATAAAAGGCATTACTAAATAAAACTTAACATAAAATAAAATTAACAATATCTATGGAAGTCGTTGAGTGCTAGCTTAATATGTACACACATTTATATATAATTAGCAGGCATGTTGAATGTCACGTCTTACTGTCTGTTCAAGGCCACTTGTAGGAATTAAAAAACTTCATACACATTTAAATATTAACGTTTCGAGTGGTTGGAAAATTGGTTAGATCTATCAATTTATAACATCACTCTATCTCGCAACATGTATCGTCGTGCAAATATTTATGGGATATGACCTGGAAATTGGCTAGATTTCCTGTTTTAGCGGGACACATAATTAACGTAGGACATATTTTATGGCCCCACCATAGGTACTGTCACACCTAGACTCGTGTGGGTTAAATTTACAAGTTTCAATTTTGTATTTTTATTTAGTAGCGGTTCCCAGTGGCTTCATTCATGTACAATTAAAAGTTGAAAAGAAACCAAATTTTCCTAACTTATTTTTAGCAAATAAATTAGTGAACAAAATCGTAACGAATTCTAAAATGAGTTAGCGCCGTCTATCTGGTTCCAGGAGAAACTTAATTTTTATCCAAATATTATTTTTTGTGCAAAATTTTAAGGATTTTTCACAAGAAAATAAGTTTTTTTATTTTAGGTGTATGCCATAAGTATAAAAGACGTTTCGTAATTCTTAAATTTCAGTTGCAAGGGTGCATTTCATTTTTAAATTGGGATTTAAGAGAATATTGATCGAAACGACACCATTGTAACTGTTGAACATTGGGAACAAAGTCGATGGTATAAAAATGCTTATGCAGCGTCATCTATAGAGAAGGAAATATAATTTTTAATCATTTTCTAAGTAATAAAATAATAATAATGATATAGCATGTTAATACTAAAACTTCCTATATGTCAGCCAAGGAAACAAACAAAAATCAACCCCTTGTATTACTGAAATAAGGACATAATTTAAAAAAAGCTATTTTATGGGATGGGATATAAAAATCAACAAAACAAAAAAAAAACTATTTTTATAAACATACATAAATTCTATTCTTAATATATCAAGAACTGTTAATAAGAAATAAAAATAACAATAAAAACCTAACGAAGTCAGCGCACGAAGCAACAAAAATCAACAAGATGAAGTTGCTCACTAAACATATATTTACATGTGTATAGTGACTGATGCTATATTCATGATGGTTATTGAGGTATTTGTGAATACACAACACGTGTTTTATATACATGCAAATCTAATTTATATCTGTACTTTTAAATCATATTTTTTAGTAAATGAAATTTATTTACTATACGGACCACTTTTAGGTCCGTATAATAAAAAAAAACATGTATTTATTGTCAATATTTGTGATAGAAACAGTGCTTATAAGCTTTTTAAAATATATTTTAAATGTATTTCTCTAAGTGAGGTTAAATTACACTTTATTAATATTTAATTAGTTGATTGAATTTAGAGTTTACAAACCGTATTTATAATCAGTCCAGCTTTTTTATTATGTTATTTCCATTAATTATATGCGTGCTAAATAAAGTTATTCTTGTATTACGCCAAAGAAGTATAACTTCTAACGCACTCACAAAATTGTTTTTACAAGAAGGTAAATTCGTTTCACAAAATTGTTTTTTTTAAGCCTGCGAGACTCATAAACTATATGTTACGTCTGTGTAAAGAGGATATCTCTGCACTTTAATTCAACTTGTTGCTTCAGAATTCTGTAGAAATAGTAATTACAAATTTTATAAAAAAATTATTTGACTCCATTAAATATATAAGATTTCTGATTATCCTGATTGTTGATTTAAATAAAACGTTTAAGGCTTATTTCTTTAATTTTCTCTATATAATAGTATTTTTATTCTTGTAACACATGGGCTGATATTATACGAACTTTTGCTGATCGCCTTTGGTAATGATTGAGTACCGACTATTGAAAAATATTGTTTTAAAAGAACACTTTCGCATTTATGATAATAGTAAGTACAGTCAACACAGATTTTTAATTAAAACGGCAGAATCGCAAACAGGTTTTTGGTTATTGAGACACGAGTGATAAATTTAAAAGGCATGTTGCACTGTTCATTGAAACGTTGTAAAACTAAATATTTATCATAAAGTATAGAACCTCGAGTTTCATTATACGGGAATTATGCTATAAAGTATGTTAATTTGAATTATGCATCATGTCTGTATCAGCTTCCTTGAAAACCAATCCAGCAATTTGCCAATTCCAAACATATTTTTTGTGATATTTACCGAGTGAAGTCATGGATAACAGAGTAAGAGAAACTGGTATACCAACTATAATATATATATATATATATATATATATATATATATATATATATATATATATATATATATATATATATATATATATATATATATATATAAGCATACCAAATTTGGTGGAGTTTTGATAATGTGAAATTATTTTTGGAGTTATTTATAATATTTTAGCATTACACCGTGACCATCTAATGGTAAAATATTGCGTGCAAAAGTTTATATATGATATACAACCTGAAGATAATTTTGACTGATTACTGTGGTACTTGGTAATTGTTACCATCCACACCTCGATGCGAGCTAGTGTAACGTTATAAATTGAAAGATAATGTAGCTATTTTTAACCTGGTTACCTAAACATTTGCGTTATATAATGACTTTAGCTTAAGTAAAATGCACTGGATTGAAATGCATTAAACGAAAAAATTAAAAAAAAATTTCAATATGAAATTCTACTATTTCCATCCTCTATTATCTCAATCTCGCTTAACCATACGGCTTAAATATCTAAAGTAACGTAAAATGGCCATAATTTAAATTAATAAATTTTTTTTTTAATTTAAATTATTTAAAAACTTT
This sequence comes from Druceiella hillmani, assembly GCA_039881145.1. Taxonomy (NCBI): domain Eukaryota; kingdom Metazoa; phylum Arthropoda; class Insecta; order Lepidoptera; family Hepialidae; genus Druceiella; species Druceiella hillmani. The sequence continues at coordinate 5,916,374 of JAYKKI010000097.1, read as the reverse complement.
AGTTAAAGTAAAAATTATCAAGTTGTATTTAAGTAGACGCTTAAATATTTAACTGTCGTCGATGATTACAAATAACAAAAATTAAATGCTTCAAAATCTAGTTATGAACGTGACATAATTCCAGCGTTTCTCAACAAAATAAAATTTATTACAATATTAACAAAAGTGGAAAGAATATAAACATTTGCAATGCGCAGACTCGTCTATGTGAGACGGTAAAATTAAAATGTATGTTTACTACTGAATCAATTTTAATAAAATATTTTAAAATTTTTTTATCATCTCACAAATTAGGCTCGGGAATAATTTTTTGTTCAAATTTGTATGTTAACAAAAAATATTAAAAAACTTTTTGAAATGATGATTTCTTTATAACGTGTCAAAAAATTTTAACCATATTTTCCTGTATTTTTTATTTAATTTTGCATTTATCTGCCAGTTTCCAGTTTAATTTGATAAATAATTATCAAGACGAAATGCCAACAAAGACAGATAAAATATTTTTGAAGCCACAATTTTTGATAGAAATATGCACTTAAAATATGTTTTATAAAAACAAACATACAAAGAAATTCGTTATTTCCCGTATCAAACGTACTGAACAAAAATTCTTTTTTGTTATACCAACTTTCTATGAAAATATATGAATCTATGGTATATTTATTCAAAATTGTTAAGAAAATACTCTTTTCTTTGTCTCATAAATAAAAATTTTATTCGTCATATTAACTAAAACACCAACGTTATAATCAATACAATCTCAATAAATATGCGTTCAGGTATTGCGATGCTCTACGTCTACGAAGGCACATCTGTTAAACGATACAAATATATTCATAAAAATAAATATCTAATAACTATAACGGACAACTTTACATCACTACGACTGACGTGCGATACAAAATTTTGCACATAAAAATCGAGATTCCATGCTTAATCTCTAAGCGACATTTTTCTCAATGAATTATCCAGACGCTTAGTGAAATATGCCGAAAAATATCCAAAAATAAATGAGTACAAACTACTACGTTCTAAACATTTCCGGTCATAATTACCAGTGATAAAAATTCAATAAATGCGATTCGTCTACTATGCGTCACATAGCAAACGCTCGCTCAAATGCAATACTCGTTCCAACTTTTTCAAGCAGCCGTTCCAGCATTTAAAATATTCTCATCTAACTAACAGGAGGAAAAAAAAAATAACAGAGAACATCAAACTCTACTCTGATATCTAATTTCATTTCCCAGTTTGGAAGAGACTTCCCACCACGCTTATTTACATATAATAATATATTCGAATGATTATCTACTTTACTATATTTATCACTGGTTTCGTAACGGTAAAATTGTTACCACTCTCCATTACTCGTCTATTTAGGCACAAACTTGTACTTTGCGTTCTGCAATTTTCAAAATCATCCGTTCTACGATTTTCTCAAACAAACCGTTCCGGATATATCTAAATTATGAAACGCATAAGTATTTAAGTCATCATTCTTTGGTTCCAGATGCATACCCGTTCTGAACAAAACTTACAAATTGTTACCATCCATCTCCCCCCACTTTAAGTACAAAAAGAGCTTCAATACCTCTTTTACATTACTACATCACTCTTTGGTTCCGATATTTTCTCTACAATATTCCTAATTTGCAAATTCTTTCAACTTATTCTTCCAAACCTTTAACTTATGCTTGAAATTCGTCTTCGCACCGCCAGATTCTACATTTGAATCCGACTTTGCGCCCTTCTTTCCGGTTTCGTTCTGTTTCTGAAGTCTTCGAGTAGCTCTCTCGTCGAAGGCCTCGTAGAAATTCGGAAACGGGAGATCTATCAATCCGTCGATAGCCGCATAATCGAGAACACATTCGTTCTCACCGTTACGTCGATGCGGGTAGCACTTGGCCATGTTCTGGACGAAGTGGTTAAACATGGCCGTCTCGGTGAACCACTCGAGAAAGTACTGGATGTGCTTAGTCGATGTGCTCTTTACAAAGTTCTCCTTCTGCAATTTTTTGGAACATTCATTAATATATTATTTCAGTTGTGTACAATTTATGCTGACTGGATGGTAAATATGATTTAGTTTATAATGGGACAATTGCAGTCTCATATTAAAGACGACTAATATAAAAGTGTATGGATTTAAATCTGACCTACATCTGTGTCTAAAACCTTTCCTCGCTAATAGACATTCTTATTAAAAAATCTGGAATTCCATAACATGTACATGATTTGTGACCAAAGAAATACATTTGAACACCGTGGGGATCACCAGTGACCACTATAAAGGAAATGTATCTGTTTGAGTGACGACAAGCGACATCGCGCTCGTGCGTGTACTAACTAAATTTAAAATCAGTTGCTGTTTGGTGCACAGTAGGGGAGGTCGCTCGCATGCATTGCTAATTTTTTCTTTCTATTTGTTACATAAAGTTCAAATTATATTATTAGTAATTACAATATAAAAAGGATCCAGGAAAAGAAAATTTTTAATCCATAATGTCGGAATACGAAAATAATTCGAGTGAAAATGATCGTCTTTCAAGTTGTGAAGAAAGTGATAGTGGGAGTGACATTGTGGTGCGCTCACAATTTGGCGTAATGCAAATTTTGAGTGATAGTGATAATAGTGACGATAACAATTATTTTGCTGATACGGAGGATGTACTGGACTGCGAAAATGACGATGTGACCTTAATTTCAGTTTTTGTTATAATTTTTGTTTACAATTTATATTTCCATAATTTTCTTTGTATTTTATTATCCTTGTACAAGTTTTTATTAGGAAAACACCGAAAAAATTATTAAAATTGGATAATTTTTGGAAGAGAAAAGACAAAAGATTTCTTTGGCATTTTAAGTATATATGAGTAAAAAACCATGGCACTAAAACGGTTAATATAAAAAAAATCTATAATCATGAAAATTTATGGAAGTGCTATGGGTGAGCAGTGAAAGCAGGTCATGTAAAAGTAGAGTGACATTCAACCGCAAGCCACGTAAAATTAGCATGCTATTCTACATGTTCATTTCTTATTGAAAATAATACATTTATTTCGGCCCTTATTAGACTGCCGTTGCTACGACTGTCTGGAATCAACATAAAACTGGAGGCTCCACAAATATATCTACATATCGGAGGAAACCAAAAACTTTCAAGAACTGATATACCAAGTTTTAACCACCAATGAATTCATAGAATAAAGCAACAATACAGCATTTCTATTTCAACCCTCATTAACATACGATTTCACCAATTTGATTCCTCAGCTGTTAAAATTAATTACTTATAAACCAAAAAGTGTTAGGTGCAATCAAAACTAGTCAATATAACATAAAACTAAACTTACCTCAAACACAACATCAAACTCGCTCAAATTGTCCCCGTCTTCTTCTTCAACACGTTTCCGAGTTGAAACACTAAAGTACTGCCAATAATTTCCCAGTAAGTCCACAAAGAATCTCAAGAAAGCTTCTGCAACTAGTACATTCCTCGTCTTCTCCATGTGGTCATCATCGGAATGGTATCTAGCACCATTCGAGTTTAGCTTTTCTGATTTTGCTGAGAAATTTTTCGAAGATTCCATGTGCAATGAGGTCTTCAGGTTTTTGTACGAGTGACTTGGAAGTATTGTTGACTCATCGCCTTGCATAAATATTACTTTGGTGCTGCCACTCTTTGGTGACAAGTCGACGAGCATACCCTGATGAAGGAAAAAAGAATAAATTTTTAAATCAACCTATAGAAGAAGCAAAAGAACCCTTGAAAAATTGACAAGGGTTTAAGAAGGATATTCTAACTTTTTCCAAATTTAATTATGAGGTTATTATCGGAGATCACAATTTCTTTCTATTGAACCAATGCTGTGTGTGCCACAGGAGAGTATACATTCAGCCATATATTGCATGCTGCTTCGCTCACTTTTCCCTAGAAGATACTCATTCTATTTGTGACATTTCCATATTTTGTTTATTCTCAATATGTCAAAATTAAGCTGCTAACTGAGCAGATGGTCTAACGCCCCACTCTATTTCCCCTACCAGAGATGTTTGAGAAGTTTCTATAAAATTCTAGAAATCTCTGGAAAAGTGGCAAATTTATTGTTGCTGTTGCATATTTACGTGTATATTATCTGGATTTTCAGGAGTTCAAAACTATGTTTAGACATGGTTTTGGACTTCTGAAAGTCCATGTTTAGACACCGTTCGCAGTCTATGTTAGTTTCCAAAATTAGTTTCCATCTTATTATCCATTATAATTAAGTAAATCGGCAGCAATAGGACATTTGCAATGTGTATAACAATAAATATTTGAATAATGAAGGTCACAGTTTTTGATTCAGGAATAATATTAACAATATCTAACTGCAATAAAATGGATACAAATATTTTTATTTAATTATCAGAAATAATATTGTGTTTTAAAATTTGCAGCTAAATGCCAAAATATAAATTATAATGTGTAACTTCAAAATACACGAAACTGCTAATATAAAGCCAACTTCAAGTAATTGTGTGATTAAGATAGCGCGATCCTATATATTGAATTCCATAAACAATATTTATCTGTCACTATAGAATGACATAGTCTGTGGAAAAGAAAACTTCAAGTATTTGTGTGAGCAAGATAGCGCGATCCTATATATTGTATTCCATAAACAATATTTATCTGTCACTATAGAATGACATAGTCTGTGGAAAAGAAAACTTCAAGTATTTGTGTGAGCAAGATAGCGCGATCCTATATATTGAATTCCATAAACAATATTTATCTGTCACTAGAGAATGACATAGTCTGTGGAAAAGAAGAAATAGGATGTTTAGCCAACTTCAAGTAATTGTGTGAGCGTGATAACGCGATCCTATGTACTGAATTCCATAAACAATATTTATCTGTCACTATATAATGACATAATCTATTTAAAAGAAGGGATAGGACGTTTAGCCAACTTCAAGTAATTGTGTGAGCAAGATAGCGCGATCCTATATATTGAATTCCATAAACAATATTTATCTGTCACCAGAGAATGACATAGACTGAGGAAAAGAAGAGATAGGATGTTTAGCCAACTTCAAGTAATTGTGTGAGCAAGATAGCGCGATCCTATATATTGAATTGACATAGTCTGTGGAAAAGAAGAGAAAGGATGTTTAGCCAACTTCAAGTAATTGTGTGAGCAAGATAACGCGATCCTATGTACTGAATTCCATAAACAATATTTATCTGTCACTATATAATGACATAGTCTATGGAAAAGAAGGGAAAGGATGTTTAGCCAACTTCAAGTAATTGTGTGAGCAAGATAGCGCAATCCTATATATTGAATTCCATAAACAATATTTATCTGTCACTATAGAATGACATAGTCTGTGGAAACGATAGGATGTTTCCCTTTTGATTTCATTATTTGCTCGGGGTATTGTGATTTCATGGAATTTTCATATCACACTAGTATTTTGGTGCGAAACTTTGCTGGAATGCATGAATGCCAATTTTTTCAGTTTACAATACAGAGATAGTATCATTATCAAATATAACTTTCTCAAAGATTATCAATTACCCTATTACAGAATGAGATAAGAGCATGATGATAAAACACTATCACCAAATTATTATTTTTACGAGTAAAACAAAAAAATTTTAGAAAATAAACATTGTGTGAAAAGAAGATTGACAGATGGGAAATAAAGTTTCCAAGCAATTTTGATGTAAAATTGATATTGAAAGTTGGTGTATAAATGAGATATGGCCTGATGAACTGTAAATTTGATACACAAGAAAACGATGATGGGCAGATTTGCATGGACGCTGGCTTGTCGTGTATACAACCCAAATGTATACCGAAAGGTCTACATATTTAAGCTTTTATTTTCACTATGAGGCCCAGCTCTTGAGATACCGGAGAAGACAGGAATCGGCATTCTTAACTACCCTCAAAATGCATTTATTTTTTATTGATAGCATTTGAATTAGTTAAGAATTAAAAAGGGAGTTTGTAAAGACTTTTCTTAATTGCATTTGTTTAAATAACAGTTTCTAATAAATTATTAATTATTAGTTAAGTTAAATAAAGCATATATGTGTACATAGGTTACCTACCTAATTAAAAGAAACTTATTTTGAAATTTGGCATAAAATTACAGAGCACGTTAATTATCTAAATAAAAATTTGTTCAGTAGCGATACCACATTGGAACCTATTTAAAACGAACAGGTGAATGTCAACAGTCATTAAAAATAACATGTATATTGATGTACGCAAATAATATAATAATCTACCTAAATATTCACAATTAAATGAAACTACGTGATGTAGTGTTATTTCTACTTTCTTTAAGTTCTTTACCACGACCTAGGTTGCATTGTATTTAAACATCTTCAGGCGGGCTATAAGCAAAGATATTTGCTAATATCCCACCTGAATATGTTGTAATACAACGAAACCTAGGTTGTGGTAAATAACTTAAAGAAAGTAGAAATAATACTACATCACGTAGTTTCATTTAATTGTGAATAATGAATTTCTACAAAATTAACACCAAATATATTCAATACTACCTAAATATATCAACCAGAGAGTCGCCTTGTTGTATGATAAAAAATAGATATAAATAGTTAAACATGAGTACTAATGGAGCCCCGCAGACATACTAAAATGCAGACGAGTCCAATAATACCTCTGACCATCCTGAGGTTTCCCGAGTACATGATCGTAACAATATATACATACCTACATACGATTATCAAATACTTATGTGTTTAAGAATTTTTTTATAATATATTAATTTTTTGACTTTTTTAACAAGAAGGCACATATTATATTGATTTTTTTACATCTTTTTATATATTCGTAAATAAAAAAAATGGTCACATCGTTTAGAAAATTTCATAACCTTTTTGGATATGTGGCTGTAAATAGTTTTGATCAAAGTGACCTCCGCAATTAGTTGATAATTAAATTACATTGCGAATCTCATTTGATCCGGGCCTTCTGCGTAAATTCGCTAATGAAAAACCGGGACGTTGAATGGATTAAGAGGATGAAATCTGCCTAAAGCGGGCGTGAATATCCTGCAGTATTCACCAGTTTTGGTATGCTTATGATTCTCTATTGAAATATAATAGTTGTAGATGATAAAAAATTGTTTATATAACAATTTTAAGCGTAACAGGTCATGCTTCAAGATAAGTGATGCAATTTCAACCAGCGCAAAAGCCAGTTTACGTCTGAACAAGGTTTTTATCGAGAATGGAAATCTTTTATTACCACCTGAAAACTATACCATTAATTTGGAGAAACACTGTTTACAGCTAAGTGAATTAAAATGAGCCACTTAACAGAAGTATCCTGCATTAACCAACCGAAAGAACATTGTTTTCTAGTGAGACAATGCTAGACCAACCGAAAGAGCATTGTTTTCTAGCGAGACAATGTTAGACCACACAAGCTTTTCTCCATCTGACACAAACTTTTACAATTTAGTTAGGATAATTTAGTCCATCCATCATAATCTCCAGATTTTGCATTTTCGGGGAACCAATTATTCAAATCACTTCAAAACAACTGGGATGTTAAAAACTTTACTTCCTTGGAAGACTGCATAATTCACTGAATTAATTCCTTAGACAGAAACCTCAGAAATTTTATGAACCGAAAGGCACATAGTATATTGATTAAATGTAATTTTAGTAAATAAAACGTTTCCCGAATTTTCTTCCTACAATAGAACGAACTTTTGCATCAAAACCCATGATATTGACAAAAAAAATAAATTATTAAAAAAATACCTCCTCAAAACGAACATTCTCCAAATCCGTATCCCATCCATCATCCACGTTCCCGGTGGGGTTCTCCCTGGCAGATCCGGGAGCCCTCAGTACTCCGGCCAGGATAGGAATAGGCGCCTCTAGAATATCCCGTCGAAGACCAGAGGGAATGGTGGATATTAGCGTATGCTGCCACACGAACGGGTACAGAATGGACTGCAGCGCTTCCATGCATGATGACAGTTGGCTGTCGAGAGAAGAATTTTTTCATGTTTATGCATATACTTATACTGTGTAAAAGTAAACTTTTAGCAAGACAGACGGCATTAGAAACTAAGTGACGTAATTAATTTTGACTGATGCCTCACTCAAACGGCAGTCATCGAAGCAAATTTTCTTGTTTAAATGTCATGACAAAAATGTTTAATGTTCAACTACCATATCCATGTAATACGGTTAGTTGACTCATTCTAAATTTTGATATTTTCCTACAATATTGTGAAATATAAGTTAATTAAAAACCAATCTTGAAAAAAATTCAAAAATTGATTGAAAAATAAGCCAATTGTAGGCTTCTAAATTTGAAGATACGGATAAAGTTGGGTATATCCCTGTCTCTTTTCCTCTCGTAGAATATAATGTGCAATATTAAAAATGACCTCACAACACAGTATTGCCGTCCTTGTCTAAAGGTTAAATTTAAACTTTTATAACTCGGTCAATTTTTAAGATTACCAAAAAATTTTTTCACTCTTCATCAGCTTATACCTTGAAATTATGATTAATGAAATAAAAAAAATTTAGTCAAATACCCAATTATATATTTAGTAATAATTAAAAATATTTACAGTGTGTACCACGGCTAAATAGCATCACTTCAACCATTTCTACAATTAATCATGTGGAATCTAACGAAATGTAATTTTTTAAATCATTCATCTTATAAAATAATTAAAGTTTATACTTTGCATGAAATCATATTATGTGTAAATTAGCATACTGTGTAAATAGTGTCAATTCTCAATTTGGCAACACATAACATTATAAACTGTCAAGTGTTAAAAATAATTGTCATTTATCTTTTAGAAAAAACTAAAAAACAAAGATTAGTTTTCGTTCTTAATTAACCGTTAAGAGTGCTGACGAGTGCCATCACGCTCGTGCGCATATTAACTAAATTTGCTACGAGCGCGATGGCGCTTGCGAAATCAATTGCTGTTTAGCGCGCGGTAGGGGAGGTCGCTCGCACGCATTGCTAATTTGTTATCTTTCTACGTGTTACATAAAGTTCAAATTATAATATTATTAGTAATTACAATATAAAAAGGAAAAAAAAATTTCAACCCATAATGTCGGAATACGAAAATAATTCGAGCGAAAATAATCGTTTTTCAAGTTGTGAAGAAAGTGATAGTGGGAGTGACATTGTGGTGCTCACAATTTGGCGTAATGCAAATTTTGAGTGATAGTGATAATAGTGACGATAACAATTATTTTGCTGATACGGAGGATGTACCGGACTGTGAAAACACAATATGACCTTGATTTCAGTTTTTGTTATAATTTTTGTTCACAATATATATTTTCATAATTTTCTTTGTATTTTATTATCCTTGTACAAGTTTTTATTAAGAAAACACCGAAAAAATTATTAAAATTGGATAATTTTTGGAAGAGATACAGTTTTTTTTCGAGACAAGGGTAAATGACATCAAAAACAAAAGATTTCTTTGGCATTTTTGAATATATATGAGTAAAAAACCATGGCACGAAACGGTTAAAGTTTATGGTTACTATAGTCTATTGCAATCCATGTTATAACTGTATTATATCTGGCCTAATACACTCTCATATTGATATTGCCTTAAAGATGGAATAAATAAAAAAAAAAATTTTCTTTTAACAATGTGGGACACACATACATTTTAGCGATAGGGAATTTTTTTCTCTTTGATAGAACGTAAATTGTTTATATATCTCACATATGGAGAGTTGTAATATAAACGGGGAAATAGTCATATTTTAAATGTTGTTCCTTTGCACTTACAAACTGCACGATATACATATAAAGGTCTATGGAAAAAACTTACCTCAACTTGTCGCTAACAAGCACCACCTTCCTCTCCAGTAGCAGAGTCCCAAATATCTTTACTAGCAAGCTTACGCTAATCGAGTCCATCAACACTGACAAATTATCATCATCCATTCTAGGTTCTATAGGCCTCTTTATCGTTCTCACTTCCTGTCTCGAACTCCAAGGTATCTCTGCTGATTTTGACTCTGCCACTTTCCGATGACCGTTCACGTTGTTATTATTCTCAACGTTATAAAACTCTGGAATGTGACTCTTGAACCGATTCTCATCACCGCCGAACTGTCCCAGCATATAGTCTGAAGACTCTTTTCTGCCTTCATTACATCGACTGGGGTCAGCTAACGTTTTTGACTTGAGCACATCGCCAAGATTAACAGAATTTCTGAACAGTGAGTTCTTGTGTAAATCTTCCGAATTGCGTTTGGGAGACCTGATGTGGGTTAAAGTGATATATTCACCGGGATCTGGGAAGTCTGTGTCGAGGAGCTGCTGTAGAATAGAATCCAGGACGAGATCGGAACTTCCATGGTGAGATTCAAGCTCCTGGAGAATCTGAAAGCGGATAAAAGTGAATATGTCAGCTTGACAGGATCATGGAAAAAGCCAAGTTAAACTTGAAAAGAGCAGAGAACACATTCATCTGCATAAAAACACAGAATAAATGTCACGTGTCATTTGACAGTTTACTTATAATTCATTTAAGCAATGGCTACACATCTCAAAAAGGATTGATACTAATATTCACAATTAAATGAAACTACGTGATGTAGTATTATTTCTACTTTCTTTAAGTTCCTTACCATGACCTAGGTTTCGTTGTATTAACATCTTCATGTGGGATATTAGCAAAGATCTTTTTTGTATTTATTTACTTACCAACTTTTATGTATAGTGCTAATATCCCACCTGAAGATGTTGTAATACAACGAAACCTAGGTTGTGGTAAAGAACTTAAATAAAGTAGAAATAATGCTAAATCACATAGTTTCATTTAATTGTGAATAATGAATTTCTACAAAATTAACACTAATATCTTTTTTATAATACTTAGTTATGTTTTTATTATTTTTATTTCTCATTAACAATTCTTGTTATATCCAAAATATATTTGCATATTTATGGAGATACCTTTTTTATTTTGTGTCATAATCACAAATTGTATATTATTTTTGGTTTTTCCCGATGGTAAATTGTTGAATTGTGTTATTTTTTAGACCTGTAAATTCTAAAAAATACCACCCTTTTTAAACTATATTCTATATCTGTAATTCTGGGCTCCTCTTTGGTATTATTTAAAGTGAGTGCAAAACTAAAAAGCTCTCGAATCGGAGTCAATATCACCAATATAAATGTATGACAAATCAAACAGTTCATTTATTTTTGTCCAGCCACTACTAGCTAACTAAATGGTATATTAAGGATGTGGTTATGGTATATTAAGTACTGGTTATTGATAATAAGCAACTGTTTACTATCACGGTTGGTCAAAATTTATATGATAATATAAAATATTGAAACAATATAAAAATATTGAATATATTTGGCGTTAATTTTATAGAAATTCATTATCACTTAATTTTTATTCACAACTAAATAAAACTACTGATGTGGCTGACCAAATGGTATTTTAAGCATATGGTTATTGTATATTAAGCCCTGGCAATTGTTAATAAATAACTGTATACAGTTGTACAAAATTTACAGAATAATATAAATATTGAAACAATATAAAAATATTGAATTTATTTGGCATAAATTTTTGTAGAAATTGATTATCACTTAATTTTTATTCACAACTAAACGAAACTACTGATGTATCTGACTAAATGGCATTTTAAGCATATGGTTATTGTACATTAAGCACTGACAATTGTTAATAAACAAATGTATACTATGACAGTTGTACAAAATATACATGATAATATAAATATTGAAACAATATAAAAATATTGAATATATTTAGTGTTAATTTTCTACAAATTGATTATCACTTAATTTTTATTCACAGCTTTATCAACACTATGTGATGTAGTGCTATATCTATTGTATTTAAATTCTTAACCACAACATAGGTTTCATTTTATGGCAACATTTTCACATTGCCCACCTGAACATGTTTCCATACAATGTAACCCAGGTTGTGGTTAAGAAGTAATATAGTACTACATCACGAAGTTTCATTTAGTTGTGAATAAAAATGAAGTGACAATATAAAAAACTGATAATAGTATATAAGAAACCAACAATCAAATAAAATTACATCACCAACCTTATAAAAGAAACCGGGTGCTCTGTACCGCGATACGAGACAATAGGCCAGCGGTAGACAGAAGGAAGCACCTTCAGGCAGCACTCGGCGGCAGTACCCGAAAGCACGCTCACCACGTTCGTTGGTCAGTACCAAAGAGTAGCACTGCGTGTGAGATGCATCAAGATCATACGCTCGGCGACGTAGGGGAGATGTGGTGGGAGATTCGTCGACGAGGCTTACAGTTTCAGGGAAAACGAGGTTCTCAATTTGGGGCGGTGACTGAGCCTGGAAAGTGAGGGGAAATTTGACATTAATTGACAGTAAAATATTTGTAGACGAGAGATATACAGGCAGTCTGTTATACAGTTATAGAAGGTTCAGCTTTATTCTTAAAAACTGAAATGTTACGTCTTGGTCCATACACTCGCAGAGAAATTCTTTACGTTTATGTTTTAATAGCAACCTGTCTCGGCTTCACTGTACCCGTCATTTTAAGATAGGCAAAAGTTGTGATTCAAATATTTTTTTATGCACTACAGAAAATGTCTTTTCTCAGGACCCAAAAACGACTTTATACAGGTACAATTAAATTACTTCATTAAGATTTTTTGATAGGCATTTTTTCTTCCAAGAAGATAGTCTTGCATTTTATTTTAATTATAAATAACAAAACATAATAATGTAGATGACATCTTTGTGTCCGTTTCTCCTCTCCATGTACGAACATATCGCACCAAAGATTATTCAAATCAGCATTCGTACTTTTATTTAGTTTCAAAAACCTTTCATTTTCCTTAAACTACTAATCCAAATTATAAAGTAAATTTGTAATCTATCAAAAACACTTAAATAATTATATTTATTTTAATCAGGATTAATACGTACAATTCCCCACACATATTATTAGTGTATTTGTAATTGTCATGAAAGCGTCCAAACCAGCTATTTCTCCAACTATACTGACATTATTAACTATATCTTAAAAGTTATACAACATATTATATATAGCCGCCTATGGCAATGTGGAAACCTTCCTGTTTATTATGCGGGAAACATTGTTTTACTATACAGAAAATTCAACGATATCATTTTCTAGACAAGCGCCATCGCGCTCGTGCGCGTATTAACTAAATTTGCCACGAGCGTGATGGCAATCAGTTGCTGTTTAGTGCGTGGTAGGGCAGTTCTCACACGCATCGCTAATTTTTTATCTTTCTACGCGTTGAATAAAGTTCAAATTATAATATTATTAGTAATTACAATATAAAAAGGATCCAAGAAAAGAAAATTTTTAACCCATAATGTCGGAATACGAAAATAATTCAAGTGAAAATGATCGTTTTTCAAGTTGTGAAGAAAGTGATAGTGGGAATGACATTGTGATGCGCTCACAATTTGACGTAATGCAAATTTTGAGTGATAGTGATAATAGTGACGATAACAATTATTTTGCTGATACGGAGAATGTACCGGACTGCGAAAATACGATATGACCTTGATTTCAATTTTTGTTATAATTTTTGTTCACAATATATATTTCCATAATTTTCTTTGTATTTTATTATCCTTGTACAAGTTTTTATTAAGAAAACACTGAAAAATTATTAAAATTGGATAATTTTTGGAAGACACAGTTTTTTTTCGAGGCAAGGGTAAATGACATCAAAAACAAAAGATTTCTTTGGCATTTTTAAGTATATATGAGCGAAAAACCACTAAAACGGTTAAATAACTGTTTGTGTGACATCATTATTAATATTATAACCGAACTCGCTTTTAATATTAGAAATTATGTTATTATCAGCAATAAAATTATCATGTCTGTGAACTATGGACGAGACTAATAAACCTATTTACAATTGACCACTGCAGTTTTGAATATTATAAATATTATACAGTTCACTGATGTTATAAATTACGTTTTAAACGTTATATTTTAAACAAGTATATTTGCATCATTTTACTTTACATCATATTTAACAAACACAAAAATGCTTTAAAATTTTTATTGTTCGTATTATACTTCATTACTTTCACTTTTGTAAGTATTATAATATTCTGAATCACGATTTGTCTGCAATTTCATTTACGTACATATATTAAATTAATTTGTGCTTATTAACAATCGGTTCAAGTCGGAATTTGATATTTGTATGTTACGAGTAATAGAAATATAACGATAACTAATAAAGTTATATTTCTATTACTCGTAACATACAAATAGTTTTAGTTGTATACAATCTTAGCATTTCTTGTTTAAATATAGAATATTTGCAACATTAATTGGGAATCACAGGTACCTATATATCGGGGTTATCAACATAGATGCGATAAGAAAACCGGTCTGAGAACTACTTTTTCAATGCATTTTTTTAGTAAGAAATGTTTAAAACCGCATTTCTTCTCTACCCAACGATTTCCTTTCTGCAATATTTAAGTTTTAAATCCCTATCTTATTGAGTTTAGAAGTTATAAGTCTTCGACATGGATGGACTGTGTTGCCACAGCAGAAGGAATCCGATTGAACCCTTCAGGTATGCATAAATATGTCTTTTGGGACTTATTCATTATAAGTAGAGTGTCATAAGTGTCAATTCTTACGTTATATGTAAATTACAAGCTACATTAAATCAAAACATTACTCTGCTACTCAATGCTACCATAAATATGACTTTTGGGACTTATTCATTATAAGTAAAGTGTCATAAGAGTCAATTCTTTTGTTTTATGTAAATTACAAGCTACATTAAATCAAAACATTACTCTGCTACTCAATGCTACCATAAATATGACTTTTGGGACTTATTCATTATAAGTAGAGTGTCATAAGTGTCAATTCTTTTGTTTTATGTAAATTACAAGCTACATTAAATCAAAACATTACACTGCTACTCAATGCTACCATAAATATGACTTTTGGGACTTATTCATTATAAGTAGAGCGTCATAAGTATCAATTCTTTTGTTTTATGTAAATTACAAGCTACATTAAATCAAAATATTACACTGCTACTCAATGCTACCATAAATATGTCTTTTGGTATTTATTCATTATAAGTAGAGTGTCATAAGTGTCAATTTGTTTGTTATATGTAAATTACAAGCTACATTAAATCAAAACCTTACACTGCTACTCAATGCTACCATAAATATGACTTTTGGGACTTATTCATTATAAGTAGAGTGTCATAAGTGTCAATTCTTTTGTTTTATGTAAATTACAAGCTACATTAAATCAAAACATTACACTGCTACTCAATGCTACCATAAATATGACTTTTGGGACTTATTCATTATAAGTAGAGTGTCATAAGTGTCAATTCTTTTGTTTTATGTAAATTACAAGCTACATTAAATCAAAACATTACACTGCTACTCAATGCTACCATAAATATGACTTTTGGAACTTATTCATTATAAGTAGAGTGTCATAAGTGTCAATTCTTTTGTTTTATGTAAATTACAAGCTATATTAAATCAAAACATTACACTGCTACTCAATGCTACCATAAATATGACTTTTGGGACTTATTCATTATAAGTAGAGTGTCATAAGTGTCAATTCTTTTGTTTTATGTAAATTACAAGCTACATTAAATCAAAACATTACACTGCTACTCAATGCTACCATAAATATGACTTTTGGAACTTATTCATTATAAGTAGAGTGTCATAAGTGTCAATTCTTTTGTTTTATGTAAATTACAAGCTATATTAAATCAAAACATTACACTGCTACTCAATGCTACCATAAATATGACTTTTGGGACTTATTCATTATAAGTAGAGTGTCATAAGTGTCAATTCTTTTGTTTTATGTAAATTACAAGCTACATTAAATCAAAACATTACACTGCTACTCAATGCTACCATAAATATGACTTTTGGGACTTATTCATTATAAGTAGAGTGTCATAAGTGTCAATTCTTTTGTTTTATGTAAATTACAAGCTACATTAAATCAAAATATTACACTGCTACTCAATGCTACCATAAATATTTCTTGGGACTTATTCATTATAAGTAGAGTGTCATAAGTGTCAATTCTTGCATTATATGTAAATTACAAGCTACATTAAATCAAAATATTACACTGCTACTCAATGCTACCATAAATGTCTTTTGGGATTTATTCATTATAAGTAGAGTGTCTTAAGTATCAATTCATTCGTCGTATGTAAATTTATTTCAAAAACGATATAATACGAAAGAAAAATACTAAAGAAAAGAATTTTGACAAAACAAATTATTTTTACCTTGTTTTCAAATAACTGTAAATATTTAGTTATATTAAAAATTCAGTTTTATTTTCTTCTAATGAGGCTCTCTCAACTAAACAAATATAAACATTTTTAAATTCAGTTCTCCATCACTTATCAAATTTATCTATCCAAAATTGATAATAATTGCCATTAAAAAAAGTAATACAATAGTCTGAAAATGTGATTGGCACTGACTTTTGAAAGACTAAAAGAAAATTAAAAAAAAGTTTTTAGAATTACGATCGATTTATTCTAAGATCACATATTATTGAATCAATTTTAATTAGGTTTTCTCTGTTAGATAAATCAGCATCATAAAAAAATAATTTATATATTTTAGTATCACATTTTGATATGAAAAAATGAAGCAGTAGTTCTAACAGAAACTAATTATTGCCAAAAAAAAATCACAGTGTGAGCCATTGCAAAAAATCACAGCGTGAGCCATCCGCTGTAGCGCTAATAAGCCGAGCCAGTGATAGTTCGATAATTGTACATATCTCGCAAAAAAATTCACCAAAGAAGCTGCAAGTAGAAAGTAAAATTAAGTACAAACAATACGAACCCCCTCCGGGAAGACACTTTTGATGTAAGCATGACCGGTAATATGGTTTAAGCCAACCAGTAGGCACATCTCATACAAGCGGTCTGTGCGGGCGTCGATACCAGGATCTATATCGACCACTGCACCGTTGCTTTCATCCGCCTCCATACTGTCCCCGCTGAAAATACATTTAATTTTTTATCTAATACATATAAATAGATATGTATTTACTGATATTGGTTTCAGATTAATAAATCTACAACTATCATATAGTATGTTCCACTAGGCGATCGCAACGCTCAAAACGGTTGTTTGGTGTCTGCAGTCGTTGCGGTTGTGATCAAAACGTTACTGATGACGTTATTGTTCACAACCACTTCGAGCCCATGCCGACTCACTTATCAACGTGGGTCGTTGCGATCGTTTAGCTGTCAATTTGACATTGACACCTTGATATATGAAATTTACGTAAATCAATTAATATTTTTTTTTAAAATAAACATGGTGACGAAAAGAATCACTTTATGCAGCTCCAAGAAATACAAAATAAAAGTAAAGGTTACACAAAAAGGTACAAAACATACAAACAATCATCAAATTTTTATAGAAATTAAATTACACTTTTGCAATTAATGTATTATCTAACAATTAATACATAAGAAAAAAATACAATAATATAATCTCTTTACTTTTGTCCAATACCTGCCCTTTCCTCATAGTTGAATACGCATTGTTCATAACTCGTTTCACTTGAACTGACAGTTACATCGTTGACAAACTAGTGGAATGGGTTTGATCGTGGTCATGGGCACGAGCGTTGCGAGTGGCTAGTGGAACGTACTCTTAATGGGAACAAGAACATATTAGTTAATTACTTTCTTCTCATTTCTTGATATATTCCAAAAAAAAAATTGTTAGTAATTATTTTATGCACGTTTAATGCTGGTATTTTCCCATAACACCATTATTTCATAATTAAAAACCTAATTATAGTTCTTGGTGGTTTATCAAGGAAAAATTGTAATTTTTGAAGGGTGAAACCCTTCAAAAATTACATTTTCATTACTTTTCCAGTATTTCCAGGAGAAATAATTCCTGCTTGCCAGGTAGAATGAAACTTAAAACACCATTCTTAGTACTCTTTTGAGCTTAGAAAATAGATAACGCTGAATTTTGTAGGAATGGAATTTTTTTGCTTGACAAGAAACCAAAAAATGATATGACAGTTTATGTATCAAAAAAAGTTTAGTAGCAAAAGAATTAATTAAATAAAAAATTAAAACATTGTCATAAATTTGTTATACTTATTTATGTTAAAACTGAATTAGTAACACAGAAATTTGATTGCTTGCACGGGTGTGTTACACACACTGTACAATAACACAAAAAACAATCTTTGTTAGTACCTACTTAAATACTAAAAAAGATTGTTTTTTATCTTAATTTATTATTTATTTCTACTAGAATAAAATTATGGAAATGAATTTATTCCAAGGATAGATGCGATTCCATAATTTTTCTCAATTTTCTAAGTTTTCCGAGTGTGTGGCGACTATGTTTATAACGAAAATATAAGAATAAAGCCATACTTCAAATTAATATTTTTAAATAAAGGAAAATCAATAGCCAAAATCAAAGGCAACAAACACATGTCATGGTAATCATATAGCCCCGTATATATATGAAAAAACGGTCATTGCTTGTAAAATCTTTCAGGGAATAGATTCGTTTTTAATTGATTTTAAAATCTAAAAATAACGTTGGCCTACTTCATTTATACAGAAATTTAAATAAAATTTTCTTTAAACTAGATTCACAAAGTTTCGACTACATAATATGGGATAAAACCTTCTGTTACAATTATCAATTTTACTTTACTTACGAAAAGACTTATTTTTTTGTCTGTAACATTGTTACATTTCACATTTTTACTTTACCTCTTACATTTGGCTCACGGATCACATCTTTTTCCATAACATACTTGAGACAAATTGAAACCAAACAAACAAAGTATCTACTACATAATATGGAATAAAATCTTCTGTTACAATTAACAATTTCAGGTTATTTACCAAAAGACTTATTTTTTGTCTGTAACATTGTTACATTTCACATTTTTACTTTACCTCTTACATTTGGCTTACAGATCACATCTTTTTCCATAACATACTTCAGACAAATTGAAACCATTTCACTGACTCTGCCTTCATTTTCTTAGCTTCCATCGTGTAACAAACTAACACCGATGTACACTCACCTAGCGAAATCGCCATCCGACTTTGACATGCACTTCTGCTGTTTAAAACTCTTCCAAGATCGAAACGTCGCGTAAGGATTTCCGTTGTCGTATGTGCTTCCAACCGATGTCTGGTGCCTGTATGCACGACCCGCTCGCGCTCGTCCAACAGTCTGCGTGTGCTGTTCGGTGTAAGCAGCACGTGACGAGACGCGACGCACGTAATTCTTGCGTCGTTCCGTTAGACTTCGAGTGAGCTTTATCGAGTCTATTGTTGCAGAAAATATATAAATTTAAATATTGATATGAATTTTTATTATAATAATGATTTTATAATGGACTATTAATGGTTGTATTTGGCATATTTGTTGCATAATGGTTGTATTTGGCATATTTGTGCTATGTGCCCTTTTAACTTTCTGGCTCACGTCTGCTGTTAGCCAGAAAAGTTAATTTTGCAGAAATTAACACTATATTCCACATCTTTCTACCATGCCAATAAGGTATACATACAGTTCAGGGCATTTTTCTTTCTTTCAGTAAGTGATTGGTAAACAATTTTCTAGACAGAAGATAGTAGAAGTATTTTAAATAGTCCTTTTAATAATGTATTGTTTACGTTCCTTTGTCGTAAGATAATTATATTTTGTAGCAAATTTTGTGAATTTTAAACAGCCGCCATTTTAAAACTATCGGTCTATAGACTACTACAGTAAGTCTACAAATTTGGTTATAGTCTATATATATAATAATTTTAAATAATTTATCACTCTTATCATATATAGATATTATTCTATATATTTTTTGTACAGTTAGTAAAAAACTTTAATAAACACAATTAGATATATTGCACGACATTATGCCAAGTCCAAAATAGATCTCTTTGGCAGATATACATATTTAGTATTTACAATCGTTAAACTAGCTATGCACTGATAAAGAAAAAATAGATGGGGAAATAACTTAAGAATTACAGAAAATTATTAAAAATATAATAATGAAGTACTGTAGGTTGTAATTTACGTTACAATGTAGCAAGCAGATATGAAATAAAAAAGGAGATATGAAATAACCTGTCAAGTACGAGCAGAACTCGCACTACGAAGGTCCTGTACACATTTGGGCCGTTATAAATATTTAAAGTTACATAGTATTTCTCTTATACTATTTACAAATATTAATTTTTCACAATGTAAATATATTGCCAACCATACCTTTGACAGGCGTAAAAACAGGTTGCATATTTCAAGTTATAAAATCTAAGATAATCGCTATAGTCGTCCTGTAATCTTTTAATCAGGTTTTACCATTTTTTATTTTTCATGATTTTTGTTGAGTAGTTTTAGAATAATAGGAGGATACTTTCACATATTTTTTTTAATACTTTATAATTAAACAAATATATTTTTGTATACCCCATTACAATCCCTTTCAAAGCATACCCCCCACATGATATATAAAATTAAAAACTAATTTTTCAGCAATTTATATACACCCTTTTTAATTCTTAAATTAATACTTTCAAAAAGTTCGCTAGTGCAAAATATGTAGGTTAATAAGGTGTATATACTATGGTTAATTTCAAATTTCTACTTTGCAGTTTCTGAGAAAATCGGCTGTGAGAGACGAACAAGCAGTCATGTTATTGATCTTATAAGGTTTCTGCTATTCCACCTGAGGTAGTTTTGACAATAAGTAAGATACGCGTGATTTTGCGTTTTACTTGACCAAAGCTTCTAAAACTACTGGATCGATCTTATTCAAACACAATATAAAGTGTTAATTGAACGTTTGTTTCAAATCATCTTTTTACACTCCCCTTTTATCTGTAAAATATGAATAATTTATTTATTTATGTACTTTAATCTATTTAAAAAATACGACATGAACGTATGACAGACTTATTGCTACGAGAGCAATCTCTTAAAGCCAACCAGAACACCAGTCCAGCCCCGCTCGACGAGCGGCTGGTAATCGAACCCAGATTCCTTCAATGCGTCGCACAGTCAAAGGCCGTATATCTTGTGGTCAACCTAACATACCAGGGCGATGGCGAATTTATATATACATAAACATCAAAACATTCTTTTTTCAAACTACATTCTTTTTACTATAACTTTGTTATTGAAATATGCCATTGTTCATTTTTCCTGAAAAACTTCAACGGTACTCTCAAAATTTACATATCCTGCTCATTCTTAAAGTAGACAAGAGAATATTCGCAGCCGCTATCCCCTTAAATTACGTTTCTTATAATAATGTATTAAATATACCCAAAAAAGATATAAATATTGCAAGAATAACTGACGAATAAACTTTTTATGTACGCTTATAAAGTTTTACCTAATATTTTTTTAATCGTTTATCTACCTCTATAGTAAGCAATGTTATTGCAGATTATCAATGTGACTTTTGATAAGGAAGACCTAAAACTGATCAAATATTTACTCTGACACAAATTCTGGAAGAATGTAAATAATTTGAAATAAAAATGCACCGTTTGCTCATAGACTGAGGTAGTTTAGGACTGTGTAAACAGATAGGAGCTGCTGAAAGCTATATTTCTATATATTGTTTCCCAAAGGTGTTTTTTGTCTGTACATATCTCCCTTAATACATCATCAAAACTACTGATAGAGCTGTCATTTTGAATATTACCTTGACTGCTAGCTAATGATGAAAAATAAAAAAATTAATTTTTTAATATACTATTTCTCAAAGTTTTTTTTGTCAGTAAGCCATATCTCCCTTAATACATAATCAAAACCAATATTTGAGATATCATTTTGAAGATTATCTTCACAGCTAATGACTAAAAATAAACAAATTTATAATTAATTTTTTAATCCTCTATATATTATTTCTCAAAGGTGTTTATATTGTAAACAGCGCCATCTGTCGACAATCTGTTTAACTAATATTAAGCTCACTCTTCTGATTAATGCCTATCCAAATGGCAAGACAGCAATTCCTAATAAAGGTAGCTGTGACCAGTCATAACGAACAAGGTAAGACACTCAAAAGAGGAGGGTTGTATTTACCAGAGCCTATTTTTTCATAGACAGATATACGTGGCTTTTTGACGAGTTTGTAATTTTTTACAAAGAGTCTTATTATTACTTTTCAAAATAACAGAACTTTCATTTGCTTATTTATTCATTATAAGGTACTTGATACAAATAAGGCCTATGTTCTAATAAGGCCTATACACCAAAAATTAAGAAGAATAAACCCAACTTCGAAAATACTTTACATACACGCTCGCGCACTCGGTCAAGTTATAGGGCCTTTATGTGTGCATGTGTAATTTAGAAGTTGGGATTATACTTCTTAATTTTTGGATATATAGGCCTTATTAGAACATAAGTCTTATTTGTATCAATTACCTTATCACTATTTGGTGACTTGTGAATTATTCACACAGAACCATCACCGTGGTATGAATTTAAGGTGAAACTTATCAACGGCAGATCTATACAATACAAACCATTAAAGAAAGTAGACCCCTAAAAGTACAGATAAGGATTCAGTATGTGCCTATAGATTTTGTTTTATACTGATAATATACATATATTGTAAGATTAGCAAACGATTAAGAAATCAGTTAGAAATTATGATGAAATTTAAAACGAATAACAAAAACATAGTATACATAATGAAGCAAAAAAATCTATTTTGATAAATTTTAAGTTGAAAATTTTACATTTGATTTCATAAAAAGCAAAAAATTTAAAATTAACTTAGAGAGATTATAGATTATGAAGAGTTCTAAGATGAAGCTAAATGTTGTTTTTTAGAATTAATAAACAAGAAAAAAACAACATAATTATTAAATAAACAACTCAGAGATCTAATACTTATGACTTAGTAACATAAAAACTAACTGAAAATGAAGAAAAAAATCCTTGCTAAAACCAAAGGATAATTTTGATAAATATTTTTGGTGACCAATTTTTGCAAGTATCACTTTTAAAAGCATGTTGCTGAAAAATGCTTTCTGTAGCATTAGATTCTATTATTATTTAATAAAAAAGTTTACAACATAATTAAAAATATAAATTACAAAATAAAAAAAATATAATTTTTCAGTAACTTTTAATAGTTTTTTTTCCAAAAGCCAAAAATTACCCTTTCTTTTGTCATTCAAATAATCCTTAAGGTGACATGGAGAGTAAGCCATAGCACAGCCACATACCAAAACTAATTCTCACACACCCGCTTACGTCAGTATAAAATACTTCAAATAATTGATAATTTTTTAGTGATTAAAGAAAAAAAAAGGTCACCTAGACCTTTGAAAAATCAAAATGGCGGATATAGTGTCAAAAAAACATTTTCATTGCCCTAAACAAATAAATATGTACAAAAAAAATTTTGATTATTTCTAATAATCTAAACTTGAAGATATCTTTAACGTTATACTGCACTACTTTTTTCAGACAATTTTAAGATTATTCAGACAATTTAAGGTTTTACTTCATGAATCTTCTTTGTTACTATATATTTGAAACTTTTATTTTGCTAAGATTTCCTTATTATAAGACATAATAACATTCTTCTACATAACAATGTTTTATCTTCATTATAACGTACTTCTTTTGACCTATGCAATCTATTCATAACTAAATTTCGTCAATCTATAAATACTCTTACCACATCATGTTTACATCCACTGCAATTTGTTACCATTAATTATTCACCAGCTACGTACAGTATTTAACTCTTTGCACAGTATTTCACGTATCAAATCACCATTTTACACACACCCTTCCCACTCGTATAACGTATTTTCATTTCCAAATGTCGTAATGTCATTAATTTTATTAAGACACACGTAAATGTCTTATGTACTATGAAAATATCATGAACAATAACGCACATCAAATTCGTGAATATTCTCTCACAGTTATCACATTTACTGCAAGAGTGCACACGCTTTCAACTGAATAAAATATTTCTTCTGTCATTGCTCTTACAAAGCCACACCTTCATAGAAACCCCTTCCAGGAATGTCAACTTCGATATACAGACGGACGATTCAACTTTATCACCAAAACAGATATAGATAAGATATCTACACATAGAAATAAAATCTAGTGTTTGTCTGTGTGTCAAATTTTTAACGACTTTTCTGCTACTTTTTGTAACATTCGCCAGCTTGGATCAACAATCGTTTGAATTGTTATCTGAAGGTCCCTGACCAATATACCGGCAATATTTAAGCAAAAAATGCTGAGGTCACTTTCCTTAATAAGTATATCTTATTTTAAGCTGAGGAATTAATGTAACACTATTCAGCATTTTCTCATATCTACAATGATAACGTCTTTCCATATTTCCTTTATTATACAGATTTGTATAAGAAAATGCATAACAGACTAATTCCCGTTAGCATTGTGAAATTTGAAAGAAAAATAAAAAAACAGAGTGTATGGTATAGAAGAGTTACAAATGTTTTCAGTTGAAAACAAATGACAATGATTCTTTTCTATTCAGCTTACTTGTTGGTTGAATTACTGCAGAAAACAAATGCGTGTAGTAGTTGCAGGAGTGGTGAAAGTATCGCAATAAGCCGTCATACCACATATAAATATCTAGCCTTTATTTGTGGCTTAAACTGTGTCTATTTTAGATTAAGGTGACCTTTTTTACCTGATCCAATACTCTCAAAAAATATAAAAAGAAAAGTATGCAAGTTTTGGAGTCTCGAGACAAGTGAGAAATTTATGTAAAAGATACGTCCTTCTATCTCAGCCACAAACTAAGTGTTGCTCAGCTACACGAACTGCAGAAATGCTAAATATAATAGCGATTTGTTGCTTGGTTACAGAGTTGTTAAGTAATAAACAAACTGACAGACAAACCAACTTTTTTATCCATGACATTAGTTAGGATAGCTGTAACCATAATACGAAATATAAAATGTACTGTAAACAAAGCCACAGACAATTTTATTTATTATAACTGGATGTGATTGGTACAAATACAGCGTGTAAAAAAAACCCAAAGGCTTCTGAGGGCACAGATGAATAAGTGGTTGAATTGAATTAGATAAATGTTTGAACTAACTATAAACTATAAGCAAAAAAATAGATTTATATATATTGTAA
The DNA here is from genome assembly GCA_039881145.1 of Druceiella hillmani. Taxonomy (NCBI): domain Eukaryota; kingdom Metazoa; phylum Arthropoda; class Insecta; order Lepidoptera; family Hepialidae; genus Druceiella; species Druceiella hillmani. The sequence continues at coordinate 5,891,105 of JAYKKI010000097.1, read as the reverse complement.
AAATTAACATATATCTACGATGAATTGTAATTTCCAAAATGCTGTCAAACTATTTATATAAATATTCTACCAGTCCCACTATTCTGTCTGATTGCATGTCTATATAATGGGGTTGTATCTTTAAATGTTAAGAAATAAAAACTTCGAAATTCGGCAGTTTATGTAGTGTCCAAATTTATTCTAGTAATTTTGCTAAAAAAATTATTTAAAAAGTCAAAGAAGTTAAAATATAAAACAAAAAAGTAAAACCAAAATATTTTTTAAACAAAGAATCCAAAAATTCTATTTGACAAGTTATGTCAAATAAAAGTTGTGATGAAAAAACGTAAAATATAAAATAAAAAAAGTAAAAACGTAATATTTTTTTAATCGAAGAACCCAAAAAATTCTGTTTGAGAAGTTATGTCAAATAATTTAATTAATTCTAATATTATTATGTTAATATCCAAACAAAACAAAAAACCTTCCATTCAAACACAGAAAAACATGAAATTCTCACCTTCGCTGCTCGTATCGTTGCCCGTATCAACGGGGAACTTAGCAGGCTTCGAGCTCGCATCGCTCTGGTCACGACCTATCATGGCAGCGGACTCCTTGGGACCGGTGCCTTCGACGCACGCAGCCGACACAGTTTCATAGATCTCGTTCATCAGACGATTCAACTGCAAATCAAATGATGCTGTTTAAAATTTATAAATCATGAGCAATGTTGACTGAATGTGTGGTAAAAGTAATATAATTAATTTGTTTAATTAAATTATATCCGTCTAAACACCTGTATTAAAAAAAACATAAAATTGTATTGAACTTTTACCAAACAGAAGAGCAACGTAAACAAACGTTAATGCAGCCTGTAATAACTAAATAAAAAAATAGACGGAATAAATTCTCGACAATTTTTTGTTCAAACCACAATAGACGTATTTCTTGTTTTTAGCGTTCTGCAGTCATACTAGTGACTTATGCGCATACGCATGAAATTTACTAAGTAATACTAGATGGTAACTTTAATGAGTTACTAAAAATATTGTTTTATAAAATTCTCTCGATACATGCAAAGTGGAACGAAAATTTTTTTAAATCACAATCACAAGAGCAAGCAAGACAAACAAGCAAAAGTACTAATTTTGAAATTTGCCCAAATCACATGTCCCTGTTCACCATTCTGATTTTTTTTTCATGTTGCACTCTTCGATAAAATATTTCTATTAATATACCATGAGAACTATCACCGATATTTTAGATTAAAACCACCACCAAATTGTTCAATTTACAATTTTTGCAATTTAGTTTTAAGTCCTATTTTTCAAATATAAAACTAAAAAGCAATGTTCAATGTATCTCCCTCCATTTAGTTTTTAAAACCTTAGGTTTGAAGAATACAATAATAATATTTGTTGAGAACTTTTAAAATTATTATGTTCAACTTTTATCGTCAATTTTAAGTGATATAGACAACCACGGAATTTGCGAGTTCCGACAATCAATTCTAACGCAACTTAAAGAGAATAAAATTCTAAACTCGCTACATACATATGGAACAAAACATAATGATAGTAATGTCAGAATATAATTACGGTACTGGTGTAATAGCTGAAGCAATTTTAAGCTGTAATAAATTGTAAATAAACTTTTACTCCTCGTCAAATCTTCTTCATTTCTATTACGTGGGCATCTTCAATGGACAATATTTGCTTTGCTTACAATATTTGGGACGTAGATTTATGAACATATATTTCAACAAGTGGATTTCTCTCACCGCTGTGAACGTATACTGTTTTTCGTGAATGTCAACATTAAAGTTTATTTACATTAGAAGTTTCCAATTTTTATCATAAAATCATTTCACTGTTTTTTTTTCAACCAAACCTTACTACTACTTCTAAAAAAAAAAGTTTTAAAGACTATAAAAAAATTATTTAACGAAATTAAATATTGCTAATTTATATACTAAATTAATATACTGAATAATATATAATTATAATAGACTGAATTATCAAAAATGGAGACTTTTTGATTGACTTCTTTCCTTAAAACATTTACTGCCAATAAAAATGTTTGTAACCGGTCTTTTTTTAACTAAACTTTTTGTTACTAGTGGTTTTTTTTAAATCTTTTTGTAACTGGTGGTTTTTTTAAACCAAACCCAACTACTTTTAGGAAAACAAAATTTTAAAGACTATAAGAAAATTGTTTAACGAAATTAAATAATGCTAATGAGATCAGCTGACACTTGTAGTGTTGACATGTGATTTTTTACATAATTTTTGTTACCGATTTAATTCGACATATTATTGTGAATAGGAAAAAGTAAAAAAATGAGTTTTTGAAAAAAACTTTTCTTTCGTTTTATTATTCAGAATAATGAACGGAAACCCTTGTGAAAATATGACATGAGGAATGATATACCTATATTTAAAATGATAATGCCTGAATTATACTGAATATTATATAATTATAATAGGCTGAATTATCAAAAATGGAGACTTTTTGATTGATTTCTTTCCTTAAAACATTTACTGCTAATAAAAATGTTTATAATTTATTGCTCAGTGCATAGTTTCACGAAAACAATGATTAAGAATTATTTATATACATAACAAAAGGTAGTAACTTAAATTTATGAACATTTTCCATCGGGGGATAATACATTCATGAATATATTTGGCGTGTATAATGAACAAAAACACATTGTGTGCTTGCTACACGCGTGCGTGTCTTTGCGCACGTGCCTTTAAATGGCACTGCTCATTGAAATATCGATGTAGTATGTTTGATACCCGTATGCCTGGTCTGTAACTATTTCACTTTCTTCTTCTGAGGTTCTATTGTCACCGTTTTAAGACTATGTTTGCACTTCAGGTATTTCAGCAACTGCAGGGATTTGGCTAGATTTGTGCACCGAGGGTAGGCTGTTCCCAATAATTTTCGGTTACAAATAATACAACAAATGTATACAACAATCTTTGCGCGATTATCTTCCTTTTTTTGATCTTGAAGATTTTGCTTTTTCACTTGCTTTGAAGTCAAACAAACACACGATTACGAAAAAGTAAAAATTACAAATTTGAAGAACCAATTGCTAAGTACATAACACAAAATTTTTTTTATAAAATTTCACCAAAATCCAACATCTATCTCACCTCCGTGTTAGCAACGTACTAACTTATTGAATCAAACTTTTGTCATTACATGCGAGTGTGTAGCCGGCCCCACCCTGCTGCTCGAATACATGCACCACATCTAGACAGCAGTGAACATGTTAATCCTAAACATATTCTACCCTTTACGGGTACTCTTTTGCCGTACATTCTGCCAAATTTTGGAACAAACTTAGTTCTATCATTCGAAACACATTGATAATTTATATTTTTAAAGTCGTCTGTAAAAGTTATTTCTATCTAGGTTCTTTAACACTACTTTATCCTGTCCTCTTCAGCCTTCCCTATCTTGTCCCTGTTTGCCATCCACATTGACACTTATCCCTCTATCTTATCTCTCTTTGCTATCCGTCTTCGTTGAAAGCCCTGAGTTCACTTAATGTGTATTTAGATAAGTGGAAGTATAACAGAAATAAATAAATTTTGTTAGAAGCCAAAAATTAAGGTTTAATTAAAGTTTCACTGACCGATAGCTAGAAGTTCAAGTTAATAATATATAGAAATACATTGAATGAGGGCTATGTCATCTTTTTGTTTCCTCTTCATAAAAGTCATCACCGTGGTGTATTAGATTGATCATAAGGCATACAGCCTTCGACGATGCGGCGCACCGCAGAGAGCAGGGTACTATTCCTGGCCGTTTGTTGAAAGGGGCTGGACTGGTGTTATGGTTGACTGTAAGAGATTCCTCTCGTAGCAATAAGTCCGCCATATGTATCAATTAGATACATTAAAGTAGATAAATAAATAAATAAATAAAAGTATTTCAACCAGAATCATTTTTTCGTATCGTGCTCATACGGGACCAAGGAATTTTATTTATCGTAGTCGTCTTTTCTTTCCTTTTCATACTGAACTATATCACTGAGTCGTCTTTTCTTTTTCTTTCAATATAAGAGTATTACAATCAGTCATTTTTTCTTTTCTCTTCATACAGAACTATATCACTCAGACTCGTCTTTTCTTTTTCTTTTCATATAAGAGTATTACAACCAGTAATTTTTTCTTTTCTCTTCATACAGAACTATATCACTCAGAGTCGTCTTTTCTTTTTCTTTTCATATAAGAGTATTACAATCAGTAATTTTTTCTTTCCTCTTCATACAGAACTATATCACTCAGAGTCGTCTTTTCTTTTTCTTTTCATATAAGAGTATTACAATCAGTAATTTTTTCTTTCCTCTTCATACAGAACTATATCACTCAGAGTCGTCTTTTCTTTTTCTTTTCATATAAGAGTATTACAATCGGTAATTTTTTCATTTCCTCGTCATACAGAATTATACAAGTTAAACTAGTTTTTTTACTTCCTCTTGATACAAACATACAAACTGCATTTGAAATAAATTTTAGCGTTTTTTACTACTTTCAATAATCACCATCAACAATAATAAAAATGTGAGGGTAAGGAAGCAATGTTTCACTACTGTACACAGCACATCAATTATATTTATCTACATCGCAAAGACATAATTAATTAGAAACGACTGAAACAAAACAAGTGGGCAACCACTCATTGTATCACAATACAATAGCATGTTATTATAGACAAAGTTTTATTACAAGGCTTATAATATTCCTTATATACGTATACCATATAATTCTATGAGTTGCGCAAGCGCTCATTCATATAATATTATTGTAAAGGGAATGTGTACCTTTGATTATTATCGCTAATTCAATATTTACAACTTTGGTTAAAACATTTCTAAGTAAACAATCCTTTTAAAAATCATGAATGTTTAATTTGTTTTTCACTTCATCACGCAAAAGAGACTCCAAAATTAAGAGACATCACAGGTCTATTCAGATATTGGCTAAAGACTTACGACAATGTATCATTAAACAATGTCGACAAACTTGTTTTAAACCTGGAAAATTTATTGACGAAATTCAGCAATTCGATATTCTACCTAATGAAATAAATATTTTAGTATTACCTTCTGTATAAAAATTGCTTGGAATCATTCAGAAAGAAGTTTATTCAACAAAATTTAGTTTGTTACCACCTTCAAAATAATCCCCATTGTTTGCAATACAACTGTGATAACGCCCGACCCACTCTTGCATACACTTCTCATAGGCTGAAAGTGGTATGGCCTTTAATTCCGCTCTGAATTCTCTTTGATGTTTTCAATCAATTCAATCATTCATTCAATTCATTTGATTTAATTGATCAATTGATGTCTTCAACCAATGCTCTTTTTTGCAAGAAATTAAGCTCTTTTGGAACCAGCCTTGCGGCAACACGGCTCATGCACAAAACATAAATAAAAATTTCATGAACGCCTATTTTATTAATGTTCAACTCTCACGTCAACTCTCTAATACTGAAATGACAAATAAATAACAATAATTTTCATACAGTAACTGATTGATATTTTCGATGTTAACATTCGATGTTATCGAAGTTATTTTATGGACAGATATTGAACGCCATCTGGGACGAAGCAAATCTGCAATTTCTCATATCATATAATATGGATTTGATTCAATTAATGCCTTGGTCGACCTCGGTGGCCTCAGGGGAATTCTCTAACCGAGAAGGACTTCACCACACACCTCTTTGAATGATTTGTACCACTCATGAGCCTATGTTTTCGACATAACCGAGTCACCATAGGCCTTTTTTAACATTTTTAACAATTAAATGAAACTACGTGATGTAGTATTATTTCTACTTTCTTTAAGTTCTTTACCACAACCTAGGTTTTGTTGTATTACAACATCTTCAAGTGGGCTATTAGCAAAGATTCTTTACTAACAGCCCACCTGAAGATGTTGTAATACAACGAAACCTAGGTCGTGGTAAAGAACTTAAAGAAAGTAGAAATAATACTACATCACGTAGTTCCATTTAATTGTGAATAATGAATTTCTACAAAATTAACACCAAATATATTCAACATTTTTAACAATTCAGCAGAAGAAATATTGTCTGAAATACAAAATTTAAGGCAAACTCTTTGTTCATCTAATTAACCATAATAAAATTCGTAGAGCTAATTTGAATCTGACTTATTACGACAGCTTAATTGACAGATTGAACTAAGTTTCGTTTGGTAATTAAGGAAGGTTCTACTAAGTTAACTAAATCAAAATTTACCGATTTCTTTTAAGCGGTTCATTTTTTTAACGATTCCGGGTAATTTTTAAACAGTAGGATCTAAATTTAGCATATAATTAATAGACATATCGTCGAGTTACAACTTCAGAGGAAACTGAGAACTTTGCCCAAAACAAAAGATTGTATGATTGTAAGAATATCATATTCATGAGCCATATTTTAGAACATAGCATTTCTATTAAACTGGAACAACATTACAGTGAGTTATTGGGCCACTTTAACAAGAAATTGATGGTCCCATTTGATGAAAAAAGTATTGTCACACCACGATAATGCACCAGAATATTTGACCGGAGTTGTTATCAAACTGAAAGTATTGCATTATGAATTGCTCCCGTATCACCGTATTCTCCCGATCTGGCTCCCTGAGATTTTTTCTTTTTCCAAACAAAGTAAAGAAAATTTAACTCAAAAGACAGAGAGATCTTGGAGACAGAGGTATCTTTTGGAGAGGTAAACAGTTCCTGTTTTTATAGGGGTTAAAAAGTAGCAGGAACATTGGGCGAAGTGTATATCCCTGAAAAGGCTTTATGTTAATATATAAAATAAATTGTGAAAAAATGACATCTTAATTTCTAATACGGATACTTAATAAGCCGCTGTCGTATGCCTTGCTTTCACTTTGGGCAAGTTTCACTTGGCCGTACATTTATTCAATTTTATCTTACTTAACAGCATTGAAAACTAACTCATCAGTCTTGCGAGTTGTCGATGTTACCAAATGGGATTTCGACATTATTAAGAAAAAATTTAAATTAAAAAGTTAACAGATAATATTTGGAGAGTTCGACATTATTAAGAAAAGATAAAAATTAAAAAGTTAACAAAACATATTTGTAGAGTTCGATATTATTAAGAAAAAATTTAAATTAAAAAGTTAACAAAACATATTTGTAGAGTTCGACATTATTAAGAAAAAATTTAAATTAAAAAGTTAACAAAACATATTTGTAGAGTTCGACATAATTAAGAAAAAATTTAAATTAAAAGTTAACAAAACATATTTGTAGAGTTCGACATTATTAAGAAAAAATTTAAATTAAAAAGTTAACAAAACATATTTGTAGAGTTCGACATAATTAAGAAAAAATTTAAATTAAAAAGTTAACAAAACATATTTGTAGAGTTCGACATAATTAAGAAAAAATTTAAATTAAAAAGCTAACAAAACATATTTAGCTAACAAATCATAGATAATATTTGGAGAGTTCGACATTATTAAGAAAAAATAAGAAACAAAAAGTTAATAGAACATATTTATTTACTGATTTATAGGTACATCGATCAAATTAGCTGGGAAATATTTTGTCTTTATCCTATTGTGAAAAAGGTATAAATATTTACATACTTTTCATTTATTTTATAAATCTACTATATAGGTATAATAATACGTAAACGTTACAAAAACAAACTGTTCATATTTTTTATTAATGCTTTAAAAGAATATGATCTATCAATTTCGATTGCGCAAAATAAATAAAATACTCATAGTGACGTAAGAAATATTATCAAAACAAACGTACAAAAAAGTAAGAATTAATGATAACAATAGATGTGGAACGAAGCTTCAGCGTAACTAAGCCGAATTGACTGATAGATAAGTTTAAAGTTTATACAAAATAATTATCTATTTCAAACGGAGTACGTCAAATATAATGAATAAATAATATTTATGTTTAAAGTAGATTGCATAAAATTAGAACGCATATGAGGATACAGAATTATAAGAGAGAAACTATCATCACTATTTGGCTTATTTAAATTATATTTTCCATACTCAAATATCTTTTTTAATCGACAATGTGACCTCGACAAATAGAGTTTATAAAGCTCGCTATAAAGAGAAAAAGGGCTGACTCTGCTGGGAGTAGCGCCCTCAACGCAACGAAGCATACAACAAATCTGCTCATAGTCCGTAGACTTATCACACGATAATAAAAATTAAAAAAAAATTGACAATATGAAGTCAAAATAGAAATCAATATGTAAAAATAATATATACAGATATATATATATACATATACATATATATATATATATATATATATATACAAATATATATATATATACAAATATATATACATATGTATAGTATAATTACATATAGTTTTTGATGCACTACAGTCACTTGTGTCTCTTTTATTACTATAGCATTTGACAGTTCACAGTTCTAGTTTTATTCTTCAAAACTATTGTCCGATTCGGTTGAGTTTTGGAGATGGAAGATCAAACTATGCATTTTCTCTACATTTTACATCCATAAAGAGAATGGATGTCAAGTTTATGCAAAATTGCAGTTAAAGTTTATGGTGACAGTGCTCTTTACAAATTGATTTTGATCTTATCGATACTTCTCAGTTAGAGAAGTCCACCTAAGCTGATCTAGACATTAATTGAGTCAAATCCACATTACATGATATGAGAGATTGCAGAACATTGAGCATTCGTAATTTGAGTCATGATAACTACCTGAAGAAGCTGCAATATGTAAACAAGTTCGATATTGGTTTCCTCACGAACTCAAAGAAATTCATTTGATAGCATATAAGTACTTTGGGTATTACATCATTATATATATATATATATATATATCTTGCTTTCAATACAATAATATTTTTATACCATCTTTAGACATTTTTATAGTTACAGCATTTAGCTCAAGTCTTAAACTATATAATGATATAAAGACATTGCAAGTATCACTTATGGTTTCCGAGAAAAAGCCGACGATAGACAAGGAAAATTTTGTATCCCAAGTTTAATGAACCTTGCGGAGTGAAACATTGTCATATTAACATGATTTACATGTGAACTTGAACTTTAAAATGGACCAATGTGATAGTCTCGTGAATTTCTATTCATCATTCCTTAACTCATGTTAACTTGGCTGCACATGAGGTTTTTATCATGTGAGCACCAACAATTAAATTTCCAGTCCTTTAGAGAACCTTCAATATAGATAAAAGCAACCTAAATTCTGATCTGAGTCCAATTTACCACCCTAGAGGAAGCCCCAATTAAATTGCGTTTATTTTCACACCAATCAATAGTGTAGCTAATAAAGAATAAATATTTAAGAAATAGAATCAAACTAAAATGCCAATTTTTTAACACTTCTTTTGCACAATCTCTGATCATGATAATCTGACATATTGCATTTCTTTCCATAAGTTCTAAAGAATATAACTACCCTACCTAAATCCAACCAGTCGTTTTTAAATAATGCCCAATCAAACAAACATACAGGCAGACAAAATTCTAAAAATGCTTGACTTCTTTTCAGTTTTTAGCCCCTGGAACATAATTTTTCATATTCATTTCCCAATGTACGAACATTGTTCAATTAATATTTTTTTATACGTATACATATACCTTTAAAAAACTATTTTATTGACAACTAGGGAGAACCAGCTGAGTAATCAGCTTTTCTGATTAATAGGCTTCAACTGTTACATTGGTGTCGATAATAGCGGATATTCCATATCAAAAGTAGAAATGAAATGAGCACATTAAAAATGAGATCATCAAGTTACGGAATAAAATAACAATGGATCTTCCCATCAGAAATAAAGTTAGACGATGTATAGAAAATGAGGAAAACGTGTCCAATAAATATAAGGACAGCGAGACTTTAATTGCCTCTACGTTGGTTGGCTATAAGACCTATTAAAATTAAATTATATGAGGCATAACAATAACAGATCATCCAAGCTTGAACTTTCATGCTGTTCCACCTTGTATGACAATCGTGGCAATTGACACGTGGAAAATATTTCAGTCCCATGTCATAACCATACTGTTGTATATGTGAAGACGTAGAAGACATTTATGGAAATTAACATGGGACAAATATTTCAGTCCCATGTCAAAACTATACTGCTATAAGTGTGAACACATGGAAGACAATCATGGAAATTGACACGGGGAAATATTTCTGTCTCATGTCAAAACCATACTGCCATATGTATGAAGACTTAGAAAACAACAAAGACCTCATACACCAACTCCACCGACTGACATAGACCACTCAAATCTTGTCAAGACAAAGATGACTTCAAGTCTTGTCAATGTCACCTTAGATATATTTTTCAAATATTGCGGCACAAGAAAAATACATTGCAATAGAACTGAATTGCCCACATCCTTAGAAGCAAATCCAACTATATCCCTAAACAGGCCTTGGATTGGAACCCTCAAGAGGAAACCTGGAAGACTGTACTAGCAGAATCAAAGAGGAACTGAAGTGAGGCCAAGCATAGGATCGATGAGCATGGTGAAGGATTATGGATGCTCACTGTTCCAACAGGGGGACATAGGTCATGAAGAAGAAGATAGTAGCTGTGGAGAATCATTCGGTAAACAATGATCTGAAGAATCATATATATAGGTGTTATTTTGCCAGATGGTAGATGCAAAATAAGTTCCAAGTAGCTTCTAGTATTACTGCCCATCTCATATAGGCGAGAGATAGCGGTATAGATAGGGGGCATATAACCACAGGTTTTGTGTAAAATTTGAAACGATATGCTGAGTACATAACTGTGACCACAAATATAATTTTGATAATGCGTATAATTTATAAGGAGGAAAGATATTACAAATTGTAAAATATATTTTTAGGTAAAATATGTACGACTGACATGAGAGTTCGTATTGTTAAAGCTACCAATAAACTATATTGTGCTGGTTTCATTTGTATGTGATAAAATTACAACTTCTATAAATTTCAAATTTTTTCTTTGAATAGTTTCAGACGAAATGGACTGTGGAAGAGGGATGGACACCCGAGTTATTCCATTAGTGTTCCATTATGCCAAAAACAAGAATGTGGAAATGTGGGCACAGCATAAACTTAAACAGCAAGATTATTTCAAGCAATAGCATTCTTTATTAACACGTGGCACTGCTATAATTTTACTCTCATAACCATTAATATATAGGATAACTATTTAACCATACCATTTTCAAGTCATGTGACATATTCTTACTTCTATGACAAGCTGTCATATTGTCTACATAAACATACAATTTAACATCTCATATTATTTGACTGATCATCTGACTGACCCTCATCATGTATTGAGACACTAAACATCCCACATGCCATTTTTTATGAAAAGCTAAATTAAAAATAAATAAATTTAAATGAACAATATTAATCATAATTATTTGAAATATATAAAATTATGAATATTAAATATTTCTCTACACTCTTAGCACAAATTGTACTCATCACTCTTGCCAATTTAAATTAACCAAAAAGTAAATTAAAAAATATATCTGATTCTTTTCTACGCTAACTGATTAATTATTTTAAAACTTTTTATAAAGTTATTTAAAAAAATAGTGTTTTCTGGATTTAAACAATTAACTTAATTGTTATATGTAATCTATACTATTAAAGTCAACCCCCTTGTATTGTACTCATCACTTTCGCCAATTTAAATTAACCAAAAAGTAAATTAAAAAATATATCTGATTCTTTTCTATGCTATCTGATTAATTATTTTAAAACATTTTATAAAGTTATTTAAAAAAATATTGTTTTCTAGATTTAAACAATTAACTTAATTTCTATATGTAATATATATTATTAAAGTCAACTCCCTTGTATTATACTCATCACTTTCCCCAATTTAAATTAACCAAAAAGTAAATTTAAAAATATATCTGATTCTTTTCTATGCTATCTAACTAATTATTTTAAAACATTTTATAAAGTTATTTAAAAAAATAGTGTTTTCTGGATTTAAACAATTAACTTAAAATTACGTTTGTCTGTCAATTACATCAATAATAAACTGTTAAAAAATATGGCAATCTTTTAAGAACTTTGTAAAATTGTAAAAATGGATGCAATTTCGCACCGAGTGAAGATACAAAATAATTACATTAAACTGATGGGTTTCAGTCGCATATTTAGCCAAAACTAAAGAATTAAATTTAAAGAAATCATGTTTACCGAAATTTGTTTCAGGTCGTTCATGTTTGAAATTTTACCGATCTATATTTTTAGAACAGAAGAAAAAAAAATGCAAAATGTTTTTCTTAAGTAATTATATTTTCCTCTTTGGAATAACTTGCGTAAAAAAAACTGGCCACTGCATCGTTGAGCTGCTTTGTTCAGTATATTTTCTATAAAACAATCAGTTTAAAATTTCAATGTTAAGGTGCAAATAATCAGAAAAACGAACAGTCATTTTGCGTTATTTAAAACTAGCTGTGCCCATGACTTCGTGTGGAAAGAAAAGTTATTAGGAATTTTCTTGCATTTTTTTAATTTCTTCTCTCAGTCCTCTCTCTAGTCTCAGAACTCAATGAGCATAAAGTTTACTAAAAACACTAATACATTGTATTGGCGATTAAATCGGTTCCACCGATTCTAATATTAGCGTGCACAATAAACTTAAACTAAAGATTGATGTATCTTTTTAATTTGTAAACCGATTGAAATAAAACCAAATCTAAATGTTAGCCCAAGCTAGTCTAAATACATAACTGAAAACCGCATCAAATTGGTTCAGCCATTGTGGAGATTGGTATTCACAACCAAAGTGCACACAGACAAACAAATAAACTGACAGACAAAAATTTTAAACACTGTTGTTTTAGGTATAGTAACAAAACTTTTTTTAGGCATTTGATTTTACTTAAAAATATTCAATGTACAGAGACTCAGTTTTTTTACAATTGTATTATATATATAGATTTTACCATTTTTGAAACAAGCCAATAAATTGAACGACTATAGAATTGCCATAAAAAGACGTGGTTCTCATCACTTCATCTCTCCTTTCTTTGTCTTTTTGTTACCCATGTTCCCATAAGAATAAACCACATTAAATGGTTCTAAAACTTTCATCTTAAAAGTGGTTAAAAAATTTTGTAATTACATATACTTCTAAACAGATTCCTTGCAGTACTATAGTTGTGCAATTATATAGTTGAAGTACTAGAGTTATGTAGTTGTAACAAAGAAGATGCATATCATGCAAACTAAAACTGGATAATTACCACGCACTCAATTCCAACTCAATGGCAACCAGCTCACGTAGGACAGTCATATAAAATAACATTCCTTTCAAAACGTTAAAAGAAATGGTGCTAGAATGGAGGGTCCCTCATTAAGACCTAATTGTCTCGCAATCTCTTTTGTGAGTCAATATAGATCCACGGTGATAATCAGTTATAAATGCTGCTTTTTGAAAATACGTTGAAATCAAACCAACTTGTTACTCCACTATTTCATTCAAATACTTGAATAATTGTTATACTAATCAAGAGGTATGACATTACAACTCGAGATGCTAATTTTCTGGCTTCAAAATTGTATTAATCAAATTTACCCAGCACGTTAAAAAAATAGTTAACCAAGCACAACAATACAACTGAAATAAACTAAAAATATTTCATATTTATGACAGAAAAATCCAAGGTTTGAGAAACCTTGAGCAGACTTTAAAATGGAAAATATTGCAGTGACCGCATAATGCAAATGCATTGCAAAACGTTTACATTCAAAAGCGCATTGTGCATTGGCGATAGCATTAAAAGATAGCACAAAATTACCAACTACATATTTTTATTAATAAAATTACACATTTTTTATAAATAACATTCTCATTATCAATACAATGAGTTCATACCTATTCATTGTTTTTACAATCATGAACATGCATTAACATCACTTAACGAAAATTATAAAAGATAATAAACCCACACTACGGGTGTTTTGTACCCACTTACGTACAATATATATATATATATATATATATATATATATATATATATATATATATATACATATATATATATATATATATATATATATATATATATATATATATATATATATATATACATATATGTATATATATATATATTTTATATATTTATGATTACCTAGTATTTCTATTACTCTTTCAAATATTAATATTACTTTTCACAGTTTGTACATTTTGCTGCATCTTTTATAGGTGTAAAAAATATCTTAGTTATCTATATCTCTTCAATTTATTGTGCAAGCTGAACGAAACAATTTTGTGATAAGTTAAAGGGGAACACACACTGCAAAACTTGAGCTACTCATGTCTTTCCAAGGGGACTCCGTAGAAAAAAAATTTAATAGATATTTCCGATTGCATTTACCACTACACCCACTCTAAGGGGTATATGGAAAAACTATTTTTCATTATCCTCAATTTTTGAGGAGATGGAAGCCGGTATAAAGCTTGGTTCATGGTGGTGACTCAAATTAAAACTTTAACCTAAAAGGTTTTATTATTTGGGTCAATCAAATAAATCTCAAGACAATTATTTGCTTTTACGGAATAAAAAAACTAATAGGCTGGCTTAAGAACTGATTAATAGAAATGATTGATGGTATCTCAGTGATTTCACTTAAAATTTACTCTAAGATAAGTAAGTTACTTTTATCTCTGTCGAGGTTTCTACTGAGATATTCTTGGAGAAAGCTTCGCATTAATCAAACTTATGTTTATGATATTTATTTATTTACGACGCTTTACTGCAAGCTCAGAAAACTTGAATATAGGAGTGGACTTATTGCTACAAGACCAACCTCTTACAATCCAATACGATGAATCAGGTGAGAAAAACAAGTAGTGTAGACTATACATGATTAGCGGACATTAATTAAAGAATCTTATAAAACAAAATAAAGATATTAACATAGAGACAGAACAAAAAGTTGTTAAACACACGTCTTATCCAAAGGCAAAGAAATAGATGAAAAGAAGATACCTTGCTAATAATGGTAACCTATTTAACATATTAAGATCATAAGATATGCCATATTGTATCATTACCCTACGAGGAGGAAGCGAGTGAACTGCTCACGTAACAATCAATACTGATTTTCAAATTCTTAATGACAGAAATATAAAAATATGTTACTGCACAGTCAAGCTAATAAGATCACAGTCAAGACAAAACCATCATAATAATTAAATTCTTTAAGACCAGAATATATTCCTAACAGATGAAGCAGAATGATTTGCAAACGTAGCGAGTGATCTGCTCACGTAACAATCAATACTGATTTTCAAATTCTTAATGACAGAAATATAAAAATATATTACTGCATAGTCAAGCTAATAATGTCACAGTCAAGACAAAACCATCATAATAATTAAATTCTTTTAGACCAGAATACATTCTTTGCAGATGAAGCAGAATGATTTACAAACGTAGCGAGTGATCTGCTCACGTAACAATCAATGCTGATTTTCAAATTCTTAATGACAGAAATATAAAAATATATTACTGCACAGTTAAACTAATAGGATCACAGTTAAGACAAAACCATCATAATAATTAAATTCTTTAAGACCAGAATACATTCTTTACAGTTGAAGCAGAATGATGTACAAACACACCAAAGTGAGACCTAACACTCCATTTCCTTGGCTACTAGTTAAAATTTTGGATTCATACTGAAAATCAGATTCATATCATTTTCTCCCACTGAAAAAAAATAAGTTGATTTCTATGTATAATATTATAGAAGTTACTAATCTCTACTACTTTAAATGATTATTTTTGCTAATTATATTCAAATAAATTTGTATATTCCACTACACTATCGAGGTGCATAATAAAGCCAAAAAAACCAGAAAAGTTGTTTCAATACCGATATGCTATAGGCAACAATTAATCTAAAACTATCTAAGTGATTTTGGCCTTCAAGTGAAATGTATTGTAATAATTTTCATAAATACAAATGGTTATTCATAAAAATTAAAAAAGTTACTGCCTTCGTATAATATCTCTTAACAAGTATTAACGTTTTAAACAGAAATGGTTTTTAAAATAATTGAAATAATCAATATTTATTTAACTCTCATAAATTCTACTTAAGTCAGTTACACCGTCGGTTGACCATATCTCATAAAGTCAAACTCACTTAAAAACTGCAAAAAAAACTTAACTAGAGCACATAAGATAAATACCTCCCGACAACACGTACCTTTGTTATCTAACAAGATGTTAAACCTAACACTGGATGAGTAGCAAATGTGTTCTTTAAATAAATTTCGAAACCGTTAAAACTCATTGCTTTACAGACAACCGTTTTCTGAACAACATTGCACCACTCAACTATAGAATCAGCTCACAGCTATCACTCACACAGAATATTTTTCTGAGCACAAAAATACCAAAATCAAATAACTTCAAACCAAAAGTAGCACTCAAAAATCACAGTTGAAACAATAGAGTCATGGCAATTAAAAAAACAACATGTACACAAATCACACTGCACCAAATATACAATTGAGGCTATAACGAATGCATACTTCCACAACGGATAGTGGTTCACAAAGCGGGTAACCCACGCAGCATATATTTGAATAACCAAGACAGGGGTCACGGTAGAGTGGGCCCAGTCGGCAGACCCGTCGACATACAACTACCAAGTGGACTGGTCACGTTAACAACTCCACACGCACTGGTGACTCATTGAATAGATCATGATAATGTGCTTGTACACCGGCCTACATTTGTTTAGTTAGAAACTATTTGTTATTTTTATTTTTATGGATCTGATTCAAGGTACACTTCTGTCAATGTGATATCTATCTATTAACATGCAAATGAAAAGGTAAGAAATTGTTAATGCAATTTGATTTAGCTATGGCATTTTGTATATATTTAAGGTTATACGAAGATAAAAAAATTTATGACAATATCAAGAAACATTTTCTAAGGAAGACTTTGGACATTACAAAGTTGATTTTTTTTGTATAACCACCTCGCACCAAAATTACCTAAAGAGAAAGTAAAAACTAGTGTGAATATTGGATTCAAAGAGAAGAAAAAAACATATAAAAATTGTCTTGCTTCTATTCAGTATTTCAGATTTTTAGTTTTTTTTATGTAATATAGCAAATATTACAGTTATAAGGCAGATAAAACGTGTTTATCAAAATTTTTTATATTTATACCATAAACTATTGGGACAATTATAAAAGACAAAGAAAGAACTAGTAGTTAAAATTGACAAAGAGAGATGCAAAAGATTCTACATTTATTGGAAAGAGCAGAAAATAATTTTTTAAAATTTTTTTATAAATGGTAATATCAGAAAACACCTCATAAAGATTTAGATTTATCACAAGGAAACTACTGATAAAGGTAAACGGAAAAACAAAATAGTATATAAAAGATATATCAAAAAAATATATATGACATCCATAAATAAACAAAAATACTCAAATATGCTTTTATATTTTTATCTATTGAAATATAAACAAAAACTCTCACTTTACAACCAAAAATATATTCAAGCGTTTATAAAGTCTTAACTTACTGCTGGCGACTGTACATAAACCAATTAGCAAACAAACAATGGTATATCTTTTGTAACTGTTTAAACATATAACTATCCCACTCACATACCTCCAATTTTGCTACTTTTCTGTTTCACATTTTTATCACAAGAACAGTAATGCAAATGTAATATTGTGCTTTATTTTTTTTTGGAGGAAATAATATTTAACACAATATAAACAGATACTGATATACATATTGTTATCTCATTCTCATGTATAAATGGAATAAATTTTATACAAGTTATAAAGATGATATAAGTCAAAAGCAAATTCTTTTTTGACATAGTTTTAAACCAAGTGAACATGGCAAAGTTGACAAAAGCAGGTTGAAGAATACTTATAGGGAAAAATCCTGTGAGGTACAGTAGATGTAGTTACATTCACCTACTCTATCATATAAAGGCGTAAAAACATGGTGCATATTTTAATAATATTATACCTCATCATGTAAATGTAGAAATATATTGTTTAGTATATCTTCCACAGACATAATAAATATACATTTTAAAATACAAAGTTATTTTTGTAACTTAAATCGCTCAGGTAACTTAAAGCACTTAAGTAAATTAAGTAATTAAATGAAACTACCTTGATGTAGTATTATTTGTACTTTCTTTAAGTTCTTTACCACAACATATAAATGTGAAAAATTTAGATGGTCGTGGTGAAGAACTTAAATAAAGTAGAAATAATACTACATCACATAGTTTCATTTAATTGTGAATAATGAATTTCTATACAATTAACGCCAAATATATTCAATATCTTAAGTAACTTAAATCGACTGCAAAAATATGGAGGATCTATTGAGTTTCTGTGAATTTTTTACAAACCCAACTACAGGTTATAAGTTGATCGATTATTACTCATAAAGTAGTCGAGACTAATTAACTGTGATATAGTTTACTGTAATATTTTACCTTTTAATTTCGTTACATATACTGCTATTGTGAACACATTTCAGATATTAAAAAATGGCTATCCAGTTGGTAGGGGGTGAGGGCATGTAACTCTTAACAAAAAGTTTAATATTTCGTTAACGGTTCCCTATATATAGAAATTGTTCATAACATACCCCCCATTGGCATTCCATGACATACATATTTTTTTGAAAGATCTTTTCAACAATAATATACACAATGTGGTACGCGGAAAAAAGTTCATTCCCAATTTACACGTAGGAGAGAACCTTAAACAACTTTTTTAAAAGATTTTATATCCTTACTCTGCAGACAGTTTTAATATGAATAACCGTGTCAAATTTCAGATTTATATAACTAACAGTTTGCAAGTAAAATGGTTGTGACGTACAAAGAGAGAGACACGGCGAAACTATAAGAGGTCCTAGTTTGGTTACGGAACACTAAAGCCGTTATCACACTGGTGATTTGTGAACGTGTTTCAAGCGAGGTGATTTGTGAACGTGCTTACAGCAAGCTTGCCATGGGTACACAACCAATTCACCACATATGTGTAGTGAGCTCATTATCTGCACGTGGTGAGCGATCCTTGTTTAGGTCAGTAAAGAACAAGGTAAGGATCTTTGCTATCCATACGCGACGAACAAATGGCATACCTACGGTGGGCTCGCTGCAAGCACGTTCACATTTTGCCTTGCTGGAAACCCGTTTACAAATCTCCAGTATAATGACAGCCAAAAAGGACTTCATAATAGAGACGTATGGCCTACCCCAGTTGCTGCTTATTCTATCGAGGTGGAAGCGAGCATGAAATTATGGATATACTCATTAACTAGAATGGAAAATTTAGTATGCCGCAATTAAAAATATTTTTTCTCTAGTTCTTTTCTAGTCATATTTTCAAGAAGAGGTTCCGAATACAATGCTTGTGTGATTATTATCTGAATTAAAAATGTTGCCCTGCATTCTGGTATACAGTGAACTGACCCATATAATGTAAGTGGAATAGATTAAGTATTTTTAATTATCATTCAAACTGAGTTTTCTACCGAAAAGTATCTGGTATTACCAGATTAACTAGTAGTCATAGACACACTTAAGTTTGTAATGGAAAAGTTGAACACAATAACAACATTTTGCAATTAGGTATTTTTGTAATTAATCTAAACGATATAATAGCGATAACTAATCTAGATGCACAAAGAAAATTGAGGTGTCTCTGCATTTTTAAAATAAATACCTAGACACACAAATAAAAATGGGGTGCCTGTCTGCAATTTTAAAATAATACTGTATATTTCCTATTTTTGTTATCTTATTTCATTAATGGCTGTGACATTCATAAACTATATTCAATATATGAAAAATGTTTCGGAAAAATTACATAAAAGCCCTTATGCTGATAGATCAGCTGTTCTTAATAGAGATGTCAGCATCTTTGCATTCTCTATTTTATTTCTGGTATTTTTCTGTCTCATTACACATAATTTTAAAGTGACCAAAGGTAAAAATTCATGCAAGAAGACGAAAGCGTGTCACTACATAACGACAGTTGCCTGTGTCCACACTCTTCTCATGCTCCTCATAGACTCCGAGGAGATAGAGTTCACGTCGTAAAGACTACTTATCATGGTGGTGGGCTTCCACTGTCGGAACTATACCTCTATAATATAATAATTTATAGTGTACAAAATGAGCCACTGCTAGCGGCTAGTAAAAATATGAACTTAAAACTTGTTTTTAACAATAACATTTAGACCATAATATTTCTTTACTATATAAAATACGTACAAAATAAACTTTTTACATTTTTACGATTAATGAATGTAAAAAATAAACTATTTACATTTTTACGATTATTGGAACTAAAAAATAAACTATTTACATTTTTAAGAATGCCATTTGTTATTCTGTTTATACGTATAGTAAACAGAATAAAGATATAACAATAACATTTAGACCATAATATTTCCTTAACATAAAAAATACGTACAAAATAAACTTTTTACATTTTTACGATTAATGAGCATAAAAAATAAACTATTTACACTTTTAAGAATGCCATTTGTTATTCTGTTTAAGTGTATGTTAAATATGTGAACATTTCATTATAAAGTCGGATGAAATTTATTTAAGAATTTTTCGAGCATATCAAACTGTTTTTATTGAAAAATTATGTACCTATTTGTGCTCGGTCTTGTTTATGACTCCTTAAAAACAGAAAAAGTTCTAGTCATAACATTGTTTCTCAATTCAAATATTACTATAAGAATTCTTTGCAAAGAGGTAACCTTTAAATGAAGCACTACTATGAGTACCAGTACTGATTTTTATACATCCAATGAGTTACGAACCTAGTACGAGGATGACAATAATTAGATGAAAGCAAATTTTTAAAGAAAGTTAGACATAATTAAAAAAAATTTGAAAAATCATTTTAATTTTTAAATCCATCAAAAACTTGGCACGTGATCCAATTTAAAAAACAGTCAAGGGAATTTTGTTATCTTGCTCAATTACAGGTGGTTATTTCAAATAAAGTTTACTTGTTCAGGCATAACCAAATCTATTACCGAAAAGTACAAACTTTAATAAAATTTTCACCAGTGTTGTCTGGTTATTTATTCTAAAAAGCTCTAAACCATAATTTACCAGAATTGGTTCAATACTTACAAAACCGTAGCACAATGTCTATGAGTGAAAGAAACCAATTACTTAAATCTAATTTCAGATAAAGAAGAAAAACAAAGTTACAATAGATATATTAAAAAAAGACAAAACATGTACCAAAAATTAAAATAAAAAACTTGTTACAATATTTTGAGCACTTAAAAACACTTAAAACAAATATTTAGCGCACTATCTTCACAATAAAAATATGTTACAATGACACAATAACATTTTAAGAGTTGACAGCAGGCAAGACAAACACTACGGCCATGAGAGGAACCAGTTTTTTGTGCACTATATGAACCCGCCAATTAGCATTTAATATCTTAATTGTCTAGAATTTAAACTTAAAATATCAAATCATTTTTAATTGTCTTAAATTTTGTTTATCAAATGTGACAAACGCCTATGCAATTATTTACAAAAGATGTCGTAAAAATACTGATGTATGCTCCGAATAATATACACTACTCATTCCCAAAAACATGAAACTCTGTTTTTAAGAAAAGTTATTTACTTTCCATGTCACAGAACTTGTGAATCGACTAGATCCTCCATCAATCTTATTTATAATAAATATCATATAATAAAATCTTATTTTCCTAACCGATAATCTTTTTGTTTGTTTGTTTTTATTCTATTGTCCTCATTTCTGTCAATATTTGTATTGTAAATATATGCTCCATGTTATTTTTTACAGACTTTTAGGGTTCCATACCTCGAAAGGAAAAATGAAACCCTTTCAAGATCATTCTAGTGGACTGTATGTCACGGACTTTTTCTGAAAAGAATGCTTAACGTAGAAACTTCAAAATTAACACAGTAATAAAATATATTTACCTGCACATATCTAAATACCTAACACTCAAAAATATTCATTTGTAATTTCTAACAACACATTAAATACTCGAAATTTTTTTTTAATTCTATAAATAGTGTGGGGTTAACTCTAAAGATACACTACCTAAAATTCTGAAAAAAAACCTAAAGATACACTACCTAAAATTTTTAAAAAAGCAATTTCAGAGTTTTAGGTAGTGCATGTTTATAGATATACTGAAAAATATGTTCCCCCCTTATTTCCAAAACTACTGAAACTAAAATTAGAAAACAAAGCATTTTAAGAAGTCTATGTAAAGATAGAAATTACTCTAGAATCCATAATTATATGTGATGCACCTCTATTTATAAGAGACCGTCAAAGTCTTCCTAACAGATAGACACTTCATGGTTCAATGTGGAAATGAAGTGACAAACCTGTGTCCAATATCAGCGGGTGTCCCGCAAGGAACTGCATTCGGACCTATTCTCTACCTACTCTACACCTCAGACTTTGTTCACATGCCCTACAATCACCACCGGAATATTCACAGACGATGCAGCCATTTTGTCCTCACACAGCAAGCCAAAAACTGCAGCAAAAATGCTACAAGATAGGCTAGACAGTGTAAGTATTTGGCTAAAGTGGCAGATTAGGGTGAGTGAAAATAATCAGTCAACGTCACATTCGCACTTAGACGAAACACTTATCCACCAGTTAAATTAAACAATAATGAAGTACCATATACTCTACCTTGGTCTATACCTGGACAAAAGACTAACTTGGCAAAAGCATATATTCACCAAACGGAAACAACTTGGTCTTCAGCTCAGAAAGCTCTATTGGCTCATTGTAACTCCCAACTATCATTGGGAGGCTACACTTAAACCAGTTTGGAACTATGGCATTCAGCTATGGAGTACAGCTTCCCACTCCAATATTGAGATAATCCAAAGATACCAGAATAAAATACTGCGGATAATTACAAATGCCCCATGGTTTGTAACCATCCAACAATTGCATAAAGACCTACAGTTAGAGAGGAAATGGATAGACACACAATGTCATATAAAGAATCATAAACCACCCAAATAAACTTGCGCAAAAACTGATGGATAATACCCAAACTAAACGCAGAATAAAACGTAGATTTCCCCAAGATTTGCCACAATAAAGGTACATAAATACTAAATTTGGGATGCGACATAGATTGTCCTCCTAAACCTATCCGAGCAACTACCGACAAACTTACCGCTCATTGTCTCAGTGTGGTGATAGATTACAGTACAATTAAGACAAAAAAATTCCATAATATTTGGTAAAATTTATCATACTTTCACACCAGCGCAATATGTAGCAGGCAATTTATTTATGTTATGAAAAATTAATCTTTATAAACTGTTTAATAGAATATTTTGTACGGACCCTCGTAGCATGAATTTTACTCGTACGTAACAGATTTTCCTTTCCAAATTAAAATTATATGGAGACAATTGTATGTAATATTATTCTTTTCTTTCATTATTTACTATTTACCAGCTAATCTGTACCCAGTTCTTACAACTTAAACCATAGTCAGTCTTTCCGACTCTATTCTTGTGGTGGACCGAGGGATGTCTGTTGTGTGTATAAACTATCTTTTGTATATATTATAGTTTTAAAATTAAAATGTTAATGTAAAAAACAATACCATCTCATTAAGGTAGGCCGTCATAGTTCTGG
The DNA here is from genome assembly GCA_039881145.1 of Druceiella hillmani. Lineage (NCBI taxonomy): Eukaryota > Metazoa > Arthropoda > Insecta > Lepidoptera > Hepialidae > Druceiella > Druceiella hillmani. Next base: position 5,867,334 of record JAYKKI010000097.1, on the reverse strand, counting down.
TATGCTAAGGTGTTCTTATCTTGATTACCTTGAAAACGACAAACTGGCAATTACGCTCAAGTTTATTGTTCTCAAAGAATATTATTATAATTTTTACATGGAACAATATGACGTTTGTTCCACTCGGTACGTGGTTAGATTTTTAATCTTACGTTTAATTGTATACAGCTTAATTTTTTTTTTATACTTTAATTTGTTAATAAATGCAGTAGACTTTTTGTTCAACAGCAATTTCAATTTTTCAACCGTAACAGCGGAGAATTAGTAGCTTATCTTATTTTTTTCACACTTCATAATAATTCCAGTAGCAACATAAAAGGATTTCCATGAATCTTTAACGTGAACAATAGAGCTGTAGTTCCAAAGATCCATGATTGACGAAACTATGAAAAGGAATTTAGGAATTAAAATTCATTTCACAAAATACGTTGTAGTTTACCCCGAAAGGGCTGAAATAAGACATTAAGAACTCCATTTACAATTATTTTTGCTGCATATATTTACAATTTCCATCTGAAAATTGTTTAACTTATCCAGGCAACACCGTCACCATGACAGGGTTTCTTAATTTAAAATGAGTATTCATCGATCATGGTCTCCGGACATCAGTTCACCTTTCTTATTTAATCAGGATGAAACGTCACAAAAAAATAAATTTAAATATAAATTAAATTATAAAATAAATAAAGTGGTCTGGAACTTTCAAAATAGTGAGTCTGAATTTAAAAAAAAAAATTCAAAAAAAACTACTAAACGAAAATTTGCTTTCTGACAAACGCCTTAAACCAAAGTTTAACTTAAACATAAAAGGAGTGGTATCGCTGAGAAATAAATGTGGGTAACCTTTAAGTTATATTAAAAAATGAGTATGTAAAAGATGCCAATAGCAAAAATAAAAAATGGAACAGTGTCGTCTGAAATCTGACTGAAACAGGTGGACGGGGCAGCCTTTCATAAAATAGATTTTCCGCAATTTCTATTTGCATTGGTTTTATAATAACAATCACTCAAAATCGAACAGTTAATCCAGGGTATACGAGTGTAGACACAAATAATACAAGTTTTTTTCTGTGTTACTGTACACATGATTTAAAGCAAGTGTGAATGAATTGATTTTAAGTTATTCCCAATGAAGGAAATATATGTTGATAAAAAGGACCAGAATCAAAAATTGGATTTGTTTTTGAGAGCAAAACAGGAAAAAGTAATGTCTATAGAGTTGAAAGTAAATAGGAATCTATAAAAAATTTAATATTTTACTCAACTAATCATGAAACCTTAAACATGTCTTACAAACACAATCACATCACAGTCACATCAATAGTAACAGTGACAAGATAAATAAAAATTCAGTCACATTATAGTATAAATACAATGCAATTTCTAAAAAATTCAAAAACATCAAATTAAAAAGTGTTTACTATAGCCAACCAACCAAAATCCTGGATGCCTACAATCAAATTTCACTGTATTTGAAAAATAACGCTATCACTCAAAACGAACATGATTGAATATGTCAAATGACGTGTGTACACAGCTAACTGTTTCACGACATATCAATGAATTAATACTAGTATAATACGACACTTAAGCGAAACGTGACGAGGAAACTGCCTTGGGTTAAACATATGCAGCAAAAAACTGTTATCTTAAACATATGTATATATCTACGTGGGTATATAACATGTAAATAACATTATCAGTTACTAAAAAGTTTGTGATGAAAATGACATAAATGATAAAGTAATGAAGATGAACTTCTTTATTATGGATGGTGTTGATAGGTTGTAATAGTCACAAAGACCAATTAAACCTGATCCTAAGTACTGTATGTTCTATGAAGGCTGAATACCAGTAAATTCAACACGAATAAATTAAATAAACTTTTACAGTTATCAGTATATGGTTTTACCTCTGAAGTGGGCTGTGCGACACACTCGTTACGAAACATTCTTGTCCCAAGTGTAACAGAACGGCTAGTCAGCTCCATACCATGCCTCATGAAATAAAAGTCCCAGACGCATCTAAGACTCTGCTGGAGTGAGATTATGACATGTATAGAAGTACGTATTCGGAACCTTTCTAGATAGGTTTCGAAACTTTCATAATATTTTATTATAAAGTATAAATAGATTGAAATGTTTTTTCAGTTATCACATTGACTGCCATAGTACTTTTGATATGAAACATATAATGGTGTGCTTGGATGAGAGTTAAAACGTTCTGATGGCAAGTTGAATCTTGTCATTTGGCCAGCTTTGGGTCTTGTCAGTTCTTTCTGACTTAATTCGGCCAGCATCACGTCTTGTCTGCCATTTGGCCAGCTTCAGGTCTTGTAGACTCTTTCCGACTTAACTCGGCCAGCTTCGCGTCTTGTCGGCTCTTTCCGACTTAACGCATCCCTCTTTATTACACTACATACACGCTACTTTACGTGTGTGTTAGTGTATCAGCATTGTTCCTTATTTACTAAAGTTTACAACTTTACTTGTTCATTTCAGTAAGTTGCATTAAACTTCTTCAAAGGTTAAAAAGATTTATTAATTTCAAATATGAGTTAGTAAAAGTGATAGGAGATAGTAAAAATGATTTAGAAGTTTCACATCTGCTAGGCGTTCCACAACGGCTCAATTTTAATTTTCTGTTCCTGAAGGCCAACCCTTATCTTTTGTCCTGTTCTCTGAGACCATCTATTCAATATTTACACTGATATACTACAAGTTACCTCATACGATATACTACAAGTTACCTCTTGACGTTCTAGACAAATACGTCAACCATGAGATAACTCATAGTTGGCAGTCAACGTATTAATGACAGCCGTCAAGTACATTGAAGAAAATGGATTTCAATCGACATCCATTATGGAATTTTTCAAACCACTGCAAATAGAAGTTGGATAAAATCTATTTTATGAAAGCCCGCCCCGCCCACCTGTTTCAGACGATACTTTATTTCATTTTTTTTGCTATTGGCATCTTTTACATACTCATTTCTTAATATAACTTTTAGAAAGGTTACCCACATTTATTTGCCAGCTTTATGAATGAATTTTGTCAACAATTATTGACATTGAAACCTAATATTGAATGGCTAAAGCAGATTAGTAACTGATGATGAGAAGTATGTTACATCCATTATTGAAATCCACAAACACCAATGGCTGAGTGCGTGACAAACAGGGGTTTCTGTATCCAAAACCTATTCTGAATACCAGAAAGATAATGCTGAGCTAGCTGCTAGTCTAATATATAGGATATTAATCATTGAGTTATTTTGGGATGGAGCTATGAATGCAGACATTTACTGTCAATAATTTTATTGTATCAATTAGTTAACAAAGTAAGCACCAGTCCTGTTGACAGAGATTATGTTTTCCATGATAATGATACACCAAACACCAAAAATATACTTGTTATTTTTAAAATTAGAGGTGTTGGACTGATTCTACTTGTACATTCCTCTTACTTACCCGGCTGGGGCCTTCTGATTATTGCTTATTCAGAACTCTCTATGAATAAAAAATTCCACAGCATGGAAGACTTCAAAAAGATCTTTGACGTTTTTACGCTGAAGATATATTCCCACAGCTTATCAGATGGTAGCAAATCTTACATAAAGATGCACAATCTTTACGTAGTTTGATTTCTTAGTGACATTTAGGTTTTAAAACATTTTTTTGTAAAATCAAGTTGTTATTAAAATTTTATTATGCAACACAATAATATAACATCCCAATTTCATTACTTACCCCATCAGGGAGGAAATAGAATGAAGATCCTAATAGATTGCGATTCTCAATTCGTTACAAAGTGTTATATATTTTTTGGAAGCCATCACACAGTTACAGTCTATCTAAATGAATATCAAAAGTTTTTTTAAGAATACCAATTAATATTATGGCTAAAAACAATTCACTCAATTTATTATTTATTTTCTTGAACTTTTCTTTGTAGTTTATTAAAAAAAAATATAATTTTCATCTATTTATTTGGCAATATATTGTTTTATAATAACTGTTACCAACAACATGCAACTTTTTCCATATAAAAATTAATTTCAGACCAAATTTTAACCGTTAGAGTGCCGATGAGCATCATCGCGCTCATGTGCATACTAACTAAATTTGTCACGAGCGAAATCAGTTGCTGTTTAGCTCGCGGTAGTGGAGGTTGCTTGTACGCATCGCTAATTTTTTATCTTTCTACGTATTACATAAAGTTCAAATTATAATATTATTAGTAATTACAATATAAAAAGGATCTAGGAAAAGAAAATTTCTAACCCATAATGTCGGAATACGAAAATAATTCCGAGTGAAAATGATCGTTTTTCAAGTTATGAAGAAAGTGATAGTGGGAGTGACATTGTGGTGCGCTCACAATTTGGCGTAATGCAAATTTTCAGTGATAGTGATAATAGTGACGATAACAATTATTTTGCTGATACGGAGGATGTACTGGACTGCGAAAATGACGATGTGACCCTGATTTCAGCTTTTGTTATAATTTTTGATGACAATATATATGTCTATAATTTTCTTTGTATTTTAATATCTCATCAATTATTAAAAATGGATAATTTTTGAAAGAGATACTGTTTTTTTTCGAGATACTGTTTTATTTCTTTGGTATTTATAAGTATATATGAGCAAAAAAGCATGGCACTAAAATGGTTCAATTTAGTAATAGTCTATTGCAAATATGATATTTTGCTATGATTAGAATTGGATAGCGAAAATAAAAAAATAACAGCTTATTGTTGATTTAATAAAGAAGTTACTGAGTAAAATAAAGCAGCACTAGAGCCACCTACCAGAGCCGTACGAAAGGTTTTTTGTTATTTTTTAAGGAACTGATAGTAAGTAAGTAGCAAAATTTGGAAAGAATTCTTAAAGAGCTATTAAAAAAAAACAAACACTTTCGCATTTACAATTTTAATAGGAATTTGATTTGACTCTACAACGTCTACGGTTATCTGTAACAGATGGCTCTCAGAGCAATAACATAACTGTTATTCTAAATTAGCAACAAAGTTTTATAAATTAATGAATAATAAGGAAGATATCCACATAACTCTTTCTGTGAGCACAATACTTCACTTAATTTAAATCCTTCTCAGAACTTCTTTTACTTATCATACTTCAGTTTTATACCTTTTCTAAGTAAATAAATACAAAGAAATTTAAAAAAAAAATCATTTTTGTTTTTTTGTATTTATTCTTACTAGGTTGGCAGTAATCAGTCACATTGTTAGAAGAAATCTTATTGACATTTCAAAAGCTCAAAATAGGCACCTCAAAAATAGTTTGTTGCAAAATTTGTATTTTTATCGGTCACAACATAAAACCTGATAGATACGAGTAGAGTTCACACGAGTGTTCCATACATGCTTAGAAATCCAATTAAGATAGTTTAAGCATTTAAATTAGTTATATGTATACTTTGGACGCTGCCATAGATCAAACTCATACACTCGTTAATGAAATAGTGCATTAATTCGAAACAAACAGCTGTGCGGCCATGTTCCTCGACATATTGCAAGTCTTTGACAATGTATGGCATGAGGATCTTCTATACAAAGTCAAAGCAGCCGTGACACATCACTTGTACAGTCCTAATTGTCATTGGAAAGCAAACTGTCCTTTTACAAGACTATCGTAAAACCAATGTGGCATTATGGTACTAAGCTGTGAAGAACTACATCCCACTCAAACATGCAAAGGTTCCAAAACAGAATAATAAGGAGTATAACAAATGCCCCATGGTTCGTGAGCAATGAGCAACTGCATAAAGACCTAAGGGTACCCACAGTCAGAAAAACAACTAATCAAACATACAAAATCATATAGAGATAGAATCCTTAAACACCCAATTATTAAGGCAAAGTCGCTGATGGATAACCAACAGTGAAATGGCAGATTAAAACAAAAAATACCCCAAGATGTACTAAAATAGAATAGTTAGGTTACGAGATGTGGCAGAAGCCGCACTCTTAAGCACACCAATATTTAAAGATATACTATACAGGTTAATGTCCCATAATGGCGAAAGATTATTGTATTTTATATAATTAAAAAAAAAAAATATATATATATATAAATATCTGGCGCACGCAGTTCGACGCACTTCATTAAAAATTATAGATATTCCCTATGCCCGCGACCCAGTGGTAGAATGGACAAAATGTCAATTATTGTTTTGTTAATGCTTAATATTGAAAGTCGAATAATTTATATGAAAACTAATATACGAAGTAAAAGGATTTGGGAAATTACACCTTAAATGTTTCTCTTTTCAAGTAATGTTTCTATTTAAAAGTTTTATAAAATAAAGCGATTTGCGAATAGTGATTTACAAAAACTTCCACTCTTTTCAGAGCAACACAATATCGTTTTACTTTAGGTTCCCTAATTTTTAACAAAAATTTAGGTTCCCTAATTTTGGAAACAATGAACAGCAATGTATTTTTTTCAGCATACTCCAGTGATAAGCTACTGGAAATATGAAAAAATATTTTTTAAATTCTTGTTCCTTGTGCCACTGTAATTAAAAATATAATTACAGGTACTTAATTCACTTCCTCTCAGATTTCCATGTAAATATTTTTGAGTACTAATTACTGATATATAATATATATATTAACCGTTAGATTACAGAAGAGCGATGTGACCTTGATTTCAATTTTTGTTCACAATATATATATCCACAATTTTCTTTGTATTTTATTATCCTTGTACAAGTTTTTATTAAGAAAACACCGAAAAAATTATTAAGATTTGATAATTTTTGGAAGAGATACAGTTTTTTTTGAGGCAAGGGTAAATGACATCAAAAACAAAAGATTTCTTTGGTCGGGTAATAAATAAGCAATTATCATCAGTAATTTACTGGAACTAAAGTTAAGCCGAGATTCTGACTCTTTCAAAGAACAGTTGTAGCCATGCCTCATGACGGGACACAACTCTTGTTTGAAACTGTTTAAATTGTAATTAAAAGAAATTCAAAAAATTTTGAAAATTGTTATCTACACAAGTAAAGTTTACGACCATCTATTAAACAAAATAATACTTACATTATCACGATCAATATCCAGCTGACTCCGTTCATAACCAGACTTCCTGAATACACTGCTGTGGTCGCCCTTTTTCGATGATCTAGCCTCTAAGCAGGCCGAATCTGGTCTGCGAATTCCAGCTACTGTCTTGAATCCATCCCTCCTTTCAAATCTCGACCCTTTTTTTCCACTTTTACCCTCAGTGGCAAACTTATTCTCCAAGCTGAGCCTTATTTTATCAAACTCCGTATTCTCACTCGACGCGCCAACCTTAGTTCTGAGATTCAAATTGCTTTTGGGCACTCTCACGCCATTTATAGAATCAAAATCTGGTGTACGACTCCTTTGTCTGTCAGAAGTCTGCTTTAGATTAATTACCTTCGTGTCATTTGTGAATAAAGTGATCCCATTACGTGGAGTGATATGAGGCCTTTCGGGAGTTAAACTCTTCCTCTGTTTACATAATTCACGATCAGGTGTTGTTCGTTTCGAAGTATTTAGTTCTTTGCGTTCCGGTGTCGATGTCGGATGTCCGGTAAATGTGTGAATGAGACTTTGTTCACTGCGTTCATCGATGACACTATAGGGATTACTGTCTAGGTCTGGTGTCGAAGATCGCGTTGATATATTGTCATCGTCACATGGTATGTCGTAGATTTTTGCACTCTGCAATAAAAAAAAGAAATAAATATATTAATTATCCAACATTTTACAAAAAATTATAATGCGTAATACTATATCTGACTGTGTTTATTCAGTCTAATCTTGGAAACCACTGAATATTTTTTTAATTAAGTTTGTTCCATTATGGGCATATACTTCTACTGACTACCAAATGAAATGTCCATTAATGAAAGAAAATGATTCAAATAACAAAGATAACATATCATTTCATCTTCACGGAGAGCATAACAACGGACATACCTTTAACAGAAATCGATTGATATATCTTAAAAGACCAAAATATCTATAAAAAGCCAAATAATTTTCATAAAACATTCTTGACCTTGGTGTTTAGTTATTCTAGTAGTTTATTCTATACATCAGTGAAATTTTTCCCCGAAATGGGGTGAAAACAAAAACTATACATTTACATTTTTATAGTCACGTAGAGAACACACATGGGGTAATTGGCAAAAAGAATTCCAGCATTATAACAAAACAAGCACCATAATTAGTTAATATTATTTTTTGAAGAATATGGTCTATATTGTCTTTGAATAATAACAAACTACCTCTATTAAATTTTCATCCAAATTCATTACTTGCCATTGTTTTGAAAAATGTCATGAAACGTTAATTAAAAACATAGTAACGAAAAAATTAGAAAAATTAATTTATATTCTAATTAATTATTATAAAATTTAAAAAAATCTAATTATAAAATAAAAAAAAATTTATATTCTAATTAATTTTTCTAAAAAATTTATAAAAATTAATCAGAGCTTCAAATTAAATGGTAGAGATAGAGTGGGGATATCTCCTTGTTTCATCTAGTTTTGTAGAATACAATGAACACCACTAAAAATGAAGTCACAATTCAGAAATGTCGTTCTTGCCTAAATCTAAAATTTTAACCTTTATCACTCGGCTTATTTTTAAGAAATGCCAAAAATGTTAACTCCTTCACAGCTTTTACTATGAAATTATGATTTATGAAATAAACAAAATTAGTTAAATACCCTATTTCGAATGGACAAACTGTCACAAAGGTGTTCCATTTCTCCCTCAAGATACAGAACATTTTTTAGTTTCTTCACAAACATTGATTGAATTTTAAATTAGATATATCTAAATAATAATAAAATTACTTAGAATAAATAGAATATAACTGAACAAACTTTTGATAAAATTTTAAGTTTATCCCTTCAAATTAAACATTTTTTTCTTTTTCACTAAAATTAGAAATTCCTGAAAACTATTTATTGAAATGAACTGGAATAGGCAGTAATCAGTTTTATATTAAAATGTCCATTAGTGTAATTATTATTTTGAAGACATCCAGAAACGTAAATTATCTGTGGAGATGTGGCAGCGGTATTTTGGAAATTTTCCAAAATCATTTTGGCGTCGTTTTCTCATAGAAAATCCACTAAAGATTAAACAAATTCATAAACTTAAGTAAAGACATACATATATGAAATAGATTTTTAACAACTCTGATACTTATTGGGTATCTAGATTCTTGAAACGCTTAATCACTTTCTTTTTTGTAATGATTTAAAACACTGGAAATGTAGTGTTTTCTAACGTAGTCATTATTGTAAATACGTTATTCTTATTGTCAATACACCCTTTAACGTAAATATTTAAGATATTAATATCTTCTCTCCATCCTCCTTCGATTCATCCTGTTTATCATCTTGAAAGCGGAAGTCTCCTCACGCAAATATAAATAAGAACTCCCAATGATACTTCATGACCAGTTTGGCATATTTGTTGACAAAAGAAGCAAGTTATGAGTTATTAAAGAAGAAGCAAGTTATGAGTTATATAAGTTATTCCGCTATTGTGTTTAAAACATATAAATACTGTTGGTTATTCCTAAGAGTTAATCTTTGCTAATATCCCACCTGAAAATGTTGTAATACAAGGAAACCTAGGTCGTGGTAAAGAAATTAATGAAAGTAGAAATAATACTACATCACGTAGTTTCATTTAATTGTGGACAAAAGAAGCATTAAACCTTTCTGCTTCAGTAGAAACATGAAATGTTAAAGGGCATAGCAGGGGGAGGAGGGCAGCAAGCAAAAATTTACAAGATGATTTTAAATTACAGAGGATATAATAACTTCAATTTCGGCAGTTTTTCCTGGTAATGGAAAATCCAATAAATATCTCAAGGTTAAAGAAAATGTTTGATTTTTAAGGTTTTTTATGCATGTTCGATAGGGTATCTATATGATCTACTAATTACAGAGGTTACGTATGAATGTTCCACTTCAAATAATATTCTGTTACTTTCTCATGCACCTCCACATTTAAAAAAAATAAATGCAAGATTGCATATCACCAGAATATTTAAAAAATGAAGACAAACCCTTAACAATAAATACAACCAATTTTTATAATTTGAAGTGAAGTATCCAAAATAAAATAAGATTTTTTGTCTCCTTTTCTAAAATATTAAAACAGAAAAATATCAAAATTTATATGTTAAATACAAACAATAAATAGGATTTTTTCAATAAAATAGAATTTTTTCCCTGCTTTTTTAAAATATGAAAACAGAAAAATTAATATAACCCATTTTCCAAACTGCAATTTCCATACTTTCAGTAATTTTAAAGATCTTTTCTTTTTGCCGCAAAGATTTTATCCAAATTATTTTCATAGTGTTCAAAATTTGCAATAGTCTCATATAGACAAACACATCAACGTGCCTTACTTATTCATATATACATTAAAATGTCTATGCCATAGTATGTTGGGTTGATCACAAGGTACACGGCCATTGTCGGCGTGGCGCATTGTTAGAACACGGGTTCAATTCCTGGCCGTTGACTGGGTTGGTATTATGGTTGGTTAAGAAATTGCTCTGGTAGCAATCAATCCCCCATATGTATCAATTAGATACATTAAAGTAGATAAACAAATAAATAAATACAATGTATGTCGCAAAGTGTCCATTACAGTCACACATATAATTTGATGACTAAAGATTTTACATATTTACTAGCGTTCTGCAATTTATTCATGTATGCAAGAAACAGTGAAATTGATTATCAAAGTGAAATATTCTGCCGACTGAATGGCACATCTCGGCTCTTGCAAAATATAATGTTGTAATACGCAAGAGATTATTCAAATTACTAAAATATACTATTACAACAAAGATACTTGTCTAAAATATTATTACAACAACAAAGATAGTTGTCAAACAGCTACAATGATAAATCAAAAACAGTACCTGTTTGCACATTGTCACATTTATTTGTCTCTTTAACGACTTTACATAAATTAAATACTATTGCTTATTCCACAAGAATGCAGCATATGTCAAACATACAACCATTGGCAGACTAGACTAAATATATATACATATATATTATAGATATATCAGCAAGTCTGCAACTAATCGGTTGACTAATCAGCGACTTTGGTAGTCTGAATACATCTGCAGGAACCGCCATTTAATATGTTATAAAAATGCGGTAATTATTTTTGTAGTTATATTATTTTTATAGTTAATTAATTGTAAACAATATTTTTGGATAAAAACATATTGTAAAATTAAAATAATAAGAAAAATAGGTAATTATGGTTTACTTTAAATTAAAAAATATTATTTGACTAAGCCTTTTTAAATTATTTATTAAGACAGCCGACAAAATATTTTCCATTTAAGTTATCTAAAAACTCCTTTTCAATTGAAACTCTGATTTGCGAAAAAATCTAAAATAATATATATATATAAAAATCATATACAGCGCCATCTAGTTATAGGATATAAAAATCAAATACAACGCCATCTAGTTGATGTAAGTTTCCTCACATGGAACGACCAAATAACTGTTTATTTCCAACTTACTAATTGATATCGCAGGGATATAGGTAGTACAATTTAATAGATACCTAGATTATTTTCTCCAGTTGCACAGGACACTTCTAACATTGACCAAACACAAAGAATCCATAGCTTTGATTATTTAATTACAAAATTAATATTTATAACCTCAAAATATCAGTCCCCTGTCTGTTAGCACTTCTGCTACACTAATCAAATAACTGTTTTGTATTACTGCTCCTGTTTTAAATCAACCTGCTTACTATACATGGTATCCGGGAATAAGTGTCAGACAAAGAAAGACGTTATTCGTTGAATGAAAAATATTGGATTATCGTTAAAATCAATTTTTAAAATATGACTTTTTTCTGAAAATTGAAAATAATATTCATAATTACTTGTCATCTTTTTCGTACACACGATACTTTCGCACATTATTCAGCGCCGCTCAGGGAAATAACCCGCGAACAGCTGTGAAGACATCTAGCTGCCCGGGTAAACACCGCGCTCCAGGCAAATATTAGGTGTGTTAAAAAGTGTTACGTGTAATATTTCTTTTGCATTCAATTAGAAGGGCGTGTTTTACGTTTTATTTCAACGACAATTTATTCCTGCATAACCAACGAATAACATCTTTCTATCGTCAGACACTTATTTCTGGACATTGTGTATTGTGCTTCGAAAATGTATTTAATACTAATACATTAGACGAACTTATTTTATTTCCTTAAATAAAAAATGTTGTTGGGTTAAATAAGTCTACATCTGGGTTCTCGCTTCAAAACAGGGGACTGAAATGTTTCATGCCATAAGTGTATTTCAAAATGGAGTATAATATACATAGGCAAATACACACAAATGAAGTTCAGTCGTCATTCAACTATTGGCATCTAAGCATGCCAGGGACTTCTAATTAGGTAAGCCGTTCATATTTTTTACTCCCATCATTCGAACTACCACCAGTATTTTATTAATTGTAAAACAGTCATTAGTCATAATTTTTTTACTTTTTTTATAACAGTTTTACCCGTTAGTAGTTTTGCAGTTAGTTAAAGAATAATTGGTCGAAACTTTAAAAACATCAGTCCCATGTCCATTAGTGCTGTGATGAGATAAAACACGAGACTGATTTTAGCTCTATTGACATCAAGCTTCAGGGCAAAAATTACTAAAAGTATGACACTATTGGAAATATTATGATAGGCAGGAGTATATGTGGAAGTTCGTAACACTATAATTTATCATACTGAATAAATAAAGATTTTTGTTTTTAAAGTGTCCTACTGAATACTTTATTGCAGAATGTTTTAATTATGTTAAATCTAGAAGTAGAATATCTATTTTTTTAAATCTGCTTGGAATACTTGATATATATGATTTTGTGACCTAAAATGATGCAGTCTCATTAAATTTCAAGGAATTAAAGGGGTTTTAAGTATGACAGGGTCCAGTTTGTGTTATTAACCGACTTCAAAAAAGAAAGAGGTTATCAATTTTAACCGTATGCATGCAATATTGTTGGAACTACAATATATTCATATATGTTATTCTAAAAGGTCTTGTAAACAAAGTACAAAATTTCATAAGTGGTATGTATGTTTGTCCAAGTATTTATCAGAAACTAATAATCAGATTGCAAAAATTTTTTCCAACGCATGCCAAACTTACATATTTTGTTAAACTTGGTTGACACCAACCTCAAAAAAATTTGTTAACTAACCTGCTTAGGTTAGGTTAGGCTTACCTACTTACCTTTATTTGGATTTTGGATTAATTTTGTGAATATTATAAGTTATTACTTCTTCCATTTTAGTTAATCGTATTTTTATTTGTTTGACAGTAGAAGGAGAGTAATTTTAACACATTGAGTCTCCGTCATACTGACTACATCCCACAGTGAGAAATGCAAGCTATATAATGATCATATGAACGTATCTTGAAGACGGATAAACATTATAAAACTTCAATAATTTATTGGCATTTTACCAATTTTTCAAGAAAAAAAATGAGCTATATAAATTAGCGGGACACATGAGAGGAAGAGAAGAGCATCTCTTAAATTTCGGAAGAATGATTCATCAAAATAGCATCAAATTCAGTCAGTCCCTTGTGTATCATCAATCACCTAACCCTGTGATTTTTAAAATACCAAAAACATCAAACAAAAAATGGCTAACGATCTCTGCACCCAATTTTTCCCATCTTATTGTAGTATAATGAAATTAAAAGTTATCGGGACAATTTCTGATGATTTGTGTAATGAAACTAAAAGTTATTGGGGCAATTCTTGTTTTTTTTGGGTTACTTGATATTAGTATGTTCCGTGGAAATTCCCTAACACAGTAATTCCTTTGTCAGGATGGCATTATGGAAAGTGCTATACGACTAATCCGAGTATGCTAAATACAGTTTCACACGATCAATAATTTAATCAGGAAATAATATTGTATTCAAGTGGGGGATTACACATGTGGAATTTATATTCCAGACTGCTATGTAATTAAAACTAACTTGGTAATTCTAAATTGATTCCAAAATAGACGTACTCCACGCAAACTTTCCATTTCACAAGTTTCTAGTTAGACTGACACATGATGACCCACCATTTTATTTTCTGATTGTTTTCCATTGTTAGCCAATCACAGGTCAGACCGTTTTCAAACTATTGTGCTTCAACTTTATTATCCTCTTTGTTTTGAGCCTTTCATTATTATTACCGTGCGTCTCGCTGAAGACAATACATCAATATTTTATGAGAATATTTCTGAGAGATTTTAATGAGATTTATTAAACAATATTATGTAATTCAGCTTGAAGTGAAAATGGAAATAGAAATGAAAGATGGTAAAATCTACGGAGAATAATTCTATAATTTCTTCTAGGCAGTCAAAGTTTGGATGCAGACGAACCAATATAATCACAATTCATAGTCATTTCTCTCTTAAAATTATTGCTTATATATATAAATAAATTAATATTAGCATAAAATTTCAATTTCGTTTCTATTTAGTAAGTTACAATATAACCCTTTTTTATATTAGTTTTCTAATTTGTTTGAAAAGTAACGAATATACCTCCCATCCCTTCAGCAGCCTACTATATCTATAAAATTATGTAAACTTACTCGGGCAGAAATTTAACAAAAATCTAGGGAGAATATTTCTAAATTTCTTTGAGGAATTCAAAGTTTGGACTCGAACGAACCAATATAATCATGTTTCATAGTCATTTCTTTCTTAAAACTATAGCTTATATATATAAATATATTAATATTAGCAATTTCAATCTTGTTTCTATTTAGTAAGTTACTTTTTTATATTAGTTTTCTAATTTGTTTGAAAAGTAAAGAATATACCTCCCATCCCTTCAGCAGCCTACTATATCTATAAAGTTTTGCAAACTTACTCGGGCATAAATGTCACGAAATCTAGGGAGAATAATTCTAAATTTCTGTTAGGAATTCAAAATTTGTATGCAGACGAACCAATATAATCACGTTTCATAGTCATTACTTTCTTCAAACCATTGCTTTTATATATAAATAAATTAAAATTAGCATAAAATTTCAATTTCGTTTCTATTTAGTACGTTATAATATAACCCTTTTTCATATTAGTTTTCTAATTTGTTTGAAAAGTAAAGAATAAACCTCCCATCCCTCCAACAGTCTACTATATCTATAAAATTATACAAACTTATTCGGGTACAAATTTAATGAGTTTGTGTTTTAATTATGTAACAAACTAATGAGTAACAAATTATATCAATTTTGGATCATTATTCTAACATTTTAATATTTTTGTTAAACATTTTACAAATATTTCATTCATATATTACTTTCCTTCGGCCCCAATCGAGGTCTAATGGAAAACATTTTCTATACCTAATTTTGAATTAGTGCATAATAAAGGCGTTGAAATGTGCAATTCCTAGGTTAAACTTAACGAAATTACTATTGCTATGACTGATTTTCCCATTAATATTTCATTTTTTCAATTAACACAATTAGCACAAAATATAAAAAGAAATTTGTATGCATTATTCAGGCCTGTGATTACTATTTTTTGATTACTGATATGGCTGACTGCTATTTCCAGGAATACAATGGCTGTCACTAAGTGTAGATTTAAATATATCCAAACCCAAAAAATATTTTGCGTTTTTCTGCAATCAGTAACTAGAAATTTACATTTTCTCACTTTGGTCTACTATTTTTATCGCTGTTGAGAGTTCAGATGAAACTGAAAATTATTCCAGTTGGATTTTTAAATAGTGGCAGACAAAACGATAACTATTCTGGTTGTTAACACTAACAGAAACGTATGAAACTAAAGAACCTATGAGAATTCTGGCCATCGACTGTTAACTTAAAAATTGACTCATGTATCATAAGTTATCCAGTTATTAACATAAGAATCTCAGTGATTTTTAACTTTGTTCCCTCATTTTCACAGATTTTCAAATAAAATTACAAAAAAATAAATACAGACTTTTTATATTTTTATTGAATATAAAATTTATTTAATATGAAATTTGTGTCACCAGACGGCATAATGTTACTTGCATTAGTTGAAATTAAAGTAACATTGATTGATTAAAATGAAAGTCCTAAATTTAAACAAATAACCAAATTTTTATTATCTTCTCACGTCCACTAGAAATGTTTTCTCATCAAATTATTGCTTTGTTTGAAAAATTGCAAAAAATTGCAATGAATCAGCATAAGCTAATAAAATGTCTAGCGTGCGTCTACGGATCACGCCACATGCTGACCTGGCCACAAGACTTAACATCAGGTGATGTTCAAATGCTGAGTCGATTGCAAATTTTCAGCGTCTAATTACAATTTGCGTGTGCAGTGCACCACTTAATCGGGTATGCTATTGCATAAATTCACTGTGTTCTCGACTTACCTTCTCCACCCGAAGTATATATATTCTTATCTTTCTATAATATTTTTTATTTTACTCCATTCATTTTATTTTAATTTCAAACAATATTTGTTTTATTGTTGGACAAGTATCAAATATTATAAACATATTATTTAGACCAAATTTAACTCACGACCTGCTTATGCTATAGCATAAATTCACTGTATCTTCAATTTAACTTCTCCACCTAAAGAACATAAATACTCATCTTTCTATAATATTTTTTTATTTTACTCCATTTTATTTTAATTTCAAACAATATTTGTTTTATTTTTGGACAACTATCAAATATTACAAACAAAAAAATTATTTAAACAAAATTTAACGTAAGACCTGTTTACGATATTGCATAAGTTCAATGTATCTTCAATTTAACTTCTCCACTTAAAGAATATAAATACTCAGTTTTCTATATTTTTTATTTTATTTTAATTTCAAACAAAAAATCATCAAACAACCATCGAATATTATTAAAAACAAAATAATCTACACCAAATTTAACTCGAGACCTGCTAACAACACTGTAATGAAAATTTAAATTTTGTTAATCTGTTTTTAAAATCAATAAAATTACTATAACAATTTTAAGTGTTCGACACACTCAGAGTCTGTTTATTTTCAAGTGGCATATACTAAATAAGAGTAATTGGACCATTTAATCTGTAAAACTAAACCATAAACCAAAACCAAGCAAAACAAAATTTATTTCTACATTTCTGACCCATGTGTAAGTCCAATACTCCACTGATCATAAGTTCATAAGTTAATTTTGATATTTGCATTTTTGGATTCTGTAGCCAAATGTACAAAATATCCATCCATCTATTTGTCTGTCCCTATTTGCAAGGCTGGACAGCCTGTTTGCAGGGCATCCTAATACCTGAATTGTTGATTACATTGTCTGCCTGCAGGCCAAGACAGTAAATCAAATCAAACAATCTAATGGCATGTACAGTATAGCCACAAAAAATAATCAGTCTAGCATTGTATTGCTCTAGAACAACCGAGAATATTCCAGTGAACACCCAGAGAATGTGGCTTCCTACAGAGACGATGGAGACGAGACAAGACGAGAGAGAGGATAGAGGAGATGTCCTTGGAGGAGGGTGAGGACTATTTGGGAATCAAATTTTATTTGTGTTGTTTAAATAATTATGTTTGGCATTATTATTTAAACAACCTTTTATAAGTAACATAAAACCTGGAGATAAGAAACCAAAGTGTAATTTTTCTGACGGGTATTTATTATATTCTATAACCATACTTGATTATTTCATTATTAGAGTGTAATGAAGAGTAATGACCAATTAAACACATTTGAGTAATATACAAATGGACCTTTATAAAAAGCGCTGGCCAGTCGTTAATTAAATTCCAATTATGCGAACTGACGCATTCTTCTTTTTGGTGTGTTAGAAGAAAACCAAAATCTTTTATTTCCATTCACTATCAAGCAACAATATAAAGTTCCTTTAAAACAAAGTTTCTGCTTTCAGAATGTAAATGATTCCGCCAGCTTATAAGCATTAACCGCTTTTACTGAATCTGGTACAAAAAACCAGCTAATAAATAAACGCTAACCAGTTTTGAAATAAAAGTTAACAGTGTAATAAACTGAACAAGCAAATGAGTTTGTTTCATTAGAAAGTCCATTTTTAAGTAGAAAAATAATATAAGCGATGTATGACAATCGGCTGATGGAGTTAACAAAAATGTTACTTATTTTCACAAATTTACATTTTACAAATAGTAATAATACAGAGAGATACGTATCCTACAAGTGTATCACGAATGCGATAAGGAAACCTGGAGGGGAATGCCCTCCAGGACAAATCAATTTATTTGTCATAATTATAAATAGACTCCTCGCAAGTGTACACAAGTTACTTCATATTAACTTCATTAATTGATAGTGAATTGTAACATCGTGCGAGGAAACTAAATGAGTGACTGTGAGTTTCGACGTTTTAGACTGTTTGAAAGTATAAAGGGGATCTATTGGGTCGGCTAATACGTTTTTAACCCTGACTTGTTTTTACAAGAGAAGAATATTTTAAAACCTAAAGGAGACCCGCAAAATTCTACATAGTGTTGGGCTCAAGTGTTAAAAACCTAAAAAAACGTACTCTAAAGAAAGAAAATAAAAAAATAAGGTCCTTAAAAATGTTATTTAAATCGTGGTATAAGTCTGTTTTAGCAGAAATGCGAATTTCCCGGTTCTTTTCGGTTTAAATGAAATTATATATATAAAAAGGAGGTACTTAAAAAATTACGACTGGACTTGATTATTTCATTATAAAAAAGTTATTTGAAATATGGCCTTCCTACAAAGAAATGCCCGTCAGTTGGTTGTCAAACATAAATTTTATAATGTCACTTTGCACGATCCTCTATGCATTTCAGTTTTTTTTTATTTTATTTCTTTTTTTTCCTGTTTGTGTTTGCAAATTCATTGTTTAGTATAACTAAGAATGGCAATTAAGTCGAAAAACTTATAACTTACACTTTCTTGACAAAGTGCACTTCTTTTCTGTAAACTTTTTTCAAATAACTTTTTTTAATAAAATAATCGCGACCAAGCTAGCCCTAATTTTGTAAACACTTCCTTTTTACTTATATTCTTTTATTTAAAACAAAAAAAACACAAAATTCATATTTCTGCGAAACCAGACTTGTTCCTAAATCGCTAATCAGACAAATGTGAAATTTTGTATCTTTTTTATGAAAATTTGAGTTTATTTTTCACAATAGTTTGTAAATACTATTTCTACTGAACCAGCAAGATAAAACAAAGTGCTCATTGTTCATTGTTTCTCGCTACATCCTTAACGCACAGATGTAACATACTAATCCATGATACTCTTATGCCCGAGAGGATTGTTGAAAAAAACCACATATAACTTGAAAAGAGCGAAATACTTATACGCACAGATCATATACTAAGTTATACATTCATTTTGACAATAGAGCGAATGTCAAAATCAGTTATTTTTAATTGATTTCAAATTAAGCACAACTGATATAATTTTTGTTATCGTTTCTAGAACTATATTTTATTTACTTCCAATTAAATGAAACTATGTGCTGTAGTATTCTTTCTACTTTCTTTAATTTCTTTACCACGACCTATGTTACGACGGACGTTAGACGCACCGCGGCGACCCGGGTTTGATTCCCGGCCGTTCGTCGAACGGGGCTGGACTGGTGTTGTGGTTGGCTGTAAGAGATTGCTCTTGTAGCAATAAGTCCGCCATATATATCAATTAGATACATTAAAGTAGATAAATAAATAAATAAATAGGTTACGTTGTATTCCAACACTTTTAGGTGGACTATTAGCAAAGATTCTCTATTAGCAAAGATCTTTGCTAATATCCGTCAATAATAAATAATTAACGTCAAATATATTCAATATTTATTTACTCCGTTAGATTATTATTATTCTTTAACTAACAATTCCTGATATATTAAAAATATAATACATGCGTATTTATGAGCATACCTTTTTCGTATTACGATTACAAATCGTACTTTTTTAGCATTTTCCTGATTGTCAATCGCTGAAAGGTTTGTTGTTTTATATTAAAAATACTAGTTTTTTTTAAATTATATTCGATTGCCATGTAATGCCAGGTCCATTTTCACCGGTTTCCCTTCACATAGAAATGAAACTATATATGCACCATATTAATTTATTACTCACCATACTTATTTATATATTAAACAAATTTAAAAAGGTCTATTTAAAGTCTTCCATACTGTTAATTTTTTACTCTGTTAACAATCGCTTCGCTCTCTGTACGATAATGGTGATAATCGGTGCAATATCGGGAAATTATACTAACAGAACTAAATTCAATTTCAATTAGCCATATAATGTCTTGTGGTGTGTGGTTTAGCGTAATCATGGTGGAAGTGAATTGTTAACCGTAATCTCCTGCTAACCACCCTATTTATCAACTTTCCAATCAAACTGCTGACATAATTAACATTAAACATAAATCCCTCCACAATTAATTACAACCTCGATATTTCACCACCAGCTTATCATTACCTTTCTGTATTCAATTTCGTTTTGCGTATTGAAACTCCTGTTTGTTCCGAGCTAAGTTTTTAGAGTTTATGATAATCATATACCACCTACTTGTCATCATCAATCAAGTACCAATTGCTTTAGTTAATCAAAATTATATATTAATATCAGTCATATTCTGGAATCTCCTAAACTTTTTAAAAAATTCCAGCACTCATAGCTAAAGATTTATTAGCCAACCCAATACAGAGAAAAAAAAATTTAAACACAATTAAAGTTTAATTAGATTTTGTCAGTACGTTGCAATATCATAAAAAAATAATTTTCAGTATTTTCATCTATTTTTTCATTTACAGCTATGCTAGTTTGAATAAATTTTCATAGAATTTTTATTAGTGGTTAGTATTATTTTGTAACGTCAACAACATACTATCGCCCATACAGGTTATAACGAAACTTTTGACTACTATTAGACTAGAATTAACACTATGACACACTGATCATTACACTATGCCGACAGATGGCTGAAAAAATGTGCAATCATCAATTACACGAATCACCTTTACACTGCCGTAACACCTGAGCGAAGCTAAGTAATACAGATAGTTAAAATAAAATAAAACACAACTAGACATATCATTTCATATTTGTGTAACAATGACATGTAAATATACAAAAGGGCAACTTCATAGCATATCAACTACTGGAGATCAACAAGTGTACCTTAAAATTATATTTTCTATCTACCCCCATATAACAGAGTACTCCTGTTGATGTATAGAATTTAATTAGAGATCACGAAAAATATAACCTGATTTTCATCATACATATTTCTAAAAGAAAATTAATACAAAATAAGGTTTAATTGAACATGAAATGTCCGTGAATATTTCCGGAATCTTTAGTAATATTCATGAAGTCTTAATGTCAATATTTAATTTTCTATTTACACTAAGCGTGCAAAGGTCTCTTAATTTGTTTTCAATCACAGCAGCCACATCCTTGACCTGTCGTAAGCTGAAAACATCTCTGAATGATCCTCAGTTGGATCCTTTCTTCTTCTTCGTCTTCCAGCGGCGCTACAGCCCTTTGTGAGTCTTGGTCTCTTCCACGGTTAGTCTCCATCTGACACAATTATTTGAATCTCTTCTCCAGTTGGCGAGTTTTCCCATCCTTCTAAAGTCTTCATACACATAATCGATTCATCGTTTTTAGGGTCTGCTTCTTAGATGCAGATTCATTTGGTTATAGCTTTTGCAGCCCTGTTGTTCGGCATGCTTTGCAGATGACCTGCTCATCTTAGATGCTGTAACTTACAAAACCTAACAAAGGTTTCTTACCCTGTTAGAACTTCCAGTTCATGTTCGTGGTTCATTCGCATACAATATATTGTTGGATCCTTCAACTGGGGGGATGGGGGATTCACATTACTACTTTTTTCCAATTTAAGTATGCGTAAATAATAGTAGATTTTCTTAAAAATCTCTCTAAGTTAAGTAACCCTTAAGACATGTAATTATTTTTTTTATTTAAACTATCTACAGACAAAATTGAGTCAGATTTTTTTGCCAAAAAGACGGAACACGGCAAGTTTTCCAAATTATGATTTTAAATTTGCGACACGTGTTCCGGTGACATCTTTTCGGATATTATAATAATATACCTAAAAACTTGCAAGTCAAAATATGACGAGAATGAGTTGGATTTGACCAACTTTGGTCGCATTAAAAATTTGGAGTAAAAAGGGTAATTAAAATGACGACTTGACATTTACGTAGGATGAACAAGTGACGTTATATCCAATAAACATATTATATCCTTAAAAGGCGAATATGTGGCACCAAGTATAGTCACGCTTGAATTATGATGAAAGCGATAAGAGCCGATAGTCGTACTGAAGATAGCCATGTTTTTAGACATCTCTAACTAGATATGGACCATCGGAGTATAGCCTGGAAAATGGACTTCATCCAATATCCTGCCCTTACACTTGTGCTAGGACAGGATATTGGATGAAGTGAATAGTTAAAGGTTATTGAATGAAGTAATGTAATTGCCGCAAATTATGATTGACCCTTTTTGAAAGGGTCAACCATAATTGGACAATTGCACTCAGACGACACTCGAGTAAATTATGTTCTATGTGATCAATAAACGCATTAGACACTCTTTCGATTGCCAAATCCCGCAAGAATAAGCAGTATGAGGAAAAGGAACTAGAGAGCAAATCCTCCATATACATCAAGTTATTGAGACATGCTATGAGTTCAACTCTCCTTTAGTCATGTATTTTGCTGACTAGAAAATGGTGCTCGACTGAGTAGTTTGAACTAAACTCTGGCTAATATTGGCAGAAATGAAAGTGCTGCAACACTTGGCATATCTTTTAAAAATTGTACTGCAATAACAAAGGATGCAGTAAAAGGTGACCGAGTGATCTCGGAGATATTCACATCGGAAATTGCAGTACGCCAAGGATATATCCTATCTTCAATCCTCTTCAATATTTACGGTGAATACATGACAAGGAAATCCCAAGAAGGTTGGGACGGCGGGATCAAAATGGGAGAAACCGTATACCTAACCTTCGCTACGGTGACGAAACTATGAGTACAATTATCGGAACAATATCGTAATTGAGGTGGGTCAAGACCGTCAGTGAGGAATTTGGACTCTTCATAAACAAAACCAAGATAAAAGTCATATTTTTGGATAGAACAGGAATGCTTAGAAAAGACGTTGCTCTAAGAGACCTCTAAGTGGTCGAGAAGTTTCATTAAGATCCTTAATAACCACAAATGGGAATCGTAAAAAAAGAAGTTTATAGCCACATCGCAACTACATAGAACGTAATGTCGCAATTAATAAAGATATGGAGAGAGAAAAATATACGTCAGAAGACCAAAATTAATCTAATACAAACTTTAGCACACTCCATGCTTTTACATTGTTCTGAGGCCTGAACCATAAAAGCCGCAGATAAAAAGTGCACTGACCCTTCAAGATGTGGTGCTGACGAGGCATGATGTTTGTATCTTGGACTGCTCATCGGACCAATGAGTCCTTCATCAAAGAAATCGGCATCTGCGATAGACTGTTATCCACCGGCAACTCAGTTCATCCGGCCATATAATAAGAAAAAACACACACAACCTGTAGATAGGCAGGAAAAGGTGGAGAGGACGAAACCTCGTGGCTCATTGGGCTGATCAGATCACAAGCCCCTTACAAATAACCACATCCTATAGCGAGGCATTCTGCAGGGAAAGGTTGAGAGGATAAAACCTCATGGCTCGTGGGGATCACAAGCACCTTACAAATGACCAGCCATGAGGCTGTAAGATTAGCGCAAAATCGCGAGAACTAGCTAGCACTAACAATTTTAGACAGCACTTATCGTTTTGGCTCACGATCCTAAGAAATAGATAAATGATTAAAGAAGATTGAAGATGAAACAATTATTTGGTTTTCTGAAGAAACAATTTAGAACATACTATATAACGCCATTGAAAAGGCCGGGAAGAAATAAACGTAAGCCAATATACAGGCCTTTTATGACGTCCGTACAAATACATAATAAATAATAAAGTGTATTAAGACATCGGGTCGACTTTCACGAACAGTCGTTGGCTCGATGTAAATAACGCCGTTACTAACCGTCCATTGTATGGATCAATTGTGTTAGTCTATAAGGAAGCCCGTGAGAACGGCTTTCGACAGGCTGATTGATGCGAGAACTGTATGGGAGAAGCAGGCAAAAAGGGATATCTCGACCACGAGCGCCTCTTAAATTTCTCAATAATTACATAAATTGGTAATACTTAATCTTATGATTAACGTCTTTTTTACTCATGGATCTTTATTCGAAACGGAAGAAATCTTCCGTCTAACGTCCCTTGACCATGTGCCAATATTCGGCGACATTCTCCTATTGTTCGCGCCCCGACGTCTCTAAATCCGATAAAGGACTCTGTCCTAGATTTTGATATTTTCTTCTGTTCGACTGATAACCTTAGGAGATCGACCTTAGGAGTTTTATAAAGTTCTATTGCAACACCTCTATAAGTTACTAGTTGTTATCTTTGTTCTGTGATCGATCCTTCTGTAATATATTTTTCTGTTAAATGAAGTTATGTGATACTTCTACTTTATTAAAATTCTTTACCACGACTTAGGTTTCGTTGTATTACAACATCTTCAGGCAAAGAAAATGTTGCTAATTGCCCATCTGAAAATGTTGTAATACAACAAAACCTAAGTCGTGGTAAAGAACTTAAAGAAAGTAGAAATAATACGACACCACGTAGTTTCATTTAATTGTGTATAACGTATTTCTACAAAATTAACGCCAAATATATTCAATACTTTTCTGTATTTTTGTATTTATCTAACTCGCTCGACGTCTTAGTTCTGTGTGCTGTGCTGGTTAAGGCTTTAATTTATAAATAAATGAACCCATGTAAATATTCCCCAACAGATCGACAGTATATGCTAAGTTCCTTAGCTTCCAAAATCTTTAGGCATAACTTCTAGATCGAATCTGACTATAACAGAACCTATTTTAACCTACCATAAAATTACCGCCCATTTAATCTACCAGACAATAGTGTATTTGACTGATGTCGGTATATTTTGTAAAAATGTTTTAAAACTGTAGAGTAGATATAAAAAAACCATGGCATGAAAAAAATAACGCATATAACAAACAATTAATCGAAATTTCTAAATAGGAAAAGGTGTCAATTCTCTTTTCATTAAATAGAAAAAGTTATTATGAATTTAGTTTCCACACAAAAAAAATTAGAAATTTAGAATATGCAATATATAACTTAAACGCAATATATAACGAGACACTAAAAATATTTAATAAACTCCCTTATAATGAATGCTAAATAACTGGCCAGTGACGTCATATGCCAGTCGTGTTTTGTAAGGGGCGTTTTCGCGCGAATCGTAGTTCGTCAGTTTTAAGTCCTTATAACTTTGTAATGAAAAGCCCTAATAAGTACAATATATTTATTTTAACCGTTTTTAATGTTATTACTTATTCTATTTTAGTAATAAAAAAATATAGTCAAATACCCTATTGAGAAATCTTGTATTTTCTTACGAAAAGTCAGATTATTTTAATAATAGTTTATATATGCTATTTCTACGGAACTCTATGAACTAGCAAGATGAAAGAGAGTGCAGATTGTATCTCGTTGTATCCTCTAAGCATAGATACTGATCGACTCTCGCAGGCACGCCAGGGTCGTCGAAGAAAACAACGTACAATTCGAAAAGAGTAAAAAAAACATTAATTTTGACAACAGAATTAATGTCAATATCAGTTAAAAAATTGAAAAAAAAAACAATCGATATTGATAATTTTTCGTTTCCAAAGATTGTGTACGTCTGTTCATAATTATTACATCTTACTAGCTGTGCCCCACGGTTTCACTCGCGTGAAATTCGGAATATCAAAAGTTTTTGTATTTTTTTCTCTCACGTATTGCTCTCGGGTATAATACTAAATTTCATCAAAATCCGTCCAGCAGATGTCAGCTAATTGACAAACAAATTAACATACAGACAGAAAGACAAAAATTCTAAAAGCAGATTTTCTAGGTTCTATTGTAATTCTGTACCCTAAATCAATCACTCTTTTTAAAATATTTTCCACGTACAGAATTTATTCTGTTACACTTTTACATACATAGAACAGAGATAAACAACCTTTAATATATTAAAAATATTATATATGAGCCTTTATGAAGATAGCTTCTTTTTGTTTTGCGTGAAGGTTATAAATTGTATTTAATTTCTTGCTCTTTCCTAATTGTCAATCGCTGAATTGCTTGCTTTATATAAAAAAATACCACCTTTTTTAAATATTATATTCTTGTAACGCAGCAGTCCTTTTTGCCGGTCTCTGTTGTGATTTGAATCGATTTGGACGAACACACGTTCAAGATCGAAAAAGCGTTCAAGACGTGATCGCAGCTTCACAAACTCTAAAATTTTAAATCTATATACATGAAACGTTACAAGAAGATGCCTCATCTCAAGATCTCAATAAATATGTTGCAACATCTTAAAAAAAGCCCCATACTTGTGTAGAGTTAGACCAATTTTTTTAAAATGAAATGAGATTTAATTTACCATTTTTCATTTCTAAACGCCGTTTGTCAAATACTAAAGTTTTCAAAGTAATGCGCTATGGCTCAGCCCCGTTAAAGAAAGAGACGTAGGGTCAATGAAAGCACATATGTAAAAGAGACAGTTATAGTGAAGACAAAGTATTGCAACATCTTAAAAAAATAATGCCCCACACGTGTGAAGTTAGACCAATTTTTTTAAAATTAAATGGGCTTTAAATTACCCTTCTTCATTTTTAAACGCCGCTTGTCAAATACATATTCAAGTTTTCCAAGTGACGCGCTACTGGTCAGCCCCGTTAAAGAAAGAGACGTAGGGTCAATGAAAGCACATATGTAAAAGAGACAGTTATATTGAAGACAAAGTGTTGCAACATCTTAAAAAAATAATGCTCCAGATGTTTGAAGTTAGACTTTTTAAAAATTAGATAAGATTTAATTTACCATTTTTCATTTTAAAACGTCGCTTGTCAAATATTAAAGTTTTCGAAGTGACGCACTACTGGTTAACCCCGTTAAAGAAAGAGACGTAGGGTCAATGAAAGCACATATGTAAAAGAGACAGTTGCAGTGAAGGCAAAATAATTACCTTGTATTATGAAGACCACTTTTGAAACGTCAATAACATGTCATTTATTATAATATAAAATTATTGCACATTGCAACATCATTAAAAACAACAGGCTTTATCTTAATTAACCCCTAAATTTATTAGATACTGTTTGGGGTCCGAAATAGGGTATTTGACTACATTTTTTTTATTGCTAAAATCAAATAAGTGATAACATTTAAAAGCGGTTAAAATAAATATATCGTACTTAGGACTTTTCATTACAAAGTTATGACGACGTAAAACCTGAAAAACTACGATACCCGCCAAGACGCTCCATACAAAACACAACTGGCTTATGATGTCACTGGCCTCTTATTTAGCATTCATTATAAGGGAGTTTATTAAATATTTTTAGTATATCGTTAAATATTGCGTTTAAGTTATACATTGCATATTATAATTGTCTCATTTTTTTGTGTAGAAACTAAATTCATAATAACTTTTTCAATTTAATGAACCAAAAAATTTACATCTTTTCCTATTTAAAAGTTTCGATTAATTGTTTGTTATATACATTATTTTTTTCATCACAAGGTTTTTTTAAACCTACTCTGCAGTTTTAGAACATTTTTACAAAAAACGTTGACATCATTCAAATACCCTATTCCACTATTTACAAATTCCCGAATCTCGCTTGATTATAATAATTTTCAATGTCAATACCCTGCATGCCCCACCCTAGTGGAATCGCTGAAGAAAAATAAGACACGCAAACCACAAACGCAATTTTGAATCAATCTATTTACAAAAATAAATCGTTAAAATATTATATTTCATTCTAAATAAATCGAAATAATCAATTTCCCCAAATAAATATATTATTACTTACGATTCTGTAAGTTTATGTTAAGATACGTCAGTTCCCTGTCACGTCATTTTACGTCATCATCGTCAGTATTGCATTGTTGTAAATCTTTTTGGCGAGTTATAAATGAGTAGCAATTAATAATCTTTAAATTCAACTGTAGTTTATCCTATAACATTTTTCCGATGCGCAGAGAATCAATACGTGTTACGTGTTACCGTAGTAACATCTTCCCTCCGTTGACGAAGCCCTATTGGTGACAGCTCCAGTCGCACTTAATACCTTAATACTAATTTAATCGAGTTTATCTACTAGAAACTCGATTAAATTAATAATAAAGTTAAACAAAAGTTAATTTATATTAATTCAAAAATAATGCAAAATTATAGCCCGGGCGAACGACCCACTAAATATTCATTCCTTTAACATAGTGATTCCCAAAGTGGTCCAAGTGGACCCCCAGGGATTCACGGGGGACTCGATGGAGGTCTACGTTGGCGTGAAAAAAAAGTTTGCTTTTGGGAATATGGTAGAAATGTAGCAGCAGGGAGTCCACCAAAACCAGTAAAATTTTGAAAGTGGTCTACGAGAAAAAAAGTTTGGGAACCTCTGATTTAACGCAAAAAGATAGACTACACGATATCCCTGACATCATATTCTTTAGAATAAAAACATAGAAATTTTCCATCTTTTAAACCTATTTAATACACAATAATACTGAACTCACGTTTTGCTCCAATCTGAGTTTAAATTTAAAAAATTGTATTGGCATAAATCATTTTCCCGAATAAATAAACTATTTCGTCTGATTTTCCATGTAACATGCGTCAATCCCTTGTCATGTCATGTAAGTTCGCATTTATGTGTATCGTTTCATTATTAACCTATATAATTTATGTTTGGCAATATAATTATATAACAAATAATATTTGTTAGAATCCTTTATCTAAAACCACTGTGATTCCAATCTTGTTTGTTACATTAAAATACATAATAATTCATAAGATTATATCCACTCCAAACAAACAGCTATACAAAATAATTATCTTCCCTACGCCATCGTGATAAGCAAATTAAACATCCGACCATTCCATTACTCTTAGGCAACGGCATTTAAAAACACCGGAACTGACCCCGCAGACGAACAGCATCTAGGTTATTATATGTAGACGAAAAAGCCATCAAGATAATAAACTGTTGTATAACAGTCGAACGCCGACACAGTCGTATTATGTTACAATTTTTACGATACAAAAAACAATACAATTATTAAAATTGTTATGAAACAATACTTAACGAACTTAATTCCGTGTGAACTCGCACCGTGTAAGGCAGTGTGCATATAGAGACACGTTTCGCCTCGATAAACGCATTTTAATAAATATTTTGTCATAAGTAACAACTTGAAAAAAAGCCCATCAACTTTTAAATGTTGGCCTTTTTATGCAGTTTTTCCCTGACTTTTGAAAACTTAAGGAAAGCTCGTTACTAATACCACTACTTTTAAATGTTAGAATTTTTATGCAGTTTTTCACTGACTTTAAAAACTTAAGGAAAGTTCGTTACTAATAAACTTCAACTTCGAACATCGAAAATATTTATAAACTATAGATGTAATAAAATTGTAACAGAGTGAATTGTGTACATGGAAAATATGTAAAACAGCAGAGAGAGAGAGAGAGAATAAACTAAGTATAAATTCATAGATTATACTAAATTTGAGTAAGAAAACTTGAATACTAGACATTCAGAAAAAATTATAAAATGTCATAACAAATCGACGTAAGCATGTAATAAAATCTTCATATAAATTTACGTAGACAAATGTGAATTAAAATAATTACAAAATACAATAATAAATATTAATACCACAACGTATGCGTGGTACCTCAGCTGTTCATATGTAGCGTCTGAGGCGTACATCTACAACGCGTGCACGCGCTACACTATCTTATTCAATCGCATTGTCTATACGTCGCTCTCTTTTGCTCCACTTCCATGGTGTCGGAATATATAGCTCTCTTTCTCTTTACGTCATATCTTTCTTCTCTCTCATGTAACGAAATGTGCCTAAACGTGACGCGACCTTAAAATTTTACTCTCAAGTCTCGTCCACTTACTGATTATTGAATCGCCGCCTAAGAAGTTTCACTTCAAAAAGATTGAATTAGCGTAAATAATGATAATAGAAGCCAGGAAACCGATCTATAGAATTTTTGTCTGTCTGTCTTTATGTCAATTTGTTCGTCAATCATGCGAAATCTTCTGGACGTATTTCGATAAAATTTGATACCATAATAGTTTATAACCAAGAGCAACATATGAGAGATAGAAAAAAAAAGAAAATCTAATCACTATTCTTATTCCCAATTTCATGAGAATGAAGTCGTGGACACAGCTAGTATAATACTAAAAATTACCTTTCCCAAATTACAATAAAACATTTAAAAAACTTCTAACAACAATATCACAAGATGACTTTTAAAAACGTTTACTTTGTCAATTACTTCATGAACTTTTAAACAATTTGGTCAATTTTCGATTTTGTTTACTGGTTCAATTCACCACAAACACCAAGATAGCTGAGCAATCCCTCTCAAAAACTCAAAATTAATTTAAAGCTAAGTAATGTAGATAGAAGACTAAAGGAGTATGTACTTATAACTAATTAAAACTACATATATTGACGTGCTTAGAATATGGAAAAACATTAATAATAATAAATTGACTCTATAACTGTTTCAAACAACTGTTGAATAACTAACTGGCAATGAGTTTCCAATTCCAGGTTAATTTTATTCCAAGTTTGATATCGTATTTAATGACGAAGCGTTCATGACTCAGAATATGGGCTCGAACAGAGTCGCGTTACTACTAACTAAATTCGGCCAACTAGAAACGAAATGTCGACAAAAGCCGGATTTCATAGTGGATCAGGTGCAATAACCTCAGAATACTAACCACAACCTCTTAGCTAATCGATATTTTTGGACAGGGCTTCAATTTCAAATTCTGGACAAACAATTAGTACATGGTAACTTAATTATTTTATGTGCCCAATAACGTTGTGCTATTGACTTTAAGCAAGTCTAAAACTACAGTTGTGTTCCTTTTTAGGGTTTAATAGACAATGCCAAAAAAAGGCCTGTCACAATTTAATCATATCCATCAAAACGAACCATAGATCAAAATATCTTTAGTACAAGACCAATTGTGATAAAATTTTACAGAAAAACGTAATTAAATTACATGCAAAGAATAAACATTTTAATTTTTTTTAAATACCTATTCGTACATCTATTTTGGATATGAAAAATTTGTTTCTCGCGGACTTTGTCCAGTGGGGGGTGTCATCAGTGAGATCTTTTGGATTGCGATCCAAAATATCCAGTAATATTTTATCATACATCGTCTCTTGTTTGCTGTACCATCCTCTCTCTCTTGACGTAAGCCTCGTAGTGAGAGCTCTAGTCGTCTCTCCATTGAAGAAACTCTTGTAGTGAGAGCTCTAGTCGTACTTAACAGTTTATCTACTATAAACTCGATTAAACTAGTAATAAAGTTAAACAAAAATTAATTTACAATAATTAAAAAGAAATGCCAATTACAGGTCGGTGGACCACATCTGAAGGTAAGCTACCACAGTCTTGAGCCCCGACTAAAGTTGGATAGACTAAATGTCTAATATAACGTATACGTGTGTGTGTGTGAGTGTGTGCGTGTAAGCGCGAACGTGTGTGTGTGTGTGCGTGTATGCGTGTATGTAAAAAATGTATCAACTTAATGTAAAAAAATATCACGAAAACGAACACAGTTGGCTATAGGTAATGCCTACACGCGGACTATACAAAGATATAGAGATTCAATAAAAGCACATATATAAAAGAGATAGTTATAACGAAGGCAAGGTCTTAAACTTGTCTTCTGAGTACCACATTCAGATCGCTGATGACATGTCCGTTTAATATAATGCCATTGATCCACAGGCACATGTTGACAACTACAGATTTTAGATTACAATCTACATACGTATGTCTTGTAAGTCACCCACGCGTCTTACTGCATAGCAATGGATTTTATGGAAACTTTCAATCCAAGGATAAGGAAAACACTTTCAGATCTTACTAAAAAATCCACAACAGTCATGACTTATGATTTATAAATCGTTTTTAATTTTTTAAAAGTTACATACGTTTTGTGCGAAAAACAAAAATTCTAAACGCTTTGTCACGACTTAAGACCTCGATTCAATTTGTGAATGGTAATTTAGAAACACGCACCGGTGTACGTCTGCCCTACGCATGCCGCATCATCGGCCCCAAACTAAAACAACAATAGACGAGAGCTAGCGGTAAATGGACGCCCGGAGCCCAGGCTGAAAGCGGGCCATCTAATCGCACTTAATTACTTAACAGCCTGCTAACTTCGCCGTGCAACTGACGGATTGTCAACATATTTTATTAAGGCGCATTGACAGACGTCACAACCATTTATAGTTCAACATGGTTTGGTGGTTATAAGGTTGATGATAACTTGTTGACAGTATGCCCTTAAAGACTTCTGGTATTTGGTACTACAAGAGACAAATATACCAGTTGATAGTTGTGAGAAAAAAAAGATCAACCTCATTAGCAGACGGTTTTAAAAAGCCTTTTAAATTCAACATTTATTAATGTTACATATACATTACAATATTTATTAATGTTACATGTACATTACAATATTTATTAATGATACATGTACATTACAATATTTATTAATGTTACATATACATTACAACATTTATTAATGTTACATGTACATTACAATATTTATTAATGATACATGTACATTATAATATTTATTAATGTTACATATACATTACAACATTTATTAATGTTACATGTACATTACAATATTTATTAATGTTACATGTACATTACAATATTTATTAATATTACATGTACGTTAGAATATTTATTAATGTTACATGTACATTACAATATTTATTAATGTTACATATACATTACAGCATTTATTAAGGTTACATGTATATTACAGCATTTATTAAGGTTACATGTACATTACAATATTTATTAATGGTACATATACATTACAACATTTATTACCGTTACATGTACATTACAATATTTATTAATGCTACGTGTACATTACAACATTCATTAATGTTACATGTACATTACAATATTTATTAATGTTACATGTACATTACAACATTTATTAATGTTACATGTACATTACAATATTTATTAATGTTACATGAAGCAAAACCAGCCCTGACTAACTGGTAAATACTACTCAAGCTACAACCAGTAAGTAAATGTTACAAATTCCAAACTAAAATTAGAAGTTACTATAATGTAGTAAATACTTTCCTTGGTTTTGAAAACTTTACCATATTATAGAATTTTAGTATTGAATTGTTAATTAAAATTTCTCGGTACCAAAGAGTTTACCATATTACATATTTTGTATTGACGTCAGATGGATATTCGTGATAGCAAAGCACCTCCAATACTATGAACATATGCAGAGGCGCCTTGACGATAATTTGGTGAAGCTTGCCCTAAATTTGCGAACGATGAAACATCGACGTGGAAGGTAGCCGTGGTCGAAAAAGGCCAGGAATTCAACTTGACGCTAACACAGCACATAATTGTACTCCGTGGAAGAGACAGACAAGGAAGTGTAATGGTAGTAACCAGATGGATATCATTTTACTAGTATTTAACACCACAAATAATCCTGCCCTACTAAGGATTGGGTCTACGTTTAGAGAACCTAAACACGCCCCTTGTCCCAAACATAATACCTGCTTTAAAAAATATTCTTTAATTGTCTACGCTAACGAGTAACGTCGTAAACTAAACTTTGTCAAAAATATGAAAAAAAAATCAGATTTATATTATTTTGCATCATTTTGAGTCGCATAATGATTTCAGTAAATTTTTATTAATAAATTAAATATATACAGTCAGCCAAGTTCCTTTACCTTTAGCCTACGAAAGTTATAATAGATAATATATGTTTACATATAGTGACAAAAATAAATTTTTACACATATTTCAACATAAGTAATTTAAATGTTACTCTAAAACATCTATATGAATTTAAAATAGGCGGGACCCTCGTAGTGGGAGTTCTACTCATATTCAAAGGTTTTTCCTCTTAATATGGAAATTATTTATAGTAAATACTGGATTTATAGTAAATAAATCCACCAACAAAGAGACCATCAAAAATGGGCCCAGACGTTACAGAGATAAAACATAATTTTTAAAAAAGCTAGTAATTTTTTAGAATATAAAAAACCAAGACAATCAGGAAAGAGGAAAAATAGAATTATAATTTGTAACCATATTACGAAACAAAAAAACTAAATGCGCATATATTATATTTTTAAAATATAAACAATTATTAATTGAAAATACAAATAACAAAAAAAATTCAACAGAATACATAACAACTTTTTAGAAAGGATTACAAAAACTAATCAATGCCTCTCGCTTTCTTTAAGGTCTTAAATTAATAAAAATCCCTAATTAATTAAATATAAATTTTGAATATATTTGGCGTTAATTTTGTAGAAATTCATTATTCACAATTAAATGAAACTACGTGATGTAGTATTATTTCTACTTTATTTAATTTTTTTACCACGACCTAGGTTTCGTTGTATTACAACATCTTCAGGTGGGATATTAGCAAAGATATTTGCTAATATTAGATCTTTGCTAATATCCCACCTGAAGATGTTGTAATACAACGAAACCTAGGTCGTGGTAAAGAAATTAAAGAAAGTAGAAATAATACTACATCACGTAGTTTTATTTAATCGTAATAATAAATTATTAACAAATATTGACAATGGTATTATTGTTGTCAAAATGAATAGGTTTTTCCCTCTTATCGGGGTTTGTGTAACTTTTTTGCGACGATCCTATCATGTGAGTCAGCATCATGGATTAATATGGCACATCTGTGGATGGAAGATATAACGAAACAAAATCTACAACATAGTTTTATCTCGCTAGTTCAAAGGATTCCGTACAAATTACATGTTTTATTGATTTTTCTTTTGTCTGATTGACGATTTTGATCAAATTCTTATGGAGCTTATTTTTTTAATTTTCCCTATATAACAGTGTCATTTATTCTTGTAACACTTGGGCCCAACACTATATGGACCTTTGCCGATCTCCTTTAGCGTTTAGTTTCCATTGCACCAAAAACCAGAATTCGGATAACTGGAAAACCTCATCAAGGTAGCACAGAAAGGGACTTGAAGGGTTGAATCTATTTAATTATTTACCCCTATTCGCCGAGGGTGCACGATGACGACACCATATAGCGTTCGCAACTTAGCTGGCTCTTTTGATGTTAAATAGTGGAGAAATGTTTAGAAATAACGAAAAACATTAAAGCTATTATTATAATATATAAATATTCCTTTATTTTACGTACACAAAAACATAGAATTTTTTTGTTACACTGATGAAAAATGAATGTAACTTACAAAAATGCGTTTTCTTTGGTATAATTAGATTAGAATGTTCGGGTAAATTGTGTTTAGATTGTTCGGCCCTGATGCGATAGTCAAATTTTCATTCCGTTCTTTAAATAAAAAAATATAAAGGAAAAATAAACTATAACATTTATTTTAATAAGAAAAATAAATTAAAAACTTTTTTCTAATAACAAATGACTGTCAAATGTTAAATTTCATACTTCTATAAGCAATTTTTTAAAAACGAGTACATAATTTTTTTATCTATTATGGGTTATCTATGTTTAATATTTATAAAGTTTGGTTAGCAATACAAAAAACATGTTATTAAGCACATTTAGTGTTTAACAGCAGAAATAGCACGACAATTAAGTGACAAAAATTTTAAAAATAATTCTTTTAAGAAAGCAATTCGTTTGGAAAATATTTTATAATATGATTTTTTTATAAAATCAATATTGTCTGAATCCATAGCACTAAATATAATTATGTCTTTAATTACCAAAAGTAATTTTATTTCCACATTATTTACATACGAATTAAACTTATAAGGAAAATCTGTAAAATTTGCATTTACTGTTTATTTCAGTATTTTTACAGTTCACCGTACAACAGCTATCATCACCTACATCAACAAAGTACCTTGTTTACGAAGCTCCATTTTTTTTTACAAATGATGTCACGTATTTAACAGAAGAGTTGTAAATCAACCCTATGGTGTATCATCTACTTTATTTAACGTATACGTTAGCTAACGCACGACAATAACGATTGCTTTCAAAATCGGCATGCTGTATTGCACACGCGTTATCTTGCCTTTATTTTCCGTCAAAGTTCGGTGGCTTGAGGGAAAAGAATAGCATCATGAATTTTTACAAGCAGAAAGAAAAGGACGGAGGTATTTCGTCAAAGATGACAGTTCTGTACTTTACCTATGTATGACAGGAGACGTATTTTTATAGGTTATTTTGTTTTGTTGCTCGTGAAGTAAAATTTATTCGTCGTGTCACTTTCAATATCAGCAGCAATTGTCGTAATTTTGTTATTTATTTAGATAGTCGAAAGTATTTTACGAAATTACTATTTGGTGACGCAAATGGATCCGAGGCATCCCTCAATATTCGAGTACGGATATTACAAGCGTTTCCGCAAATGCAAAATGTTTTTTTTATGATATGAGTCTTAAATGTTGTTGGTTGATGCCTAATTTATTACATAATATAATTTGTATAAGAGAGCTATAACAATTAGACGTTTTACCTTTTAATGTGCTCAATTAACCATCATATTAAGGCTAAATTTATATTCTAAATTACCGAAAAAAACATTTAAATAACCTACAAAATCAGTGATATACGTCAACTGTTTTAGCTACCTTTACGTAAAGTGAAGTGTGGCGTCATTTTAACGTACGTATCTGTTAAAGGTTTCATGATGATACAACATGCGGACGTCTGCTCAAAGGCTAATAATTGTGTAACGTTCATTAAGTAACATGATATAACATAGGGCTGATTGTTTCCCTTTTTAAGTGCAACGAGGACTGTTGTCGATTTGGTTACTCCTACCACACCTCCAACACTCCATACAAGCGAACAGGTTTAATTGCCTACACTACTACATACGTACTTCTATCCGTATCCGTTTGTGTGTGTGCGTAAATTAATGTAGGGCTGTCCGTAGCGTGCAGGTAAAGAATATTTACTATCACTCTATATCGGTCTCGATCGTTGCGGGCAATCGCGCCTATCGAGCAAGTTGACGCTATACGGCAGCAACATAGCTGTTTCTCTTTTTGGCCAATAACGTCGACCGAATGACTGTCTCGATGACACATTGGCGCAGTAACCCTGTACTGGCGCGTACGTCTTTATTATTACCTAATAGTAAAAATGTTATTATATAAATAAATATTTTATACTACACATTTAATTTTGTGAAAGTAATTTGATAATAATAATATTAAGGTAGAATTTTAAAAAAGGTACTTAGTGTGAACCATAAAAAGTAAATAAAATCTTGAATAAAAATAAATGTTGTTTATTTTGTTTTTTTATTTTTTTATATTTTTTTTTATATTGTCTTCATTGTATATTTGACTTGATTAAATTTGCTTCATGTGAAAGATCTCTTAATAAAGAATATAATAAGCCTATGGCAGATACTATAAGGATACGTTTTCCAACCACATCGTGTTCAAACAAAACAATGACTTTTAAGAACAGTTTGAAATTTAAAACTGCTCAGTGATATGTTGGTACACATAAAATTATAGGGTTACTTATTTGGTTAGTAACCAAATAAGTTGGTGATACAAAACAAAATTATTTACAACAAACAAAAAGAGAGAGACAAAACAATCTCCTATCCTTAGTAATTTTACTGCTTTCTAAGCACTCGCACACAGCGCAATAACGTACCGTAATAGCGAATTATTATGAAAAGTTATCAATTGAGACTGAATAACACAAAACTCAACAAAATATCGCAAAATTGAACCAATACACACGCACACGCAGCAGCAAGCGGTAACCTGGGAACGCGTACTCATGATCGTACCCGTTATCTGCGTGTGACGTTAAACTGGCGGGGGGAGGTGAGCGTCGCTTCTTTACGCAATAATAGTTATTATTCTTTGCCCCTACCCCGCGCTTCGCATTAGGCTAATATTTACTGTCAATTAGTTGAACAGTAAAAAAAATTTAAAAAACAAAAAAATTACAAAATATTTTATAAGTTTTCTAAATAATTTCCTTTAATGCTTTACATGCAGATTTCACACATTGTACCGTCTATTGAGATATTGTACGTAGTAATAATTTTTTATTATTAAGTAAAAAAATACCGAGTTTATTCAGACAGAACCAATGCTACTTTTCAAGAGAAAAAGTAGGTTTTTTTAAATTCAAATCGTGAATTACGTTTATATCAAGCTCTATAAAAATTATCAAAACATCTTAAACACTTTTCGCCGTTTAGTTTTCTACTTAGAGCTACTCAGCCCCATGAACTTTGCGGTTCGTTGCTCAGTTAGGTGAGAAAAAAATGACAAACAAACTAACTTTTCGATTTTAAAATTTAAATAGATGTAATCAAAAGAAAAAAAATACAAACACATACAATAAAATAAATCTTCATACTGAATATATATCATGTCATTCGTCATACAGCTCAATCAGACAAATTAATTAATAACATATCTATTAATAATACGATGAGTATTATCAATAGATATGTTATTAATTAAATAAAAGTAAAAGAAAACATAAAAATAACCATATATTATAGAAAAAACGTATGTAAATCGGTATTGAATATTTTAGAGAAAAAAGTCAATAATTACTGTTATCTGAGTATTACAATTATGTTTGTGGGGATTATTCAGAAATAAGATATAAAAAAGTTTCCAACAAAACCCTTTTTACGTATTTACGCTGGCAACACCATATCCTTTAACCATAATAACGATGTGTACAAAGTTGGTGATCAAACACAGTAGTTATCGATCACGTCAGTCAACTAATTATAATTAGTCATTAAAAATATATAGAGACAAGATAATTCAAGTCACTCAATTAAAATGACTATTAAATTGACATTAATATATTCAATAGTGAAAATCCCCAAAAACTCATTTAAATTAGATCGCCACAGAATAAAAGAAAGATAGATTTACCTGTCAAGTGTCATGTCAAATGTCATCCAATGACAATTTATTTTTTTACGAGGCGTTCATGATATATTTCATGTAGTTATCTTTTTAATTTAGTATTTTTGAGTGAACATAACTTGATTGCCCGATTCGAAAAAATATCAACATCGGCATGAAGAATTAATTATTACATTTTTATCGTCCTTCAAATTCAGCAATATACAAAAGTAAATTAACGTTGTACAGGATGTCCAGTGGCAGATTTCAATGTTTGAAAAATTGTAAAAAAAACTACACCTCTAATACAAAGTAGGTTTATTTTAACTTTATAACAAATGCGGATTTCATTTTTTTAAAAACCACGTTTTCCAAATGGCGGCCATCGAGTCTGACACACTCTTCGATTCTAGCACGCATGTTTTCAAAAACGCGTTTGCAGAGCGACTGGGGTATCCTACTGACTTCGGCTCGAATATTTTCTTTAAGTTGTATCACAGTGCTCGGATTTGTTTTGTAAACAACGGATTTTAAGTATCGCCATAAGAAAAAGTCACATGGGCTTAAATCGGGTGACCTAGGTGGCCACGGTACGGTACCGTTTCGGGATATGTTTTTTTCTAGAAATAACTGCCGCACTGCATTCATAGACACATTAGCAGTGTGAGCTGTGGCCCCGTCCTGCTGGAACCATGTGTTTTGGTTGAAGGATGGACTATTCTGTAGTTCTACTCTGAAAAAGTCATTTAACATCTGGGCATATCTCTCCGAATTCACAGTTACAGTTTGGCCACGTTGATTTTCAAAGAAATAAGGTCCTATAAATGGATACTGGACATGGCTTTCAGAATACACAACGCGAAAAATAATAAAAACACACTTTAATCCACTAAATAATTATATTTTTACAATGTTGTACAGTGTTGACAGTAAAATACTTTTGCTGCTTAGTTGCTACCGGATTCAGTTCATTTCCACTATGTTTAATTCTATAATATACAACTTCTTCGAAATACAACAACGTACTTACACGCTCTACTGTAATACCAGTTTTTAGTTGTATCATGATGGGTCCATTTGCAATTTTAATTTTAAACATTTTTTTAACAAAGAAACTTTAAAGCGGTGACAATATTTCTAGTTCGAGTTCGAAATTCCGCTCGCAAGGTTAAAGCGTCTGGTGCTTACGTTATTAGATTACAGTCATTTAAATTGAAAATTATTACGTCAAACTTATCTAAATATATAATTAACCGTAGCGAGACTGTATCTGTCTCTACCTACACTGTTATAAAATGGTAATGAAGATTCGAACGAAGGAGAAGTGTTGGAGTGTGTTTGGATCGAACCTGGCTTGCCAATTCGTTTTAGGCGTCTAATATGTGACGCATGCAACTGTGTTTGCGAAGCTCGATGCAAACAAACGATGTCTACATAAGGTTTTCAATAAATATAGAACATAAATATTTATTAAATTAATAAGTATATATAGATATTAATAAACAACAACACACGCAAACATAAGACGTCATTTCACGTTTAGGTAAATTTAAATAAAATGTCAAACTAATTCCGAAGACTTCCGAACGCTTTCCTTTCAAAAATTGGTAAACTCTAGAAGTTAACATTTGTTACACATTTCATGGCCAAAGATACAATTGTTGTAATAAGATATATTGAGTTTAAATTATGGCTTTAAACATTTTTAGGGTCCCGTACTTCAAAAGGAAAAATAGAACCCTCATAGGATCACTTCGTTGTGCGCCTGTCGGTCTGTCAAGACCATTTTTCGCAGAAACCCGTGGAGGTATCAAATGAAATTGATCGCAAAGAAATCAAAACCTATATATAGGTTACTTCTCGTTGACCTAGAATCATTTATTAATTTCATAGAAATTTGGAAAGAAGCAAGGTCTTACAGCACAAGTAAAGGAAACAAACCCTTTACGAAAATCGTTAATTTGTAGTTATATCACATAAAACAAATTTTTTTAAATATGTGTCAAAGATAGAATAAGCAATCTATTTTCGTTCAAAAAATTAAAAATTTTGTAATTATTTTAATAGGAATATTATGTACAATTAATTAAATGTTTATAAATACCTAAGTGTTTACAGATCCCTAGTAGTGCAAAATCCACTGGTCTATGCGAGATACACTTACTGGTGCTTGATAGGTTTTTTTTTTTCAGAAAAACTTTTCAAATTATGTCAAACTAACGCAAATTTATGACATCCACAATAAAGAAATTACTGTGTAAGACCTTAAGATTATAATAAAAAGATTAAAGACAACCTAAAAAAAATAGTATTACTTATTTTATCGTGAAATGTAATTGCTACATGCTAAGTGAAGAGTTACTACCATATTTTCGTTTGAGGTAAAAAAATTACTGAAGGCATTTTTATTTTTCGGGGAATTTTCAGGAGTCTAGTCAAACTAACATACACGGACGAACCATGGCGCTGTAATGAATTGCAATACAAACACTTTCGGAGGCCAGTAGCGTATGAACGAATTGTAAATTCAAAATAAAAACAATGATAAATACAAAATATAAAAAATTAAACAATTATTTCCAACTGGATTTTATAAAAAAGTAAATTCCTTCCAACATTACGAAATCAAAGCAAGAAAAACTAAACAATTTAATAAACACCCAAGAAATGATGCCTCATATTTTTTCCTTTTATTAAACCCACCGACTTCTATTATCGTAGCCGAAACACCGAAACACAGTTACGCTTAAAAAAAAAGAAAAAAACTCGATAAGCACATTGTTGAAACGTCTATTCATGTAGAAAACATCTCAAGGAAATAAATGAACAAAAAACAAATCAGCATCAGCAGAATAAATCTAGACAGTTTAAAGAACTTTACATCGAAAATGAATAGAAAATCTATTAACTTTTTAGACGACTATGGAGCGATCACACAATCGTATTCGTCGCCCACAGCTTCCGCTATTGCAACCTGTTAAATCAATCAGGCGTTCAGCCAAACCAATACGTTTATTCATGACTGCCTAGTAAATAATAAAAAACGATATGAAACTTGGGCCCCAAAAGGTCACATCGTCGATGTAAGTTTAAAGCAAAGTGAACATGTCATACATTGGTTTAACACTAGGACAGATCCAAGTTATTATTTTGAACCTATCTACTTCTTCCTGTTCTTGAGCCCGACCCTCACTACTGAGGATCTTGGCTCTATTTTCATAACACCTTCGCTTTTCTATTCATCATGCATCACGTAATAGAGAGCAGGTCCAAGTGTTTGCTTTGAGCCTATCTACTTTTCCTTCTTGAGCTCGAACCTGTTTGATATACCTTCGCTTTAATAATATTCCACCATGTTTCTATTCAGCATGCATCATGTAATAGAGTGCTAAGCGTTTCTCGAATCTGATCCGTCCAACGTCCAGAGCAGCGTCCCGTGGTCTCCACCTTTCAACCATGCCAATAACAATGAGTTACGCAATACTGTCTGCAGGTTTCCGCGCAATGTGCCCGAAGTATACGAACTCTTCGGAGACAGATGGTGGATAACCATAACATTTCAGGATCGA
This sequence comes from Druceiella hillmani, assembly GCA_039881145.1. Lineage (NCBI taxonomy): Eukaryota > Metazoa > Arthropoda > Insecta > Lepidoptera > Hepialidae > Druceiella > Druceiella hillmani. Next base: position 5,824,524 of record JAYKKI010000097.1, on the reverse strand, counting down.
AATATTGACACAGTGTTCGATAAATTATATGTTAAGCATTTTCCTTCAGCAGGACATTTTTTGCCATTAGTCATTTCCAGCATCCCAGTTGGATAAAACCATAGTTTTTGCTACACATAACTCGATATGTCTGGATATCTTCCTGTCCAGTCATACTTTATCTAAGCAAGTGATTCTGCTTTTCACTATACCTATTCGTGGACGCACTTCCTCTTCGCATGCACTTTTTTTGGGAACGTTAGTAGATGACATTTTAAACAGACATCTGAAACTGGAGCACATGGTTTCTATACTTTAGAAACCATGTGCTCCAGTTTCAGATGTCCGTTTTTTTTAATTATACCCATTGACATGTTCTAAGTTAACAAATTAATTTCAATTCGGGCACATTAGGAATTTTTCTTCCAAACCCTAGATTTACACAAGACGCTTTAATTGCTGCCTTGGGTTTATCGTTAATTTTTCTACATTTTCGAAACAATCTTCATAAAATTAAAGCAAGATATATGAATATAGGAGTGACTAACCAGCTTATTTAAAATTAAAAGCAGTTAAGGGTGAGTCAAAGTAGCGTCGTAAATATTACCTGTCATAAATGAAAATCATTAAATGCTTTACTACCGACAATTCCCATTCAAGTTAAATCCTGATGGGCCTTATATCCGTTTTTTTTCTAATTTTTTTCTTGTTTCGTTAAGACAGGGTGGTATAACCCTTTTATGATTTTTACTACTTTCTAATACTTACAATCAAAAAAGTTTTATACAGCGTGTTGCTTAATCGGTGTGGAGAAATTTTTTAACCCTCTCGAAAATATATGAAAAAAACAATCTATAGCATTTTTTATTTGAAGCTTTATTACAAAGAAACAACTTATTTCTTACTAAAAAAATTCTTTATTTCCACATTCTCTGTCATAATTATATTCTAAAGCTCCATTATCACAAAAAAACACTATGAAAAAGAAAACTCAAGAATAACACTGAATTACTTTTATACTAAATTTTCCTTTCTGTGACATAAAACCTGTGTCGCTCAATATTCAAAGATCGAAAATGGATTTTCTTTGAGGTGGCGCGCGGCGCCCGGTGCAAGACTCTTAACCCTTGCATTAACGATGAAATATTCCATATCGAAAACAAAAAAATAATAAAACAATATTTTTTTGATTATATTCGTCTTGTTTTGTACTCGTAGCAGTCATGTTGCCATACCACTCACGACAACCTGTATAAATAACTAAACAAAAAGTGACTTTATTTAATATTATTTCTAAACCCCAAAATTAACCCTAGAATTTATAAATAAGATTACTATGCTTTACACCTACGTTTGTGTCATTAATAAGTATAGATTGCTATGTTCATGGTCTCTATATGCATGGTCTCTAAGAAAATAAGATGTGACAGACGGATCTAGTTGGTTCAATCAATTTTCCCTTTTTATAGTTTTGGTACGAAACGCTAAAAACTACAAAAGCAGCATTTCAGTAACATGAGGTGAGTCAATTTTTTTTAATATTTTAGTACCTAGCCTTTAAGTGAGATCATCCATTCCAGAAGGCACAACTCCCAATTAAATTTCGTGACGATTGGTTTGAGCACTGGGAGGCTGTGTTAGATGTACAGATAAGATGAACTCGCAGGAATTTCAAACTCCTAAAATTTCAAGAAGGTGCACGAGTGACCTCTAACACCCGTATGCACTACACGCAGCCAGGACTCTCAATCGGATTTAGTGACAGTAAACAACATATTTTGTCTGGATAATTTAGCGATTGGACCGTGCAGTAGGGCACGGCCGGTAGTCGGTAAAATAGACTCTTCTTTCAACTCGACTGATAGTTAGTGAGAAACAGAAATACATTCTTAACGGTCAGTAAGTCCGACTGAGAGTCTTGATCATTTGTGACGCATATGGGCATACATACGTAATGAATATGTTTTTATTACGACAATTATATTTACATTCTGCTCTTTTTCGTTTTTATTTTTCTTAAAGTTCGATAGATCTACAACCGGCGAATTATTCAAAAAATGTCTAAAAATAACAACAACTGTCCACGTTCCTGACATTCACAAAAACAACACCGACATCTCCTTCAACCGGTTTTTATAATTCATTTCGAGACGAGACGCCAGACAACTAAACGCTGGTCGGATAACCAAAACATTAGCCGAGTGGCGCCATTGAATCGAATTTCACAAATTGCATAACGACCAATAGAAAGCGCCCACAATTAATAGACCGTCCGAAATGACGGTCAGGCAACCGAGATAATAACCTCATCAGCATAAATATAATCACAATATTATTCCATCGCCAATTAAAATAATTTATCAAACGAGATAAATTGATGGTCAGCACAGGTCCAATTACGAAAAGCAAAGTAATAAATCGTCCATCGTGGCGCTTTACGCGATCACTGTACGTAAATCGTCACACAGTGTTGCCAAACCTGCAATATCTTTTTACACATTTTAGTATCACGTATGAGTAACACTTAATGATATTTAACGTAAGTGTAAAACTTACATTAAACATCTGGCAACTTCAAATTAATAATCGGATTTCTAAATTTACCCGTAAACTATAATTTAATAAAAATTAGCTTTATTTTCATTCGTCATATAAACTGCTATAAATTGTAACTAACCCAACTGACATTCTTTCAGGACATCTAAAACTTTATGAAAATGTTGAACCGCAATTATATTTTTTTTATTATAAACTAATAAAACACTGGCTGACGACTATCAAGTTATGGAGGAAATAACTAACCAAAATCAAAAAGTGCCTAAAGCTGAGTTTCGTTGTCATCTACTTTTTTTAAATTATTAATATCAAACCGAAACAAAATTAAATTTTATTTAAATCTAATGAAATGCTAGAAACTAAAACCTTTTTAACATTTTAAAAACACACGCTTGAAAACTTGACTTAAGTACTGCACCTGAGTTTGAAGCTTAATTTTTCGCAAAAAAACTTGTACAATGCACCCCGCTTGGATGGTGAGCGAAAAATCTTCTTTACATTTGCGTTCACGTATATACAGTATATATATGAGGAAACTTTTTCACTTTAAACACTTGTCCCATTAATCATATGTAATCCGACAATATGTTATTTTTTTCAACTAGTCGCCTAGTTTATAACATAATTATAGTTTAAATTTTGTATGAAATCATAATTATGTTTAAATTAACACCCTATAACCTTTACACTAAATGTCAGTTTGGCAACGTGGCACGCCTATTGCATACTGTCAAGTGTCAAATTGAAATGTAACATATCAGTTTCAAAAAACCTAGTTTTTTAAACACGCGTACATAGTAACTAAAATACAAATAATTTTGTTTTAGAATGTATTTACACATACCTAAATTTTACGTTCCGTTTCCGTGTTAAGTGCCTTCCCCATACTTCCCTATACCACAATTTCGCAACCGACGACAATAATTTTGACTTAGATTATCTATGTTTTGCGTCTGGTATCCGAATTTTGCTTCCTTCTAAAATGAGTTAGCACATTTTGTTCCTTGTTTATCGATGTTGTTGGAGAAGTATCACCTGATATCACTGAAATGACGGGTTATCCTCCTGTATTGAATTGATCGTAACGAGACTTGGTTGTTGGATAACGGACATTATTAGGGCTATTATAATGACATTTGGCATACTATTACCATATTCCATCAGCATTAAAACACGACATATTCGTAATTTCACTCACTCGATATCACAAATAACAAATCATAAAATCGTATTAAACCAATTAACTGTTATGTCAAAATTAAACTTTCGAAAATATTCTAACCAGGAGAAATGTGTGAGGGTTGTCATATTAAATAATCCATAAAGATTGAATTTGAAATACGCAATTAAAATTCAAATTATTTTATTAATAAGAAGCGAACAATAATTTATCGAAAGGACAAATGAAAAATATCGTATTAATAGTTATTCCGACAAGTTTATTTTAAAAATCGATAATAATATTTTTATAACCTTTAATATTTGAGGAACTGATGAATGGATGTTAAAGAAATGAATGATGAAAGAAATGAAGATGTTTTTAAATGGCAATATTGATTTACGAAATGTAAACAAAGTTGGCCTTGAAATTAATTTTCTTTTTTTAAAAACGATGCAAATGAAAGGGTAGTTAGAGCATTTTCACGTTATTACTTATGACAATTTTTAAATATCAAAAAAGTGGTATGGTTTAAAAAAAAATAGTCAAAAATAAAAATATAAAAAAAAGTTTCGTTACTTTACATTTGTGTGTGTGCGTGCGTACGTAGGCGTTGCAGGCACGAGTGCATGTGCGCGTGTATGTGTGTATGCAAGCATATAAGGTAACTGTCTCGTTTTAGCCTACGTCTGTTGCTGTTTATTACCACTGGCTTATTTCATAGAAATATATATATATATATATATATATATATATATATATATATATATATATATATATATATGCAATGTGCAATGCGGGGACCCGGGTTCGATACCCGGCCGCTTGTTGAGCGGGTCAGGACTGGTGTTTTGGCTGGATTTCTTACATCCACGTTTTTATAGCAGTAAGTCTGCCACATGTATCAATTAGACACATTACAGTATTTAAATAAATAACTAATAAAATATTTTAAATAGACTCATTGCATGTTTATAAAACGAAAACAAATACTGAAAAACACGGTCCGAAGAAGAAGATATTGAGATAAAATGCTCGTATAAATAGAGATGTTTGTAATTATAAACGTTCCTAAGTTTATTTTATATGTGAACAAATATGCGAATGGGGTAGTATTGCTGAAAGGTGGCCAGTGCGCAAGTCGTGTTAACCCATACCCCGTAGAAGAGGAGGACTATTCAATAGACAAACAATAGAATAAGTATTGCAGTAACTCAATAATTTTTACCTATTTTACAAAGCCCATGAAATGATACTAAATAAACATAATTTGAACAAAAATATAGCAACAATTTCATTTGGATTAATAAATTAAATCCATTATAGAAAAAAACAACTTGTTTATCCTAACTAATCAACCACATTTTAATACGATTTTCAATATGGCGCATACCGGGCAACACCGTTTGACAACAATACAACATATATAGCTTTCTCAAATAAAATAATGGATGCGTCTGTTTGTCAATACTCAACGAGGAAAGCATTGTTTATTAATACACACTAGGCGCGGTCATTGTCCCCTAATATATAATTAGCGATATAGTTCTCTCATCAGACTAAGCACCTACAGACCTTAGTACATTTAGTACTTTTCAATATATTTAGAATTTGTTAAGTCTCCAATATAATACATTTACAATATTGGAAACTAAATAAAATAGAAAAGTGACGAACGTAAGTTCTAACACGCAGAAGGAAATGTGAAAATTTGTTTTCCAGAAATGTTTTCGATACCGGTAGAAAATTGAAATTAATCTGACAAAATTATGATGCAATTTTAACTATAAAATGGCACCAGCGCAGTTCTTTTATTTATATTTAATTTTTATCACACACCAAACAGTGCAAAGTGGCCAGTGTGTATAACCACATGGCTATCGATCCCGTCTGCGCCAAAAAATCATAAGTGCTACATAAACACTGTGCTATGTCAATTAATTAATTAGTATAACAAAGAAATAAAATTTGTTATTTTATCAGTTCAAGGCAATTTCAAAAACTACCCATCCATTTTTATCTTTTCTTTTACTGGTTTTGGGGTATTAAGGGTATACTTCAATTGGCTGAAAAAGTGGTTAAAACGATGCAAGTTGAAAAAAATGCCTAAATTTCAAAAGACAATTCCTGTCATTTCAGAAACAAAAAGAAAAAGTTACAACATGAAATAATTATTGAAAATTTAGGGGCAGTGTTAAGAGGTAATGTCAAATAGCTTAAAAAACACCTTTTTTGGTTTAATTTGTCGTTTAAAAAAATCTCTGTGATGTAAACTAAAACAATCTTCAGTTACGTGATCTAAAAAAATTGATCTCCCGCCTGCCCATCCTCCACTTAATCCGTTTGCATTCGATGTGTCATCGGCGGCTGCCGCCGTCCCGTTATCGAATGGGATTGCAGCTACCAGTGTTAACGGCCGGCATTACCGGTCCTCGTATTCGGCGTTTCCCATTAAACCCTACCGAGAACCTACAACTACTTTCAACTAGTGTAATAAATAAATTTGTCCCTCTGTAACAAACTTTTAGAATAGCTGGACTCGAAACCAGATTCCTTTTCTTTTAGGTAATTATATATCGGGTTGTCCAGAACGAGAATTCCAGGAAATGAATCCATTAAATAATAAAATCATAAATTTAGGAAGAGAAGTTTGACGAATTATAAAATATAACAAATGATGAATAAGTGACCCAAAACAGGAAAGAAATAAAAGAAGGCAAAAATCAATTGACCCATTTCTGTTATCGAGCGAACGAAGCCGCGGGCAAAAGCTAGTAAATAATAAGGAAAAATTACATCAAAAAATTATCAGATTGATTTCTAAACACGTGGGACACATGATGAAACACGTGGGACATATTAAATACATTATTTTTACCTCTACAGCGTGTTCTAAAAAAACGGGATTCTTTTTGGTAATATTATGGAAGTCACAATATCACGATATTGTAATAACGGCGTTAATACTAAAATAATTTCAATTTTGTTCATTTGAAATCCGAAATTTTAGACATTTTTTTTAAGTTTTTGCTGGAGTCGAAACTTTCTTACCAACCACATACGTCAGTCCTCAAACGTGATATTTCCTTCTATTAGTATTCGTCCTCTATACTGCAACGTTATGGAATAAACTAGATCCAGACATCCTAAATTCACCATAAATTGCTTTCAAATGCTGCTTTCATGTAAAACTTGCTTACACACCATTTGGAACTACCTTGCTATTTCTCCTTCCCTGCTCTACTCTCTTCTATCTGCCACTAATTTGCCTTCCTATATGTAAAGTTCAGCTTAATTATTTTTGGTTTTATTACAAACTAACAGCCTGTTTGGACTTCTCCTTGACAAAAAAGGACATGGTTGCATTGAGTTTAAATGCTCTTTTTTTACAAATAATACCTTTTAATCTTCTTTAATCGCTACTATAATTTCTACTGGAAATAATATTATTTCAAAATTTCGCTTAATTTTGTTTTCAATCGTGTACACACGATGCATCGCACTAAAATAAATAAATCCTCCGATAGCTAGGTCCAGTGAGAGCAAGCTAACGATATACAAGAACAGTTGAACGCCAATGAATAGTCCACTTTACATCATTACGTCGACGCGTGCATAGCGCAGAGACAGACAGACATGTGAACTCAACGGATCCGACCCATTGTTGATATTCTGTACGCCCCGTTCGAGACTGTGTAGCAACTCGTACGGAGGCAGTGATGCAACAATGTGAGATCGATATACATATTTATTTCACTTCTTAAAATATGCACATATTGTGCAACTATAGTATACAATAGTCGCATTGGCATAGTCGTATAGATAACTAGAAAATATGTTATTAAAATTGTTGATAAAAAAAACAAAATTACAATTTTATAGTTTGCAATTTTTTTTAGGATTCGACACAAACACGTGACGCACACACAGTGACGTAAAATTTAATTACATTGTCGAGATGGACACAGAATATATGATATATTTTTAGAATGCCTGAGTAATAAGCAATAACGATTCCTTAGGTCCTAAGATCAGCTAAAACCAACTGTCTACAAGTCCCGGTTTACAATTAATCTGTCGATTAAGTCCAAATGGCAATTTCAATGGACTTCTGTTCAGCTAAATTTAATTACGTAATTATTGTCGAGATGGACACAGGATTATTGACAGGACACAGGTTGTCACAGGTAACAGGTTGCCTCGGTTAATTTACGCATTCGATTTTAAACCACTCAGTTCTACCAGCAAAACTAATCTAAAGTTTAAATTCTTAACGAAATCAAACTATCATTGATCTTACGAAAGTACGACTAAACCGTCGTTTAAACTCCGTCGGTGATTTAAACTCTGACTGACAACGCAAGTCTAAATGAAGTGGTATCTGTTTGTGCCGGATGTATGAATAATTAATTAAATTTTTAAAACATTATAGCTACGTAACAATTATGTTTGACTGTATTATTTACTGTTGAATATATTTGGCGTTAATTTTGTAGAAATTCATTATCCACAATTAAATGATAGTTTCTTCATCTTCAGGTGGGCTATTAGATATGAGGTGGGCTATTAGGTGGATATTACAATAAACATACGTAGTGGGAAAACCCACACAAACCCGGTTTCCGCTATTGTGTTTGAAACATATAAATGCTGTTGGATGTTCCTAAGAGTTAATCTTTGCGAATAGCCCACCTGAAGATGTTGTAATACAACGAAACCTAAGTCTTGGTAAAGAACTTAAAGAAAGTAGAAATAATACTACATTGTGATGTAATTATGTATTATTTTATTTAATTATGTATTATTTACAATAAGAGAAGCTACTACAAACGGTGTATATTACGGATTACTGTGATCCATTTTCTAACGCAAAATCTGACCATATAAGTACATTCATTTAAAACATATCAAATAATATTTAAAATAATTGTATGAAGTGTTCTTTGTCGGCCGAAATTCAAATTTAGCTAATTATAAGATATTATTTGTTACAGAGAAACCGAACAAAAATAACTGACACCACCAGAAGCCAAGATACAAAATGGAAATACAGCTTTTGAGTTGGCGTGCAATAGCCAGGACTCGTGACAAAGGTCATAACTACCGCTTCACTGGCGGGATAACGTCAAAAAAATCCTGGAGTATCGTAAATCCAGTTCACTCAAGATATGCTTACATGGAAAATTATGGAAGAATTTTTTGTGAAAGAGTGGACTGAGAGATGTTGAAGAAAAAGTTTGATAGAAGTGCTTTATGTTACAAGTTGGATTAATGCAAAAATAAACATCTAAACCATTGAGAATATCATTATCAACTGTAAATAACTATTATTTTTAAGCTATTAAAACAAAACGCCACTGCAAAATCGATTTCTTTTGCCAGGGTAAAGTCGCGATGGGTGTACTGACATGAAGTGAAACTTCTTTAAAAAGCCGAAATATCACGCGTGCAAGTATTAATTGCATCCTACTTCGGACGCGTTCATATTTTTGATGTGTGGTATTTTTTAATTCAAATTCCAATAGTAATGAATTAGTAAATACCATTACTCAATTACTCAGATATCAATAACAGACTAATATCGATCGATTTTTCTACATCGATACCTTCCCTAACTCGCAGCAACCCTCGCGTTGCGTTGCCAACCGCACTGATAGACGCCGCGGTCTCCTACACGCATTCCGCCGCCTCTCACTTGTTCCAATTCGACTCGACTGGCCACATTTCAATGAACCAGTTCGCTAGGTGCATTGAAACAAAAATTAATTTATTTAGTATCAAAACAGTTATTAAGAATATTTCACAGAAATCTAGGATAATATCCTTTATACATCGTATACAATCGGTATATAACTATTTCTTAAAACGTTGCACATACCGCATTGTGTTCTACGCTCCGATCGAACACGCTGGAGCGGAAACGTCTCGAAAGAAATAGTTTTTCTGCTTATATTTTGTAAAAAATTCCCATAAAATATACATATTTATATTTTATTACAAGGAGAATAATTTGAAAATGATTCCATTAAGTCACAATGCCCCAAATAAACAATTATATTGATAAGGGGAGGTCCTATCTCTTTCGCGCACTTTATTATTCTATAGTGACAGCCAAATATTGTTTATGAAATTCAACTTATGGGACCGCGCTGTCTTGCTCTCACAATTACTTGAAGTTGGCCATATTTTAGAACATTATGATGTGCGGTGCACTTTGACGTCACGCGTTTTAGACTTCAATAGTTAAATAAAAATATGTTAAATATCGATAATCATTATTCTTTACCCAAAAACCATGACATAAATTAATCAGATATTTTTATACATCTTACAAATATGCTATTCGTTAGGAACTGATCTGAAATATATCTTCTATAAACGCACTTGAACTTGAGAAAATAGATGATTTTTATTACTGACGCCAAGAAGCACGCAAACCAAGTCCAGTTGTAATGTAGAGGGGGCACAGTGGAGCAAGTGGAAGAGGATAAGAGAGAAAACGGGTAAGAAGAGGATGTGAAGAAAAGGGAGTAATCCATTTTTTACATATTTTTCTGTATATATCTGAAGAGATAAGATCTAAAATTATGCAAAATATATTTTTAAGACCTACATAACTATCAATTTACTACATATTTAATTAAACAAAAATTGAATGTACTTAATTTTGTGTAAAATATTTTTGAGTGTTACTTATTGAAATACGTTTTATTACATGTTAAATTTCAAGTTTCTTCCTCAATTAGTTTCTAAGTAAATCGGCTTTGACAGACAGACGCGTGTGTGATCTTATAAGATTTCCATTTTTCCTTTTGAGGTACAGAACCCTAAAGATAAACCAAATCTGTCTTACATCATCCCACGTCGTAGCTAATCAAACTGATTCTGTTTATACATATCTACCCACAATCTCTGCAAAAAGTAATCGTTTTTCGAATCCAATAAACTTGATACCCTTTGACGCATGTGTTACATTTAAGGACAGGAGGAAAGGGTCTTAACTTCACCAAATTATCAATATTCAAAACGTCCCGGAGCAAAATAATCCAACTTCGATGATGCCAGGTTAAAGTACATTTAATGTTCACAATTAAGGAATGCACCTCGGGCGAAATGCCGCAAAAGATCACTATTTCTAAACTATTTATAAAATGTCGAGGACAGTGTTAGATGCAGTCGTAAGCAAGCTCCGTCGTATTTTTATCATTATCTAAAATAGCATTCTTATTTTCGGACGATTCCGGTGAAAAAACCCGAGAATTTTTCGATTTTATAGGCTTGTTTCGATTTTTTTAGAGATACACCACTATGGACAACTTATGACACTTTTATTTTATTTCAAATCTGCTTTCAAAGAATATTAATCTCCGAAACCCCTTCAAAAAGAATTTGGTTAAGTCGGCTTATTTCAAAGCAATCAATCATTATCTAAAATAGCAGTCTTATTTTGGGACGATCCGGAGTAAAAAATCCGAGATTTTTTTCAGCTCGTTTCAATATTTTTTTTAACGATATATCCTTGTGGACAGGGTATATCGTTCTTATGACGCTTCATAGAACCAGCTGTATTATAAAGCGTTTTAAGGAAATTAAAAAACTCTGATCTATTATTACTCATTGCATGATGAACGTGAGCGTCTAGTATTCAGATTGGTAATTGATAAACTTGTCACTTGTTTCCAGCAGTTCCTGGATGGTTACAGAAACATCCCGAACCTATCTGGTAAAGTTCTATCTGGTGAGTTCTTCTGTTCAGTTAGAATTTGAGTTGTGGTGATAAATAACAAAACAAATTTGGAGATTTCACGAAGAGAACTTACGAGCGCTCTCGTTTGCATGAATTCGATTTAGAGCGAAAACTGAACGAAGCATCCACAATAGACCACAACGATAGATAAAGGTATCCTATGACAAAGCCAAGTATTGGTTCCAAAGACAAAAAGAAGGAAGTTTTGGTCTCTCCAAAGTCCTTATCTAGGGCGACCACAAACATTAAATTTTTTATTTTTTTACGTAATTTTTCAAATTTTACGTAATTTTTCAGTTTGTCTCAAAATCCCGTTAACCTTCCCGTTCACATACCACAGTTATTTAGTCAAAACAATGTGGAATCGACCACACACGGTGAAATAGTCAAAACACTGTGGAATGCTGCGAGAAGGCAGTGAAAAATAAAACTGATATTTCTAGAAGCAGATTATAATGCCATTGAGACGTACCTTGTACTCAAAATTATTTTTAAATTTGAGGAATTTAAAGTATTTCCGCCTACATGTCTAAAAATTTATTTCATAAATCTAGGCCTAACGGTCTGAAATTGTGAGTTAGTGAAAGTATTACAGCAAACAAAAAATATACCTTATTTATTTCCGGAAACAGAAAATTACTATACCAATGACAAAGGTAAACCGTTATTGTGACATGTATACACCGCCGCCATTTAGTGTCATAAATACAGCCCGTCCCACCCATGCTTTCATCACGCACATTATAAGCTGTACAAATATGGCAGAGAAATAGGTGAAATTATTACAGCAAACAAAATATCCCTTAATTATTTCTGGAAACAGATAATTGATATACCAATGACAAACGTACACCGCTGTTGTGACAACATATATACACCGTCGCTATGTAGTGTCATAAACACAGCCCATCGTACCCATGATTTCATCACGCACATTATAACCTATACAAATATGGCAAAGAAATGAGTGAAATTATTCCAGCAAACAAAACATTCCTCAATAATTTCTGGAAATAAAAAATTGATATAACAATGACGAAAGTACACCCCCGTTGTGACAACATGTATACACCGCCGCTACTTAGTGTCATAAACACAGCCCGTCCTACCCATGCTTTCATCACGCACATTATAACCTGCACGAATATGGCAGTGAAATGAGTGAAATTGTTACAGCAAACAAAACATCCCTTAATTACTTTTGGAAAAAGAAAATTGATATACCAATGACAAAGGTACACCGCTGTTGTGACAACATGTATACACCGCCGCTACTTAGTGTCATAAACACAGCCCGTCCTACCCATGCTTTCATCACGCATATTATAACCTGGACGAATATGGCAGTGAAATGAGTGAAATTGTTACAGCAAACAAAACATCCCTTAATTACTTTTGGAAAAAGAAAATTTATACACCAATGACAAAGGTACGCCGCTGTTGTGACAACATGTATACACCGCCGCTATTTAGCGTCGTAAACACAGCCCGTCCCACCCATGCTTTCATCACGCACATTATAAGCTGTACAAGCGGTTATTTACTACACCAGTGTCATTAAATTCCATTAAACAATGATGCCACGCCTACTTTTACTACATGCATAGACAACGCCCACATCCAGCAACGAGCAATTCGAGTTGTACCCACCAGGCATTAACTTTGATCGTGACCTCAATACTGTTTTCTGCAACACCTTAAACATCTTTTATGATTCATTGAGAATCGAGATGTATACTAGTGGCCACGTTAGACCTTACTCTAGTCTCTTAAAGTTGTTGCTTTAAGCGCGTATATCGTTGAAGAAACCAGCGATCACTTATTGCTAAAATTCGTAGTTAATTTGACTATAAACTTTCTGACTGCTGACTTTCTGAATATAAACTTTGTGAACTTTTCCAATGAATTTTCAATCTTGGAAAACACATTTTTCCTCAGTTCATTGTTGATGTTATAATATACAGACAATTAAATATTTTTTGTGTGACGAAGTAACAATTCATATTCATTGGAACCTAGTATATAAAACACATCAAGCTAAAATAGTTTAAAACACCTAAGTTAAAAAGCTGAACTATGGATTCGATTATAAAGTTTCATCATCATTAACCAGAAGACGATCACTGCTGAAGATAAATCTGACCCTTAGATTCGCACAAAGGTCGTTTCCGCGCAGGCTGCATACAACGACTTCCCGCGAGCTTTATCAGAACATCTGTTCACCCAGTGAAATGTTTTCCCATTCTCTATCTTCCGGCAAGTGGTCACCTTTCGAGAATCTATCTTCTTGAGCGATTGTCGATTTTGCGCGCTATATTACCACCTGCCCATTACCACTTCAACCTACGAATCCTACGTGCTATGCCGGTGATCTTAGTTCTCTTTCAGATCTCCACTTAACGGATAATATCACGTAGAGAAACTCCGAGCATGACCCTTTTCATAGTTCGCTGAATGGCTTGGAGGTTTGAGAGTTGGGAGCTTTAAGGGGTCACCTTTACCTACTGTATGTCTGCACTGGTACTACATACTAGTTGAATACTTTCGTCTTCAAACAATGGAGTATTTAGAATGAGAAATAGGTCGATGTTTTCCGAAGGCAGTACAGCCGAGTTGGATTCTCCGATTGACCTCTTTTCTCCAAGTTGGATTTATATAATTGGGCTGTTTATCCTAAATTATGTATCCGTATAGTGATTTTTCAGAGAGTAGTAATTCGAGAAAACCATCCCCAACCTGTACAGGTATAGGTATAACATGGACGTTAAGTATGGCATGAAAAAACATTTTCCACTAAATTTTGGAGGTCAACATTTCAGAGGTGGAAAAAAGTAGAGAATCGTAGTTATCTATTTACTCTATTAGGTTATTAATGCAAGTCTGAAATAATCTAAGTTGAAAGTTCTAATTAAATGCTAGTCAGCTCCAATTTTTCCAATTTTCAAACCCAAAAATTCAGGACAGGCTCTACGAAAACTGTCTGTCTGTCTCGCAATCATAGCGTAGAACTAGAAAACTGTTCTCGTCTGTCATGTACATAGAAATCCATCATGTCAGTCTGGCATTAATTATTTTGATGGCATAATACATTAACTGTGTGTCAGTCAGTCTCATAAACAGCTTTTACTATGCACTTTTGCGGACAGTCTATCTAATTTTTGTCCAGCCAATACGTCTAGCCAATAATATGTCTTTATCGATTAATTACAATATAAAACATTATATATTAAAATTGAACTCTTGTCATGAACATGTTTTGAGAAAATTCAAAACGCAAATTAAAACATTCAAGATCACGAAACTATCCGTAAACGATCAGCCGGTCTCGTCTTTTTTTGGCTTCATAACTACTGAAATTGACACATATATGATTTTGAGCTTGCTCAAATACCTATTCTAAAATTGCTTTACCAGCTCTCGGTCTAACAGGATATGGTGCGCCGTTCGTATAAGCTGAGTTCTGAACGCGGAGGCGACTACCCAACAACGGAGGTATGACAGGCCAGGCCCAGGGTTTGGAATTTCAATTACTCAACGTTACTTGGGTTTGCGCAAATATCAATTTCGCCCACTGCAAATATGTCGCTCTGTGATGTAACACAATCAATGCGGCGCGGAGGCCGTCTAAATAGCACAAAGATAAAAAAAACGTAACAAATTCTTACCTGCTACATATATATATATATATATATATATATATATATATATATATATATATATATATATGTAAAATCTATGGTAAATTTACCAACGGACCAAACCTTTTCCTCTGTTTTTATTTCTTTATTGAACATTTTGGTTCAATAAAACATTACTATCAATTGGACCACTGAAATATGGACAATTTATTTAGTTATAAGTATCTAAAAAAAAATGTTGAAAAAGAAAAAATAAATAAAATAAATACATAACTCATTATGTTATTTGTGCCCCAACTTTTTTCAGGACTCGTGACCGATTTCCCAAATTATAATAATTTTGAAAGAATGGTGAAGTGATTTTGGTTTTTTAAACATTTAACATAAAAATTTATACACATAACGGAAATAACGTTTTAGACGGGCGGATATTAGCAAATTTCCACTGCAAAAACTGTGATAAAGTAAAATAATTCTCACGATCTTAACTAATTCGTTTTCAATAATTGGTTGAGAGTTTTTCATTTCTCGGCTTCCTGGCCGTGAGGAATATTACAGTGAAACTTCTAAATATTCCGCAGTTTTTACATTATATACAGTCAAACAAGCAGACAGACGAAAATTTCAAAACGATCTACTTTTCTCCATAACTCGTTTACGGTTCTGCCTTCTTTTCCTTTTTTACCTTCAATGCTTTTTTGGTTTTATGTACAGATATTGACGTATACCGATGGCATTGACATTATCGGCAGAAGCAAACAGGCTGTTGTGGCTGCCCTTATTTCGCTAGAGGCTGCAGCTAAGGATATTGGACTAACCATAAATGCGGAAAAGAAAAAATTCATGGTGATAACAAGTAGATCTTATACTTCCCTCCCGCTGCAGATAAATTCTTATGTCTTCAAAGTTGTTGATCGTTTTACATATCTTGGTACTGTCATTACTAATAGAAGCCACATCAAGCCTGAAATTGACAATAGATTATATATGGCTAATAGGTGTTACTTCAGCCAAAGGAATTTTCAACTATTACTCTTATTAGGCCAATAATTCTGAATGGCAGTGAATGTTGGCCTTTAACAAAAGCAGATGAAGAGCAGACTTCTTATTTTTAGGAATTTTGTTTAATCATGAAATTTACAGAAAATGTAAACAACCGTTGTCCGAGTCATTAAATCATTTCGTACTTGGGCACATTTTTAGATTTGAAGACAACAATCCGGTCAAGAAAGTGACCTTTGCCAATGTGGAGGGCACTAGAAAAAGAGGAAGACCTCGCACAAGATGGATCGATTGTGTTGAGAATTATTTTAAACTTTTAAAAATTCAACGCTGGCGGGTGGTTGCCGCTGACCGGATCAGCTGGAGAAAGCTTGTCGAGACAACCTTGACCTGTAATAGGTTGTAGTGCTAACCAAGAAGAAGAAGATAAATTGTTATATGTATATATATGGGAACAGTGTCAAGATAAACCAAGTAACATACTGGTAATTAACGATAAATAAAGCAACTCAACACAATTACCGTTAATCTTGACCATTAACATGCCAAGAACGTGTCAGAACGTCCGTAAAAGAAAGTTTCATATCAGATACAACTGTATCTCTTACAATTTTTAATACACCGTGAAGTTGTAACAGACGGATATGATAAATGATCCTTGTTTCAATATACGACCCTAAAAATGGCTAAAGATGTCGATATACGACATGAAATCATTTATAAATTGTTTACTAGTATTTACACTAACACGTTAAATAAATTGATGGTAGAGCTCTTTCATAACTCTAGTGGTTCAGTTACTAGTTCTTCAGGAAACCCCAAATGCTTATCATCATCAAAGCAATATAAAAGGACAAAATGAACGTCACAGGACGTCAGTCAATTCACATCGAGCACAGAGAGAGCGTGCACCGCCGGCGCCGCAGTCCGCTGACCTACTGAGGACATCGCCCCCCGCGACCCGTCAACTAGCGACAAATAACGACCGTCTACAGGGTGATTAAATTCTGTCACAGTCTTCCGAAATTTCTTTTTTTACCAACAATATAACCGAGATGTATATACTTGGTTAATTTTAAGGGATAGAAAAAGAACGTGTTACTTGCTGATATTAATGAAAAAAAAATAAACTTTTACTATTATATTTTTATTTATTTCTACGTATCAACAATATAAATAAAGTAAGTAAGAATTAAAAGTTAGCAATAAATACAATGAAACGGAGAAATTGACGATAACCCGAGACGAGATGAGCAACGGATTCGGACGCACGAATGAAACCAAACGCAGTCAGAAACCAGAGGTGAGATCAAGATGAGAAAGTTTTATTATGTATACGTGTTTTGATGACTAAAGCCGAAACTGCCGAAACTGAAATCGAACATTCGATGAGACACTACTGAAGTCAATTAGGTTTAAACGCGTTCTTCGATCAGGCGGTTTCACTTTTAGTTGTTTTAAAAGAATGTACAATTTGAATAATGCTACATTTCAATTTCCTTACTTAAGAGCAAATCTAATTAAATAATCGTTCAAATACCCCACTCTGTTTTGTAATAAAAGAAAAACTCTTGCAACTACGAGGCGTGACAGGCAGACACACACACAAACAAAACGAAATTATAAGGGTCCTCTGTTAGACTAAGGAAGCCTAAAAAATACGACCAAACCTGAAAAATTTTTAGGCTCATTTTCCAGAATGTTTTACAATTTATAAAGATAACTTAGTTGAGTCGAAAGTTTATAAATTGCAAAATTTCGTAAATAAATTTTTTCCCGACATTAATTTAATAAAACCAAGTGAAAGTAACAATTACTTATCTAAATTTTCTTTAGTTTTTATCTCTTCCAAAACTAAAATAAACCGTTACCATTATTCAATGTTGGTATTAAAATAAATCTGCAAAACACATAGAATTCATTAAAAACAACGGCACATTTTGTAAGATCAATAAAGACGCCAACACATTTTCAGTTTTTAAAACAAAGTCATTTCCAAACTTCAAAACTGTACGTTTCATAGTGCCGTATTTAAAATTGTATCATGATATATCCACAACAAACTGTATCTCCCATAGAATTCATTAGAAACAACGGCACATTTGGTAAGACCAATAAAGACGCCAATACATTTTCAATTTTCAAAACAAAGTCATTTCCAAATTTCAAAACTGTACATTTTATAGTGCCGTATTTAAAATTGCATCATAATATATCCACAACAAACTGTATCTCCCATAAAATTCATTAAAAACAACGGCACATTTGGTAAAATCAATAAAGAAGCTAATACATTTCCAGTTTTCAACATAAAGTCATTTCCAAACTTCAAAACTGTACGTTTCATAGTGCCGTATTTATAATTGCATCATAATATACCCACAACAAACTGTATCTCCCATAGAATTCATCGAAAACAACGGCACATTTGGTAAGACCAATAAAGACGCCTACACATTTTCAGTTTTAAACACAATCATTTTCAAACTTCAAAACTGTACGTTTCATAGTGCCGTATTGAAAATTGCATCACCTAAATATATCCACAACAAACTGTATCTCTCATAGAATTAATTAAAAACAACGGCACATTTGGTATAGACTTTTCTAACATCGCCAAGGTTATTCCTGCTAACGGTAATCGCACAAAAAAACATCCGACCGCATTGCTCACTGACCAATATCGACAGTTCAATTAATTATCTCTTAAGACGTAACTACTCATGCGAATATTTACGCCATACGCCCTTGGACGGAAGCTGAAAGCAATAACTACCGAGAGCTGCTGCACACCAAGAGGCGGTCAAAGACCGAGTGACCTGAAGACAAGATTACGCACTCTTATTTATAGTTGCCGGCAGGATATTTCTAGGATTCTAATTTTGAAATAACGGAACTAGTTCTTGTGCACACTGAACACTATTATTATTTTATTGGTGACCAACATTTTTTTGGGACGTTTTGAGGTTTCTACTTGAGAAATAAACAACTGTCTCATGGAGAATATTTGATATATATGACATTGCCAAAAATATCTCGAAACAATTGGCGATTTTTTATCATTCAAATATTTATTATACATATGGGCCATAAATGCACAAATCGGTTGTTACTTCTTTCGTACAAATCATATCTAAGTAACTTTCATAATGTCGGCTGGACATGTAAGTTTATGTTTAATTTGCTTAGAACAAATTGCTACTATAAGAACCATAACCTTCAGTTAACCGCACGTAGGAAAAATGAATTGTAAGGCAAATTGTTGAACATTTTCGTAAGATTAAATAGAAATATTTCTACATTTATAAAATTTAAAATAAAAGCAAGTTAGAGAAAACAACAATAAAGTAAAAGAGAGAAAAAATGTATATTACTCTCGGATAAGGAAAGATGCAAGATGTAATTAAGTAACGATATATGGATAAGGGATTTTGAGAGATCCCACCTTTTCAGATGACCTTAGGATCGAGTTTATGCCAAAGTTTTCCAGCTTGGACAGAAAAGGACTTAGAAACTAATGATGCGTTTGGGAAAAGGGGGAGTCAGCAGGTTTTTCAAAGCATGGCCCTAGATCTTGGGAAAATAAGTAATTAAATCTGCTTTTGAAAAAAAAAATAAGTTTCGAGATTATTTGGATTCAAATTATCCATGCACTCAGTAATTACAAATTTAAGTATAAAAACTTGCTCATTCCCTTTTTTCCAAGCGCACCACTAAGTTCCACGAAAAGTCCTTCTTCGGCCAAGCTGCAAAATTGGATCGTGGGGCATCACGAATTCGACCTTTATAAATGTTTCCAAAAGTATCTCTCACAATCTCGTATCCATCTAGCTACTTTTCCTGAACTAAATCACAATAGTAGTATAAGAAATATTTTCGCTTATAGTATTATTTAACTTTTCTCTTTTAATTTATGGTGACGGGCAGCTAGTTATAAATAAAGGGGCTTCCTTTATTTCTATGCGTCTCTATTTGAATATTTAATTATAAAAACAGCAGTAAAATCTAAAACTAAATCTAAGACTAAGGAAAAAAATAACTGAATATCAGGAAATACATACATACATTGCCTGTAAAAATTCATAACGTTATGTACCCTGAGACACTCTGGATAGTAACTAATCTAAGGCCACTTAATTTGTCGAAATCTCTTTAATAGTTTAGGGCATACTAGGGAATAAACTTATTCACATATATGCATACACATATACATAGCCTGTGAAAGCCATAATGTTATATACCCAAGGATACTCTCTGGATTATGACGAATCTAAGACACCTAATTTGTTGAAATCACTTAGTAGTTTAGGGTATACTAGGGAATAAACTTATTCACATACATGCTTACACATATACATAGTCTGAGAAAGCCATAACGTTATATACCCTAGGATACTCTATGGATCAAGACGAATCTAAGGACATCTACATAGCCTGTGAAATTCGTAACCCTTACTCTGCCGTAGTCGGTTAATATTGGATAAAGAGTATTTGAACAATATTCCATTTTAATCTGGAATATTGTTCGAAATATAGCTAAATTATAATATTCCAAACGATGAAATCATTAATACATCGAATAACTAAAAATCTATCGATCGCACTACGAACGGAAACTCCCGCCGTCATTCATATTATTTGTGGTTGTTCATATTACATCACACCTGCGTGAGCGAGGATAATATTTCCCAGTTGCATGTATGTACATCCCACTCTAAGACTAACAGCGATGAATCACAGATGGAGCCATCAGGTCTCCGCCATCAATTTCGTCGAAGCGGCCATGTTCGATAAACTATGACAATGAGGAATCTACTCACACACATATCCATAACATTGAAGCAGCTGTAGTTTTGCGTAATCTGAACAACGAAAAATTTCACGCCAGTAGCTGGGAAAAGGGTTGATGGCTCCCACTGTGGGTCATCACTATTCGAGCCAAATAATTTCTTCCAACCTATGCTTTATGGTCTCAGACTTTAGCTTGTTTACCAAGTTTTAGTTCGCTTTTTATTACTCAATCGAATGGTTTTATTTTTTCTTATTTTTTATGTTTCTTATTTGTCGTAAACTGTTTTTCGCTTAATTGCATGCATCTCACTTAATAACCATTTAATAACAGCCATCTACTCAAATGTTTTTTTTAATTAGAAAAAAGAGACGAATTAAAAAAAATGTACGCTTTTACTTTTAATATCTAGGTGTCAGACTAATAAAATTCCAAGGACATACAATCCTTATAATTCCACATAAAGTCAACATGACATTGTTTGCAATTAACAAGTGCTACAACAAATGAAAAGTACCTAGAAGAACAAACAACTAGCTCCAACATTGTGTCATATAAAATAGTGGCGCTGAATACATTACAAATACTTAAAATGTTTATTTTATTTTACTTAATTCATTTAAGAATATACTGTCACGGTTTTTGTTGTAGAACTATTCATATTTTTATTATTTGTATTCATTATAGCTTCAACATTGGGTCATATAAAATTGTGGCGCTGATTACATTACAAATACTTAAAATGGTTATTTTATTTTGCTTAATTCATTTAAGGATATATTGTCACATTTTTGTTGTAGAACTATTCATATTTGTATTGTTTGTATTCATTATAGCTTCAACACTGTGTCATATAAAATAGTGGCGCTGATTATATTGCATATACTTCAAATGCTTATTTTATTTTACTTAATTCATTTAAGAATATACTGTCACGGTTTTTCTTGTAGAACTATTCGCATTTTTATTGTCTGTATTAATTATAGCTTCAACATTGTGTCATATAAAATTGTGGCGCTGATTACATTACAAATACTGAAAATGCTTATTTTATTTTACTTAATTCATTTAAGAACATACTGTCACGGTTTTTGTTGTAGAGCTATTCATATTTTTATTGTTTGTATTCATTATAGCTTCAACACTGTGTCATATAAAATTGTGGCGCTGATTACATTACAAATACTTAAAATGCTCATTTTATTTTACTTAATTCATTGAGAATATACTGTCACGGTTTTTGTTGTAGAACTATTAATATTTTTATTGTTTTGTATTCATTATAGCTTCAACGTTGTCATAAAATTGTGGCGCTTATTATGTCATAAGATAATAGTTATTTAGCATTAAAGCTGATAACATTACAAATACTTAAACTGTTTATTTTATTTTACTTAATTCATTTAAGAATATACTGTCACGGTTTTTGTTGTAGAACTATTCATATTTTTATTATTTGTATTCATTATAGCTTCAACATTATGTCATATAAAATTGTGGCGCTGATTACATTACAAATACTTAAAATGCTCATTTTATTTTACTTAATTCATTGAGAATATACTGTCACGGTTTTTGTTGTAGAACTATTAATATTTTTATTGTTTTGTATTCATTATAGCTTCAATGTTGTCATAAAATTGTGGCGCTTATTATGTCATAAGATAATAGTTATTTAGCATTAAAGCTGATAACATTACAAATACTTAAAATGTCTATTTTATTTTACTTAATTAATTTAAGAATATACTGTCACGGTTTTTATTGTAGAACTATTTATATTTTTATTGTTTGTATTCATTACGAATATTTTTTTTAACTCGCAATAATTGCGGCAAAAAACAACAAAAGTAACAGCTGGGCCCTCCGCAATTAAAGTAATTCTAACGGTTCCTTACAAGGAAAAATAAAGGATTTGCTATATGATCACTACCAGGGCGTTCTTGTTTGTTTATCACTATCATTTTTTCTCAAAAATAATTCGTCGTAACAATTTGTTTATAACAACACATTTTAGCTTATTATTATAATATATTATAGATTATTGTCTCGAATATTTCCGAATAGTAAAAATATAAAAATATTTTGTATATTTGGTATAAAACAAAGAATGCTTTTGATTTTATTGAATTAAAGGATCGGTTACAGTTTTAGAATGGGATGACCAACCGTTTACTTAAACCGTATTTTAAGTAAACGGTATTTTACATGTCATAATTTTTCCAAGTATAGATAAAGACCTGGCCTTTACGCCTGTGCAAGATATAGCAGACAATATATTTCATTGTCAGAAATTTATATTTGTGAACAGTTCGACAGAAATAACGTCTACCCCTAAATATCTATGAGCCTAAATATGTACAGAACCACCGTGATGTAAGTTTTATTTAACTAATTCGAAAAATACAAACTGGAAAATTAAACGCTATCATCACAATAAACAACTTGAATGCAGGAAGAAATAAATTTCATAAAATCTAATTCCCGATTTATGAAATGCTTCATTAATTAATTAATTAATGAAATATTACACAACTTCGATGCGGTTTTGAAGTGAAACTTCTTTAGAATCGTTGTGATTTAAAACTCGATGAAGCGAAAATGCGTCACTACAAAGAAACAAGACACCGTCTAATACTTGCTCTGGTCCGAGCGTTCTACGTATATATGTTGGTTTTAGAATGGGGTGACCAAGTAAACGGCCTTCTAAGGGACGACCTAAATTTGATTCAAGAAATTGAAGAATCTTACAAATTTTTTTTCAAATGCTTATTTATGTATGATGGTTAAAGATATATTACTGAAAACATACACAGAAAATGTACCCCATCTCCTGACAGGCTTAAATTAAAATTATGAAGATCACAATAATTTTATTAGGACTATAACTAAATGAAACTATAATAATTATTCTAGATCTTACCGTTTTTTTTTTTTGGGAAATTCATCATATTGGTTTCTTATGTTTTCCGAGATATAGCTATATATTTTATATTTTGGTTAAATAGTTTGTCTATATGCTAGACAATATATTTATATTGTACAAAATAATAATTAATATTTCTAAATAGTTTTAAAAAATACTACGCATATTGAATATATTTGACGTTAATTTTGTAGAAATTCATTATTCACAATTAAATGAAACTACGTGATGTAGTATTATTTCTACTTTATTTGAGTTCTTTACCACGACCTAGGTTTCGTTGTATTACAACATTTTCAGATGGGCTATTAGCAAAGATTACGCATCTTAAATTTTTTTCAAAGATTACTCATTTTACGCATCTTCAATTTTTTAATTTTCACACGTTCCTGAATGTGTACGAAAAATTGGCAACACAACTTTTAAGCTCACTTCAAAGTATTTTCTTTATATATCACAATCTGCATTTAGAAATTCATTAAAAATTAATGAAAACCATGTCAAAATTAATTACATAAGTTTTTAGTATTTATACATTCAAGCAATATATTCCATAATATCTAATTATTTCTAATGTCGGCATTAAAATTGATTCGACTAGTAATTATTACACGATGTAATTCTTCCCCACCGACGAAGACGCACCGCACAACTGCGCAACACTCTGTATAAGCCCCGACGCATGCCCGCGCACACGCGTACGTGCCAAATTTCACAATGACGCGTGCAAATCAACCGCGACCAATTTTAGACGGCATCAATTGAATATGTGAAGAGAAAGAAGAAAGCATCGATATAACAACGCACGGCACTGGCCCGACAGGGTTGCCACAATTGGAATTTCGTCTTGAGCTCAGAGAGGTGACGGATGACTCTGAGAGATGTGCCTTTAGCGGTATTTTTATATCGACATCAGAAAAAAGTCTTTGTTTGCACTTATGTTTGACCTAATGCATTTGTTCCCATAACTCAAAGCCGTGTAGTACGGTTACAATATTTTTTTAGGATTCCGTACCTCAGAAGGGAAAACTAAAGCCTTGTAGTACGGTTACAATATTTTTTTAGGATTCCGTACCTCAGAAGGGAAAACTATCACAGTAGTTTTTCTCAGAAACCTCTTAACGCAGAAACTTAAAATTTTGCACAATAAAAAAAATCATATTTTTCGATAGGTAACACTCAAAAATTATCATATCAAAATTTTAGGGGTGAAAAGTTAAGTAATCGAAAAAAATGTTTTAAAATTCCATATACAGTGTGAGATATAAATTCAAATAAGAGTCAGTTATTAGGATTTTCAATTATTTTTTAATAATTTTAGGTATTACACTTTCAAAAATATACGGAGAAATATGCAAAAAACATTCCTATCCCATATTTCTGAGATTACTGAACTTAAAATTGTGAAAGAAAACATAGCTTTTAGAAGCCTACGCAAATGTTATAGGAAAACTATAGAGAGATTTTAGATGTCATAATTTTTCTAAATATACGCCATGGCTTTACGCCCATAAAATATATAGTAGACAATATATTTATATAGCCAGAAATTTATATTTGTGAACAGTTTGATAGAAATACTGTGTAGCCCTAAATATTTATGAGTATAAATGTGTACAGAACCATCGTAATGTAAGTTTTATTTAACTAATGCGAAAAAAACAAACTGGAAAATTATACGCTATCATCACAATAAACAAGTTAAATGTAGGAGGAAATAAATTAAAAAAAAAAACTAATTCCTGATTTATGAAATGCTTGATTATAATAACTAATTAATGTTACAAATGTTACAACAACTTCGATGCGGTTTTGAAGTGAATTTTTTTAGAATCGTTGTGATTTCAAACTCGATGAAACGAAAATGCGTCACGAGAAAGAAACAAGACGTGTGTGTGTTAGTATCTGTGTTAATACGTGTGTATGCGCCTGGTATTACAAAGCTTTAGTAAAAAGCCAGCGCAGTGTATTATTTATGTGTATTTTTATTTGTGTGAATAAGTACTTGAATACTGAAGTTCCACTTTTACCGTGCGTGAATTGGACACACACACAATTTAATTTTTTTTTGTTTCAAAATATACACCACAGAAGGTTGTTCAGCTACGTCATACTGACTAATTAAGAAGGTGGAAAAAACAGCATATGAACTCGTATAATTTTCTATTAAAATTCCCATTTTGGCAGAAAAATTCGAGTTCCGTTTCTTTGCACGGTTTAAGGAGATGTGGTCCTGGTATTCATATTGAAAATAAGCCGCGTGCGAAGGGAGCTATATTATTATTCTGAAGGGGAATATTAAGGTAAATGTGAACAAAAACAACAAAATTTCATTGACATACAAAATTCTTTTCTTCATCAATTTTCTGGTCCCTGCGCCTATGGTGTAAGTTCATTTGTCGAAAAATGAGACTGTAACAAAAACTGAAACAAACTGCTGGCGATCTATTGTGTTGCACTTTTCGTTACGGTTATTCATCAACCAGTACTATAGTCGTAAAAGAATTCCCACTACAAAATCTGTCAAATTTCAACAATCTTACGATGAATTAATATCTGTTTCCAGTGCCGCTAGTTGAAGCAGGATTCGTTCCACAATTCCGGCGACTATTTCAGTATCTGCCTATCTAGTCTGCAGCAGGTCTAGATATTTTAAATTGTCAACCATAGCCGCTTGAAATTTCGAAACAAAAAAACTTATAAACGGATATACAATTACGAATTTGGAAAGGGTGCCAAATGATATATTTATATCACAATTAAACGATGTCAAAGGGAAACACGAGGAAATCTCCCTCCCCCCCCCATTCGAATTCGACACTAAACCACTAAACGAGACGTGTAAAAACATTTCTAGATAAATATGACTGCATACGGTGCACGCAGTCGAGAAATCGAATATAATATATATCATTTCATAAACATGATTTGCCATAATATATCATTTCATAAACATGATTTGGCATCATAGATTTGCCATAATATAATATATCATTTCATAAACATGATTGCCATAATTTAATTTAATGTCTACAATTAAAGTGAAAATACGACAATTTTACTACATTATATATGGCATTTCACATCAGATTTAATCACTCATGAGTAGACATCAATACGGTAGTTGACTCATCATAAATTTTGATATTTTTCGTACAATATTGTGAAATATAAGTTAATTAAAAACCAGTCTTGAAAAAAATTAAAAAATTGATTGAAAAATAAGCCAGTTATAGGCTTCTAAATTTGAAGATACGGATAGAGTTGGGTATATCCCTGTCTCTTTTCCTCTTGTAGAATATAATGTGCAATATTAAAAATGACCTCACAACACAGTATTCCCGTCTTCGTCTAAATATTAAATTTAAACTTTTATAACCGGTCAATTTTTAAGATTATTAAAAAAAATTTTCACTCTTCATCAGCTTGTATCTTGAAATTATGATTAATGAAATAAAAAAAATTTAGTCAAATACCCAATTATAGAGATTGGACACCCCTGGGCTACGTAAAGGACACAGGAAAAAATAATTTCATTTTTATCAGTATATCCTTACTATTGGTAGCTACTATATTACAATACAATTCACTTCGTAACAGACATTCAAACTGTCATTGTGAAGTCTGCATGAATATTAGAAAATAATACAAAAGCCAAAAAGCCTTCTTATCCGAACCCTAGCCTTTTCCGTTACACGGACTGAAAACTTATTACATGCAGGCAGAAAACGATAAAGTACTAACGCATCGCAATATAGCTAGGGTTGCCAACCTTCACGGTATTCTGCGATCCTGCTGGGACCCTCGCAGAATTTAAAGATTTAACAAAATTCCCACTTGAAATTAATATCTACTTCTTAATAATAAAATGCATATGTCTCGTTCAAGGCTATCTCTACTTCCCGAATTCTTCTCTTTACAATTTACCTAAATATAGTATAAATAATCCCTAAACGTGGCACTGAAAAACATCAAAACAATTGTTTAATTTCAATAAACCGCCTTTAAAATGTATATTTATGGTAAAAAACTACCTCGAAAAGAATAACCAGCTCATTGCAACATTGGCAATATAAATATTTCCATAATCATTCCAGAGTTACACCGATAGCAGGTCAGGAACTTCCGCTGGTCCATTACCCGACTCAGTTAAAGGTAAGTTAATGTAAAATTTAAATTAACAAAATAGTGTTTAATTAAAATTAATATCAAAACAAGTCAGTGTTTAACAAAATACAATAATAATTTAAGTAAAAAATCATCAAGCCTGCTAAAATCAATCGTCCTAAGAGAGGAAAACCATTTTAATTAATTTCGGTTTCATAAAAGGAATTCTTTTAAATATCTTCAATGTTCCAAATTTCAATACAAATACTGCCTATAAAATGTATATTTATGGACGCAGCCTTAATGTAAAATTAAAATATAACAAAGTATTGTTTAATTAAAATTAATATCAAAGCAAATAACGTCAGTGTTTAAAAAACACAATAATGCAATTTAAGTAAAAAAATCGTCAAGTCTACTAAAACCAATCGTCCTAAGACATTTTAATTTCAGTTTCATAAAAGGAATTGTTTTAAATTTGTTCAATGTTACAAAGCGTTTAATATATGAAGATGAGAATCTCCGAAAGCGGTTGCGTCATCTTTGCAAATGTCGAGGACAAATAGTGATATTGCTCTCAGTGTCGGTGTGAAGAAGAGACACATAGGTCAGAAATGCATGATGCGTTGATGAAGGTTATCGATAAAATCCGATACTCATTTTCGTGTCATCAAACTGATTGCAGCAAAAGATGAACGTAAAGATTGAGAAGCCTTGAACACAACAGGCTACTGGCTTATATTGTAAAACTGTTTTAAATTATTCTGTATTGCATTATAAGCACACTACGTTTATATTACCAGGATACATGCCGCATTTTTCATACAAAATCATTTTTAAAATTTAAAATAGTAAACTCGCGCTAAAAACACAGTTTCTGTAATGGCAACTGGTTACGTGACCCGTGACGTCACACGCAAGTAAACATAAACAACATTACTTCCCATTGAATGGAGATATTATTTATTTTTATAATAAAATGGTGTACACACAAAATGTTCGTTTCTCTGCCAACGAATCCTAAAAGAACAAAAAAGTGGCTACAATTAGCCTCAAGATATCCAATCAGCATTATAGTTCACTTAAATGTTTTTGTGTGAAGATCATTTCGATGTAGTAATATTTGTGTTTTAAACATTATTATCGATATCGATCCCTATAAACTAAATGAGCAAGGACATCAAATTTTATATCTAACTTCTAACGTGACAAATATTCAGTGTGATTAATAGCTTAGCCTATTAATAGCTAAGTACAAAATGGGGTTCAGTGAAAAAATACTTTTGACGGATGAAGCTGTGCCATTAAAATTTCACTGCCAAGAGGATCGCAAAAGACGAATGAGTGATAATAATGATATTCGCAAACTGTTTAAGTATGAAATCTGACCTTAACAATTTGATAGGTAAATAACAAAATATTAATAACAGGTCCTTTCCGTTTTAAACAAGTGTTATCTTTAAAAATGCAACCGGCCAAATTCCGCTTTCAACAGAACCAAATTCCAATACGTGTGCAGTTCAGCACTTTTAACTAACATCTAACGAGACGTAAAAGAGGATTTCGAATTGTTTTATTTTACTCTCTAACGTCTAAAGAGACAGAAAAAAAATCTAAAATAAAAGCAACAACCATCAGCGCTAATTTATTGAGATGATTCATTC
Source organism: Druceiella hillmani (assembly GCA_039881145.1). NCBI lineage: Eukaryota > Metazoa > Arthropoda > Insecta > Lepidoptera > Hepialidae > Druceiella > Druceiella hillmani. The sequence continues at coordinate 5,794,957 of JAYKKI010000097.1, read as the reverse complement.
ATGTGTGCAGAAATTCGCAGGATTCTCCAGTTAAAAAAAATTAATTTCAAGGATACAGAGAGACCAAAAAGAAGGACGTCTGACGTTTCTTTTTGGTTCCCTATCAGAAACTATACAACCTCAAAGGAGACAAAATGTTTCTAAATCAGAGGATAGAGAGAAGGAACCCTAAATAGGGAACATTAGACGCATTTTTATTTTGGAGGTATTTTTTTATTTTGTCGTCTGCGCAAAGTATCAAGTTTATTCACAATTTGTATGAGTACATTTGATAACAGTTGTATTCGTTATACCATAACGGTATTACCACGCGAACGTTCCAATTAACCGAAAAGCTGCAACGAAATCGATACATCCACTTAATATGAGAGTGAACTACTGTAATCACAACTAATAATATAAATGTGTAAGTCTGTTTATTTATTTCTTTCGTTTATCACACCTCAACTGCGAAATGGTATACGTGATAAGTTGCAATACACTTATCAACTAAAAGAAACCATGTGCTATTTGTGCTACTTTTCTCCTAATGGCCTTTATATTTCCCAAGGGGAACAATTTGTTTTAACTCGATTACGCACTTAACTTATTGTATATAAAAATTACAATGTGACAGCCTCTGCAGTATTTTAAAGTAAAATCTTATCTCTAATCGTATCTTTACGCACGCTTGACTTGGGGAGTAAGCTGGTGAATGCGTGACGAGAGCGTTACGAAAAGTGTGATCGGGCGAGGCGAATGGAAATTGAGAGGGAGATATAGAAGTTAGTGAAGACAGAAAGAGAGAGAGTTACGTTTCGTATATTACTGTAGGGACTAGAGAGGTGCGAGCACACATTTTCTTTCTCTCATAGCCAGTTATGTTTCGTATATCTAAGACACAGTGCAAGCTTATTGTCTGTATCACACTGTAGGAGCAAGAGAATAGCAGTGCGCGCGCATATTTTCTTTCTCTCTTCCTCTCATAGCCAGTGCATGAAATTTATATGCGAGTTTGCTAGCGTTACGCGAACGGTGATTTTTTGATTATTTTGTAATTTCATTTTGTTCTTGAACAATTTTATAAATTATTATTTTGTTCAATACATTAAATATTCTACGTTTAAAGTGTTTTCATATTTTGTGAATTTGAAGTTTTCGTATTTTGTGAATTCATATTCTGACAAATTGAGTGTTCATATTTTGTGAATTTGAAGTTTTACTTCAGTCGTGTGGTATAAAGCACACTCGTTTTCTTTTAAATTTGTTTTCCTCTTGTAAGAATACATACGAATCAACTTATAAATCACCTGTTTACTTCAAGCCTAATAAAAATGTTAGTCTACCCAAAATTCAAACCGCTACTCGTATGACGCAAAACGACCAGAAGCGACTTAAATAAATGCCTTCATGTTCAGCAATAGCTATTCCAACAATAATCAAATCGAAAGGACAAAAAAAAACTTCAACTGGCCATACGTCAGTCTAATCATTGACAAACAAAATAAAAATAACACAATACCGAAACCGAGCGATATTGCGGAATAATGGAGAGAGCGAGTCTGGTGTTGCCATCTATCATAGTTAGTTAACTAACTGCAAGTCGAGAAACAGTTAAGTGGCCAAGGTTATATACATCAAACGGAGCGGGCGCTACGGGAACGTGTGAATCGTAACATAATACTCGAGATGAAACCACGTACGCCTTTGTTTTAATTAAACTAACGTATTCTATTCAAGGGAACAGTAATGAAATAATCTGTAATTTTATGTGATAAAAATGTCCGTTTCTAGGATCCACGTACGACGGTGCGTCCAGCGACAGTATCGAACAATATCCCAGGGCTATTTTCTTTAGTCATCTTGCTATATTTATATTCGTGTCTTATTATTAACAAGCATTCAGTGCGCTTGGTGATTCACAAAAGGCAATTTTTTCACGGAATTAGGAAAAATGTCACTTTTCAATGAAATTGTAAGTTCTCCGAATCGTTAGTATGGATACAGTTACCATCATAACAGTATTTTATTGAGTTTACAATATTTTAAGGCAATATCTAAGTATCAAATTGCAATTTTTGCTTTCGTTACTAGAATTGCTGAAGATAAATGGGCTTTCACTTCAAATGTACGGACACTATTACAGAATCTCTCTAACTACCGTTGGACTTGCGGCCTTTCGGCTTTCCCCGGCGAAAAAGCCCTACAGCTTTTTGTATAATAATTATTATTAATTTATAATTAAAGAAGAGTTTAATATAATTAAAGAAGGTTTATCTTTATACCGATGGTGACGTCAGGGCAATTTAGTAAATTTGAAACTTCTGCAGATGAAATTTGTCTAGTGTGAAAAAGATGGATATTACTATTTTATGTAAAATTGCGAATTATTAAATTCTTCGGACACATCTCCAGAAAACAACTTTAAATGAAGCGTCTAGTGACAGGTTGAAGGCAAAAAAATCACAAGGGCGATGTCGACAGAAGACAGCATTACAGTGTTCTAGAAACGCTACCCAATTGACTGAAGTTCAACTGACACATCGTTAAAGTAGCCATACGAGTGAGCGGAACGGGGGCACTGTGTAGCGCATAGGTGCACTGTGTAATCATAGTTTGGATAACATTTTGTAAATATGTTAAGAACTTACTTTATCATATAATTCATCATTTAGAAAAAAAATAATGGATAAAAGATTCTCATGCTTGTGCTGAAGGATTTTAGGAGGTGGGGAGCTCACTAAGGACAAAGATTCAATAGATATTTAAAAATCACGAGTATCAACTGAAAGAAGAGAATAATGTTTCGTCAAAATAGTCACATAATCACGACCAAAATTCAACGTCTAAAATCCTTCAACAACATAACCGTAGTAACGACAACAACTTGTCAAACACCTTTCTAATGCACACATGAGGACATCCGAGCATACACAAAAAAATCTATTTTTTGCCAAATCTCCGATTCTATTCCACATATATTAACCAAAAACGTAATGATTCCAAAGCAGAGTCTAAAATTTATCTATTTCAAATCCAATCGAATTCTCTCAAGTATTCATAGGATATAGATTTAAAATTTAGATTTTAGATTTTTTGGGAGCTTATCCCAATCACGTTACAGTCTTTCGAATCAGGAAATGTAGCCTTTATGTACGTGTCACCAAACATTATGAAGCGAAAAAGTTTGAACTATTTGAGACCAAACTTTTATTTTAAAACAGAATCTTTAAATTTTAAAATTCTTTAATTTCAAATTACTATCGCAATATTTTTTTGATGGAAGCAATACTTAACCTGAAGTTTTCTTGCATGATGTCATGAGGAAGAAACTACATATATACTTCCGTCTGTGCTGCCAACTGTGAAATTTAAAGCCAGTTTCCTCATACCATAGCAATATTTACTCAATATTTTTCCACATTATTGGGAAAAAATTATAGTAATTTCAAATATTAAGTTAAAAAAAACTGTAATACAACGAAACGATAAAACCAGTGAAAATTAGCAGTATACCTTTTGCACTTGTACTTTCAGCAAAACGCTCAAAGCCTCAGATGAGAACGAGCTATGTAACGAGTTATTCCGCGAATGTGTCATTATATCTATTATTCAGCAATGACGCATTGGATATCCTCACCACAGAGGCAACGCAACCCTACCGTGACGAGCAAAAGTCCCGTTATTTCTTCGTCCTGTGTCCACTGCGGTAACACGTTTTACTCACTATATTTTTTTATTAATTCAACAACAACGTAATTGGAAATTTTAAGAGTTAAAAGTAACTATGTAATTTAACGGGGTAAAATATCAATCATCAAGCGCGTTCGGTTTGCGCTTAATCATTTTTAGGAATCCGTAGCCAAATAGGAATGCTTATTGTTCGCATCTGTCCGTCTGTATATTCACAGCCATTTTACTCGCAGACTATTAGTGCAATAAAACCAAAACTATTGGCATGCTTATACATGTAGATACAGGCTACAAAGTTGTGAAAAAAATCTTTAAAAATAGTTTTTAGGGTATAGGATCGCATATCCCATTGTGTAGAGTATCGTTGAATAGGCCTTGCAAAAATAATGGGGTTATGTCATGAAGCCATTTTCGATATTGGGATATTATATTTTGAAATTAGTAATTTTTCTTAGAGTTACGTTTCTCCACCCATACCAGCTAAACCGTGACCATTTTCCAAAAGTATAAAAGCATTATGAAATTAAAAGGAAAAACACAGCTAAATAGGTTCCAAGAGTTTATTAGTAACAGTCGACCAACTTAGGAGGACAAGTAGTTGAGTTTGTAAAAAGATAATAGAAACTCCATGCAAGTGACATAAATCAGCTGCTAAAACAACTTTGTAATAAAATGTATACATACATACATACATATATATATATATATATATATATAGCCTATTTATTAAATATATTACCTAGTGTGTAATAGATACACTAGGTAATATATTTATTTACATGGTAAGTATCTTTTTATTAATACATGAAGAGACAATTTGTACCAGTTTTTAAGCATATTGCGCGCACGGAGGAGTGTGAGATTCGGCATGGTTAAAGTTTATATGGCGGAGTGAAGAAAGCTAAAGCTTTATACCATATGTGTTACAAATATATTAAATTATATATTACAAATACATTAAAAGATTCATTGTTTACGTTCATACTGTCAATACCAAAACACATAATAGTCTGCGGTCAAACAATCGCACAGAGTAGAGATTGTCGCCAAAAAATAAAACTTACAATGAATTGTATCAAAAGATAAATACGAATACAAGTATTGCAGGGATTTAAATTCACAGGTATTGCAGGGATTTAAAGGCAAAGAACGCACGATAATAACGTATTTGTACACGTTCTCAGCTCACGCGATAGAACAAAATTTTAAAAAAATTGTATGCAATGGTACAGAAGTATAGGGTACTCTTTGACATAAGAACGACAAAAGAATGTCTTTGACAATAATGTTCAAACTCAAAAATGTAATGAATTACGGTCGAATTTCGAGTACTGGGCGACCATTAGTCAATATTATTATACGTAAATAGTTAATATTGACTAATGGTCGCCCAGTAACAGAAATACTAAATACCCGCCTAAATGTGTACGAAACCCTCATATTGCGAGTTATACACTTATTACAGAGTTTATTATTTTGTCTTTAATCCTAGAATACTAACCTTGGGCTTTACTTCGTATCGTACGTTGAAGAATTTAGGACAAAATCCACGAAAAAAAAACCAATACTAAATACAACGAAAACTTTAATATAAGTAATAATGTTGTAAAGTAACAAATTTAAAGTTTTAGAAGACTGAAGTTTATTAACTATATTTAAAAATGACGCACTGAATAATTTAGGGTTAGATATGTAGATTGTGTTCATTACAATAAAACCCATTTCTCTAACAAACGAATAAACTTATAAAATTACTCATACGTTCCTTTTGACGGTCCTCAAGTAACCTAAGTAGAAACCAAAACTAAAATTTAATGAAACTCCAAAGCAGATTAACACCTCAAAGTCTTGTCAGAATCTGCAGCTGACATCATCAATATTCTTATTTGACACTACCAAAGAGACATCTATCTAATTTATAAGCAACCACCATAAATGTGTAATTTTACAATTCTCCACTAGATGGCGGTATCTATTTTATTTTTAATAAATGTTTTTAATTTACGAAGTAATTTACAATACATACTAGTAACTATAGCATTGTTGACTCTAAGACAACCTCCTGATTATACCCCGGTGCGAAAATTTTAAAGGTCTAGAAATCTATATATATAATAAAGTTGTAACAGAGTAAATTCTGTATGTTTTCCATGAAAATATTTTAAAAGAGTGATTGATTTAGCGTATAGAATGATAAAAGAAGGTGGGAAACCTTTTTTTGGAATTTTTGTCTGTCTGTCTATATGTTATTTTGCGTGTCAATCACGCAAAATCTACTGGACGAATTTTGATGAAATTTGGTATGGTAATCGTTTATAACAAACAGCAAGATATGAGGTAAAAAAAGATTTCTTATACCAAATTTCACGTGAGTTTTTTTTTGAAGAATTTCACAACAGTTGGGCACGGATAGTATAAAATACATCATAACTTTTCCAAAGTCAAGAACGGCCAAAATAACCAGTACGCCATCCACCAAATTATACGCGATCATATTAAAATATTTCGTGACGACAATATTCTTTCCGTCTCACGAGAGTTCACTTACACCTCAAGCATCCACTTCTATTAATACACTCGTCTAATTATAGAAACGGCGGTACTACAAAAAAAACTATTTACGAACTCTTCGTTAAAATAAATGACAAAGATGTACGCCGAGAGTGGGGGGAACAACTTTCTTCATCTGTAATTACGGAGCGTGAGTACTCGATATGGCACTGACTGACTGGCTGACACATCCGCTTCGAATGTCGAAGACGAGTTTCGACAAAAAAAATTGTTTTGATCGCTTCAATTCTGCATACCTAAGTAACGTATCTAACGAGTTATGGTGCCGCTCCACAGTCAACGAAGCTAAGCGTCTAAGATTCTTAAAGAGCCATCTTAAAATTTACTGATGCCAACATAATTCTAGTCATTCTTTACCAAATTGGAAAACGGTACACTTGCCTCAGCATCTGTCTGTTTGTCTGTCACCGGCATTTTTCTCAGAGAGCATTTAATTTACAAATTTAAAATACGACATAATTACAGGCATCATTATTAAGATAAATTTTCATTTTGGAGGACAATTGTGAGGCGCAAAAATAATTTTGGAGTTTACTTCTTAAGAATCGATTTTCATATATAGCGCCCAATATGAAGTTTTATGAGGAGTAAAATCAGAACTTCAGAGCGTTAAAAAAAGTGTAACCGTTAGGTGACCTCTTCGCGCAACATTTTTGCGCATCTTTAGCGTGAGATATCAATATGTTTATTTGGAATTTTCTTATGGCGTAATTGCAGTGACGGAGAGTGACTCACATGGTTTACTATCGTTCATTTATATCAAGATGTAATCATTAAATGTCATTACGTGTAAATATTTGTTGTCTTCTATTCTACAAAATTAAAAAGACTTTTAATTTGAACTTCTTAGTCTGATGTTACTAAATGTTGTTTTTTTAATTTTGTTGTTGTATGAATTTGATCTTGTTCATTTGTGTTTTAATTAAAAATAATTAATTAATTTTGTCACCATTTTTTTTTATTAAAGCATTTTCCATTTACATTTAATGATATTTATATTTATATAGATATGTTACCTAATGATGTTAATGTTACCTATTTTATATATTCCAAGACAATCGGACTTAAGGAGTAAACTCAAGTCGCGTGTTGGAGCTGACACGCGCAATATTTTGTTTTACTTTCACAAGTTTTTGAACATTTTGTTGGCTAAAAAAAAAGCTTAATATACAATTTCAAAAGAACATACTTGTTTTTAATTATCTTTTTTCTAATAAGATTCCCAAAAACCTAACAAATCACTGGTACAACCCTCCCATCCCATTATTCAATTTTCTCTCCGTTAGTCTCCTAAAACAGCGTTAGGGCTCATAACCTAATTGCCATTATCTAAACTAAAGACAAAAGATTATTAATAGTTCTTAAGTTCTAAACAAACAAACAGACAAACGTTTTCACTAACATAATTTTCCTATTCGGGTTAATACTCTTCCAATTTTGATGATTACATTTGTATAAAATAGACTCCTAATGACATTTATACTACATACTCGAGAAATTACAAGAAATTATAACCTGACGAAAATGGGACTTTTAGGTTTTCAACCTGAAGAGTTCGGACGGTACCCTTGTTGTAGTTTGTCCGTTTGTATATTATCACACTACTTCTAAACGAAATAAGACAGGGCCTTGAAATTCAAATATGACATGCAGCTCTCTGGTCCAAAGCTAGAAATGATATTTAAAATTATTGAAAATTGTTTTCGTGGGGGTTTCTGGACATAAAGGGGAAGGCGGGAGGGGATTGAACAAATTTTTTTCCACACGCATACCATTAAAAAAGAACTCTGAGTAAAGTACACATTTGTGCTTTTATTTTTTGTGAAAAAACTATTTGTTGATCCATCATAGTTGTCATTTTGTAACGAAGTCCGTCTCAATGCCATTACGTAGAAAGCTATAATAGTTCTCAAAACCTTTATTTAAAATACAAATACTAAGAGATAATTATGAAATGTTTAAAACGTCACGTAAAATAAACCAAAGTACTTTCGAGAAATTTATGATAAGAATCCGCCTATGAATGAGATACTAGGCAATAAATTCACAAAGTGAATGAAAAATTATATTTATATTTGTTAATAGTTTAATAAAAACGCTACGTAATCTTAAATGTTTCAATTGTGTATTGAACCATAGTAATACCAGTTCTACCGATTTTTCTTAGATAAACGTAGCACTATTTCTCGATATAGTCAGCTTGTCGATTACCTTAGAAAAATCGGTTAAGTACTTAACTGATTTTTCTAAGGTAATCGAGAAACTAACTATATCAAGAAGTAGTAATACATCTGAATACAAACATTTCAACTGTACACTATATTTGCCTGATTTTTGTCTATTTCCTTCGGGCTACATTACAATATGTGATAATTACGTTACACAGAAACCATGTCTTACTTGTACGGAATCCGAATCCTACCACACAAATCCCTGTTCGAATACTGGCACTTCCAAGCTACGATTGCTACATAAACACGAAGTACCTTTATTTCAACCATAGACTTGTTAGACGAACAAAGGTAAGAGCGAGATGCATAATAGCAATTTTACATATCAAAAAGAGATAGCGCAATAAAAACCGCTAGAATCCTTGTTTGCAACGCAGTCGGGACTTATGGTCACGCCAGTACATATAGCCACTGTATGTGTGTGTGTATAAAAAAAATATATATATATATACGTATATATATATATATATATATATATATATATATATATATATATATATATATATATATATATATATACGTATATGTAGGGTTAACGACATCCTCGTCGATATTATTAAACACCTCTAAATTTATAACACAGTAAATTCACGCACACACAAAAAATACGATTTAGATGACGCGGAATTTTAATCTGAAATGGTCTATATAATAAGTTTGTGGTTTTAATATAAACCAAAAACTAGAAAATCAAAGAAAATTCAAAGAAAAGACAAGCGGAAAAAGCAAAAAATACCGGTTTGTACTCATAGTATAAAACAAAAAAGCCATCATTAAAGCGCATATTTAATATATCAATAATGGTTAATAAAAAATATAAATAACAAAACTATAATACAACATAACTATTTAGAAACGGTTACAAAAATAACCAACACCGATAGCTTTATTTTAATGTGTGACGGAAGTCAATACATTTGTTCCGAGTTGTGAATATTTCGGAATGTAAAAAAGAAACAAAATTCAGCAATTGATAAACGAAAAACGCAAAAAACAAAATACAGTTTGTAATCATAATATAAAACAAAAAAACTGTCTTCATAAAGGCGCATATTAAATATATCATTTTGGATATACCAAGAATTGTTAATAAAAAATCCAAATAACAAAACTCTAATACAATATAACTATTTAGAAACGGTTACAAAAAATAACCAATTCCGATAGCTATATTTTAATGTGTGACGATTGTCAATACATTTGTTCCGTGTTGTGAAATATTTCGGAATGTAAAAAAGAAACAAAATTCAGCGATTGATAAACGAAAAAAGCTAAAAACAAAATACAGTTTGTAATCATAATATAAAACAAAAAAACTGTCTTCATAAAGGCGCATATTTAATATATCAAGAATTGTTAATAAAAAATTCAAATAACAAAATTCTAATACAATATAACTATTTAGAAACGGTTACAAAAAATAACCAATTCCGATAGCTATATTTTAATGTGTGACGAATGTCAATACATTTGTTCCGTGTTGTGAAATATTTCGGAATGTAAAAAAAGAAACAAACGTCAACGACTGACAAGCGGAAAAAGCAAAAAAATACAGTTTGTAACCATTATATAAATAAAAAAAGCAATCTTCATAAAGACGCGTATTTAAGATATCAAGAATTGTTAATAAAAATAAAAACAACAAAACTATAATGCAACGTAACTATCCAGAAACGGTTACAAACAATAACATCGATAGTTTTCTTTTAACATTTGTTCAATGTCGTGAAAATTAATGTGTTTTACGCTCTTTTCGAATTTTACGTGGCTTATTTCCACAATCTTGCAATGAATGAATTCGTTGATTAGTATATACATCTGTGTATAGATGTTAGAAGGAGATACAATCTACACTTTATTTCATATTAATGGGTCAAAGAATTCCATAGAAATTGCATCTATAAACTATTATGAAAAATAAACCTTATTTTTGCATAAAAAGGTTTATTTTTGAAGTAAAACTTCTTTACGCACGCTTGACTTGCGGAGTAAGCTGGTGAATGCGTGACGAGAGCGTTACGAAAAGTGTGATCGGGCGAGGCGAATAGAAGTTGAGAGGGAGATATAAGTTAGTGAAGACAGAAAGAGAGAGAGCTACGTTTCGTATATTACTGTAGGGACAAGAGAGAGAGGTGCGAGCACACATTTTCTTTCTTTCTTTCTCTCATAGCCAGATATGTTTCGTATATCTAAGTGCAAGCCTATTGTCTGTATCACACTGTAGGAGCAAGAGAGAGCAGTGCGCGCGCACATTTTCTTTCTCTCTTCGTCTCATAGCCAGTGCATGAAATATATACATATATATATATATATATATATATATATATATATATATATATATATATATATATATATACATATATATTTATATATATACATATATAAATATATATATATATATATATATATATATATATGCGAGTTTGCTAGCGTTACGCGAACGGTGATTTTTTTTATTATTTTGTAATTTCATTTCGATCTTGAACAATTTTATAAATTATTATTTTGTTCAATACATTAAATATTCTACGTTTAAAGTGAACAAAATTGTAAATTCATTTTAAAGTTCATATTTTGTGAATTTGAAGTTTTATTTCAGTCGTGTGGTCTAAGACATACTCGTCTTTTTTCATTTTCTGTCTCTAAAAGCGTAATTTTTAATCTTGTAACCCTTGGGTCCAACACTACCTTTATGAACGTTTGCCTTTCCTCTTTAATTTAAAAATTCAACAGGCGCGCTTCTATTCCTTTCATTTAAATTGTTATTGTTCATTGGCCAATGTTATAAAAATATATTATGTACCCTCGTCAATCTACGTACCATAAGTTAAACAAAAGTGAAATTTGTATATTACACCAACGCAGAAAAACTAGTAAAACTTCTTTTCAATAATATTGGTTAATCGCTGCAAAGAATGACCTCAAACATCGCCCGTTTGGGAAATCGCAAATCTTTCATTGAGTTTTAGTCTAAATAACGCTTTATAATATGACGTTAATCACACGATAAAAACGAAACTGACATTAAAAAAAAATTTACAGAAACCGAAATCAAACTGGTCGAGACTGAATCATGTACAACAGATTAAATTATTGACTAAGCAAGAAAGATACGACCGGCCAAAGTGTCAATTAATATTTTTATGAACGGTCAAATATCAACTAATAAAAAAGTATTTTAATAGATTTTTGGTCTTCCAAAAGTACATTTTGACTATTGGATGGGAACAAACCATCTGCTGAAAAATTTCATCAGATTACCGAATTAATTTTGGCCCCTTTGACGCCTTATATTTCTGAAACCTCTTCCATTGTGTCACAATAAGGTTTTAATAACATTATTAATAAAAATGGCTCGCTTTTCTCTAGGAGAATGAAAAACTCTGGTAATTATATAAATATTTTTTAAATTCCATTTCACAAAGCAATAAATGATGAAGAAAAATGTTGTATGTCGTTGAAACTAACAAATTAATTTGTAGTACAATTTTGAAGCATGTAGAAAACTCAAACACTCCGACTTGGAAACTTTTTAAATTGATTTAAAGGCCTAGTTTTATTAGTAAAGTTAGTTAAATACTGTCGAAAAATATTACAAACAAATAAACTTCGATTGCATGTCATTTTGTCTACAAAGTTTCGCAAGGCATTAAGCTAGACGCTTAAACCGACTTGCAAGACCTTAAAACAATAATAATCGAAAAATTCTGAACGACGATTTAAATATAAAAAAAATTGAATTACTGCTAGAACCAACGTCCGCTTTTCGTTTTGCTGTTAAGTCACATAACTCTCACACGTATGTATGCTTCTAATTTTGCAGATATATAATCGATTAGATTATATTTGAGATATATCAGATTTAGTAATAGATTATACTTGAATCGATATGACCATTTAAATAATACAAAAACATTACTCGAACGCCCGTTGTACAGTCTCAAACACAAAAATTTGGTTTCCTAGTTTGGTCTAGTTTCAATATGGCAAAATTTACGTTCAATACAGGAAAGTAAGATCGTTGTAGGATACAACTTTCCCTGCTAGACCTGAAACGGTTTCAACATTAATAACATCTTTAGTCGCAGAGTGTCAACCATAACCGACCGATCAGTCAGATGACTTCTCGCTTGTCGCCCCGGGCATGAAGTATGTGGTGAATCAAATTCATTCACAGCACTTCTGTTACCGAATCGGCAACTCTCACTGCGGCCATTATAAACGAATCTAGAAACGGTATTGTGCTCTTCCCGGCACGTCATTATCGTTTAAACTGCGATTACATGATAAAATAACTTCACCGTAAAACTGAAAAACGCCGACATTCACTGGTACGATAACGCCGATTTTACCAAGTGTCCATTAGTAGGATTAGTGTAATTTGGCCTTTTTTCAGTTACTGGATATTTCTTTTTTCAAAAACCCAAAGTTTCCCATTGTAAGCATTAATAAGCTGGTCCACGCCAAGTCTTGAATATGGGTATTTAAGGTCAAGACTTCGGCTATTCAAAGGACACAATCTTCGTTATGCCAAGGAACCGTAATATACTTTTGTTTATCGAAAATAACAATAATCAAAAAGACTTATTAGTACGAGTATAACAGTACCAGTACCAGGGTTTCGTACACATTTAAGGAAGTTTTGTATATATTTGGCGTTAATTTTGTAGAAATTCATTATTAACAATTAAATGAAACTACGTGATGTAGTATTATTTCTACTTTATTTAAGTTCTTTACTACGACCTAGGTTTCGTTGTATTATAACTAATGTGTATTATAACTCTTATATACAACTAATGACATTATATCCCAACATGTAAATATATTGCGTAACATATAATAATATTATTTCACAAATATACTAAGTATACACCTTAAAAGCAAAATGTTTTTCCAGCAATATTTTCAGTCTACACGTAATCTTTATTGATTGCCATCGAGGTCTACCTGATCTTGAATCGTTTTCTAGGTTACATATCCACTTTGCAATTAAGCAAACTACCATACTATCATCATATAGGGTGACCAAATTTCCCATCACTAAACGAACCGTAATTTTTCGAAGTTCAGACGTCTACAAATTAAAAAAATATATTTTTATAGTAAATTTAAATTATATTCACGTCTTTCATATTTTCTTACGCCTTGATTACTAATGACGATAGATATCTTTTTGGATTTTGCTATTTTCATATAATAGTTATTTATCAGAAGCTGCAAATACAACCTCACATATATTATAGCATTAACTTAATAACGCAATATTTAAAAAAATTCAGTATTTAAATTTTAGAAAACCGCAATGTTTTTATACTCCAGACAAAAATTTCGACAGTTTCAAAAACCGGTCCACCCGGACGAAATCTGGACGCGTGGCAGGCCTTTTCAAATACCCAGCCGTTTCCCCGAGACATTGTTTTTTTTTGTACAAGCAAGATTAAAATTATACAGAATTACAACTCTACAATGGCAGTAATTTGTAAAAAAAAACAATAATTTTTTTTAATCATAATTTCTTACACTAATATTCACGTAACGTTTTGTATTTTGAAAATTTACAAACCGGTTTCATTATTTACCGGATTTTAAAGGTTTACAGTTTTGTAGAATAAATCGTTTTTAATAAATTCCTTACCTCAATAACCCCCTCCACCCCCCCCCCCCCCATATCACTGAATAAACTTAAAATGAATAATTTAACTGAACTTATCCACATCATGACCTACCCACCTTTAACCATTTACCTGTTAACCCTAAAACGTTCATTTTCGCCCTTGCCAATGACAGCTTTCCAATACGGCAGTATCGGCGAATAATTAACAGGTTTCGGCTGTAACGCGATTTAACTGGGTCAATGTTACCGGCGATGCAAAACAAGTAGTTTCCCTTTTTATCGGATAAGACTTGTTCAATATTATATTATACTAGCAACCCGTCGCGACTTCGCACAGATATATTTTAGGGTTGACAAAGAAAGTGGCTAAAATATTTCTTTATACACCACATAAGTTTCTCTCCTTCAAGTGTCAAAACGACCCGTTCACTGTACCCGTATGAACGGGTAAAGTTATTCGATTAAAATTTTTTAATGTGATTAATTTATTTTTTCAAGAACTTAGTCCCGCGTTTTATTTTAATTAATAAAATTATGATAACGTACAGCGACACGAAGTCCTTCTGCCCATTTCTGCCCTACCCTTTGCCGAATACATAGCACTGAACGTCTTCAAAATACGCAATTCTTTTTTTATTTACTTTCAAAAACATTTTCATTTCTTTTAAACTAATAATCCAATTTACAAAGAGCGATGATCAGTTTTTATCTATGAAAAAAAATCTTAAAATGACTATATTTACCTTAATGAGAATTAATAAATTGACCTAAGCTGAAAGGATCACCACTTTTGTCCCACAAACTTTAAATAGTTGTTGTTGCTTATCCGTAAAAGTTAGGTTAATGCTGTTCTTTACCAACTTAAAAACCTTAAAGACCTGTAATTCCCCCATACGTATATTAGTGTACCTGTAATTATTTTACCACCATTCGTTATGAAAGCGCCCTTATCCGCGACTTTTTCTCCGACTACGTTGACATTAGAAACTGCGCTATAAAACTTATACACCATGTATACAAACTATATAGTTACTACTAGTGCTGTAAAGTAAATATAGTAACTATATAGTTTGTATACATGGTGTACCAGTACTGCAATTTATAAATTATCATATCCAGAAAGTTTTATGGCAACAGAATTGTAGTTTTTGCGTGAATCCAACCCCTTAAAACAAATCAAATTTTGCCTCTTTATTATATTAGCAGGATTTTTACGGTTATTGCTCTTTAACTGTCCACCATTAAGATTATGAAAAAAGTTGCAAGCTATATAAAATATACTAATTTACAACAGTTACCGGAAAATTTAAATTCCATTCCCCCTGCAAAAGAACTTTAACCAAAAAACATAGTCAGGCATATTATATAAAATTGTATTATATAATATGCCTGACTATGTCTTTTGGTTAAAGTTTAAAAATATTTATCAGACTTTTAAAAGTTCTACTAAAAGTTCTTCTAAAAGATTTATTTAGTTCCTTTACAATTTTATTACCTAAACTAGCAACCAGTGATCAGTCGGACAGAGGCTGAGGCTCGTCCTCATAACTCTTTTTCATTGAATTAAAAATTAATCCCAAAGCTTATTTCAAAGGTTATAAATTATTATCAAGGGATACGTCTTACAGCAAAGGCTCGGCCATGCGTTCTGAGCTCGCGCGACCAGAAATCTATGATGCCAAACTTAGTCTCTACGAAAGTGCATTCGAAATACTTCACGTATTTTGAGTGCTCTCATATTCCAGTGAGTCGTTATCACTTTATTGATGGAGTGTCTTTGGTCACTTTAATAAAATGTAAATATTTTTATGTTATTTTATCGGAAACCTTTATGATATCGAAATAATTTATGGTGCATACCGTTGCCATTCTCAGCTTTTATAACTCATTAATCTCGTAAAGCCATTTTTAAGACTGGTCAAAACATAGACAACAGATTTTAATTTTATTAATATGTATAAAGCAGACAGGTGAAAATGAGCCTGGAGTTAGAGGAAGAAAACATGATTTTTAAAAAATCTAGTATTTTTAAGCTATAAAAACCAATCGGTTTAGCGATTAACAATCAGGAAATAGCAAAAAAACGAGTGTGCTTTAGAACACACGACTGAAGAACTTTCAAATTCACAAAATATGAACTTTAAAATGAATTTACAATTTTATTCACTTTAAACGTAGAATATTTAATGTATTGAACAAAATAATAATTTATAAAATTGTTCAAGAACGAAATGAAATTACAAAATAATAAAAAAAATCACCATTCGCGTAACGCTAGCAAACTCGCAAACGAATTACTGACTGAGATATATATATATACTGGCACTGGCTATGAGAGGAAGAGAGAAAGAAAATGTACGCGCGCACTGCTCTCTCTTGCTCTTACAGTAATATGCGAAACATAACTCTCTCTCTCTTTTTCTCTGTCTTCACTAACTTATAATTCCCTCTCAACTTCCGTTCGCCTCGCCCGATCACACTTTTTGTAATGCTCTCGTCACGCATTCACCAGCTTACTCCCCAAGTCAAGCGTGCGTAGATAAGTTTTACTTCAAAAAACTCCTTTTTCATAAAAAAAATATAAGATTTCTCATACATCTGATTGACAATCGAAACAAAAGGTTTAAAATGTATATATATATTTTATTTTCTCTATATAAAAATGTCATTCACGTTTCTTTGATTCGTCATTGATGTCATCACATGGGAAATACTCTCAATCTTTGTGCCTAATTTACGAAGCTTTACAAAGTTTTTGCTTTACCGGCACCTAAAACGGGATTACACCGAACTTCTCCAGTTTCCCACGGTCTCGCAGTTGCATAGCACGTCATTGTCATATGGTGTAATGTCACTCAATTTATTTTATTGTCCTTTTATCTTTATTGAAATGAATAAGTATAAAGTTATAGTTTAAAAAGTAAAACAACACGATTTTGCAGCAATATGAATTAAAAATGAAAAATAATCTTGAAATATGTAAATATTTTGGTCAAGCGCGAAAGGATGTCTCTGGTGACAAAAAAATAATAAAGTTTGTTATAAAAAAAGCGTGCGGTGCTCTCGACTTGCATTTTCATAATGACTCTACCTTTACAAATACGTAGCGATAAATATTATATGACAACATGACAACTGATACCAAAGCCCCCACGCTTTTATTTAAATTAAAGTTGTTTGTCATCAGTGAAATCCTTTTGCTCTTGACAAAAGTTTTTATATTTAAAGATTATTTTTTAGTTTATATTGCTAGAAAAGCGTGTTTTTTGATTCTACAATTTTATTTTTAGGGTTATTTAAGACTAAACATTTTTTTAAAATTATTGTATTGTTATCGGTCCTTGATACGTAGGTAAAATTTAAAATAATTCGGACGTCCGGAAAGTTAATACAAAGTGTATTAAAGAGTAATGTTTCCATGAGTGTATGTATATAAATAAATAAATAAAATAAATTAGCGACGAGCGTATACCAAGATGACTTCTCAGACACCATTCACCTGAAATTACAAATGATCCAGTTCTGGCGACAATTTTACGAAACAAAAAAACCAGTTCTACTCTCATTGAATTGACACACCGACGTTCACTTTGCAGCTACCTCTAATTATACATTATTTGTCTACACGCACTTTTAAAAATTAAAATTCTCATTACACATAGCTTTTCAACTTGGATCAACAACCGAACATTTCTGTTTTATTACAAATATTTCGGTTCTGTACTTTCAATGAAAGGTTATTTCATTCTTGAGCTATAAGCAAACGCATATAATAAGAAATAAATACTAAAATTAAAATTCTCATTACACATAGCTTTTCAACTTGGATCAACAACTGAACATTTCTGTTCTATTACAAATATTTCGGTTCTGTACTTTCAATGAAAGGTTATTTCATTCTTGAGCTATAAGCAAACGCATATAATAAGAAATAAATACTAAAATTAAACTTCTCATTAGACATAGCTTTTCAACTTGGATCAACAACCGAACATTTCTGTTCTATTACAAATATTTCGGTTCTGTACTTTCAATGAAAAGTTATTTCATTCTTGAGCTATAAGCAAACGCATATAATAAGAAATAAATACTAAAATTAAAATTCTCATTACACATAGCTTTTCAACTCGGATCAACAACCGAACATTTCTGTTCTATTACAAATATTTCGGTTCTGTACTTTCAATGAAAGGTTATTTCATTCTTGAGCTATGAGCAAACGCATACAATAAGAAATAAATACTAAAATTAAAATTCTCATTACACATAGCTTTTCAACTTGGATCAACAACCGAACATTTCTGTTCTATTACAAATATTTCGGTTCTGTACTTTCAATGAAAAGTTATTTCATTCTTGAGCTATAAGCAAACGCATATAATAAGAAATAAATACTAAAATTAAACTTCTCATTAGACATAGCTTTTCAACTTGGATCAACAAGCGAACATTTCTGTTCTATTACAAATATTTCAGTTCTGTACTTTCAATGAAAGGTTATTTCATTCTTGAGCTACAAGCAAACGCAGATACAAAGAAAGAAATATACAAGTCTTAACAAATATTAACCTTTTCATTACACCTAGATCTTCAATTTGGGTCAACAACCGAACCTTCCTGTTTGGTACAGATATTTCGGTTCTGTACTTTCACTGAAATATTAATTCATTCTTGGGCTATGAGCAAAGGTAATAAACAAACATACAAGTTTTAACAAAAATTAACTTTTTCATTACACCAAGATTTTAAATTTGGGTCGACAACAGGGCATTTCTCTTTTATATAGATAGTTCGGTTGCGTAATTTCATTGAAACATTAATTCATTCTTGAGCTATAAGCCAACGCACATAAAAAGAAACATACATACAAGTCTTAATAAAAATTAACCTATTAATTACACCTAGATTTTCAACTTGGGTTCACAACCAGGCCTTTCTGTTTTATACAGATATTTCGGTTCTGTACCTTTCACTGAAAGACTAATTCATTTTAGAGCTATGAGCAAACGCACATAAAAAGAAACAAACATACACGTCTTTACAAAAATTAACCTTTAATAACACCTAGATTTTCAACTTGGGCCCACAACCGAGCCTTTTTGTTTTATACAGATATTTCGATTCCGTATTTTCAATGAAAGATTAATTCATTCCTGAGCTATAAGCAAACGCACATAAAAAGAAACAAACATACACGTCTTTACAAAAATTAACCTTTAATAACACCTAGATTTTCAACTTGGGCCCACAACCGAGCCTTTTTGTTTTATACAGATATTTCGATTCCGTATTTTCAATGAAATATTAATTCATTCCTGAGCTATAAGCAAACGCACATAAAAAGAAACCAAACACACAAGCCTTAACAAAAATAAACCTTTTCATTACACCTAGATTTTCAACTTGGGTCGACAACAGGGCCTTTCTGTTTTATATAGATATTTCGATTCTGTACTATCATTGAAAAATTAATTCATTATGAGCTATAAGTAAACGCACATAAAAAGAAACAAACACACAAGTCTTAACAAAAATTAACCTTTTAATTACACTTAGATTTTCACTTGGATTCACAAGCAGGCCTTTCTGTTTTATACAGATATTCCGGTTTTGTACCTTTCATTGAAAGACTAATTCATTTTAGAGCTATAAGCCAACACACATAAAAAGAAACAAACATACAAGCCGTAACAACAATTAACCTTTTCACTACACCTAGGTTTTCAACTTGGGTCAACAACTGAACCTTTCTGTTTTATCACAATATTCGGTTTTACACTTTCATTGAACGATTAATTCATTCTTGAGTTGTGACAAAATGCAGATACAAAGAAACAAAAATTTACAAATATTGCTTCGAAGCTAATAACAAAATTCAGACGTCGACATCGCAAACAGGATCTCGTTGTCTTGCTGCACATGATGAGGCGCCGTGTCAACGTATTCATGACCCACTGCAGCCAAGGCTATCGGCGCATTCTGCAAAGTAGATGAATGCACCGACGCTGTACGCTGCAACACCATTGGTTCCAGATAAGACAGACACCGGATCACCGTCATCGAGACGACCAGACGTAAATTTTCGAATTTTCATTAGTAAATAAACAATGCAATAACTGATTTACACAATGTGATGCTAGTGATTTTCACATTTTCATCATTCAATTTTAATATCACGTTGAAGCGAAAAAAATTTCAATGAAAATAAATAATAACTAGCGTGACCCGTGCGAAGTCTTCGCATTATTTATTCCATTATGAAGCTCAGATGACAGATCAAACAAATATTTTACTAAAATTGACATATAGAGGCGCAAGTATCAAAAGCATTGAGCTAAAGCACCACTTTATTTATACGTGAGTGGATTTGAAATTAAACAAAAATTTTACCGACCGTCAATCGTATTGACGTTGAGCCGTTAGATGGCAGCATTGCTGTTTTGTGTATATAATTTTAATAATTAATTAATTTGCAAAAACAATAGCAGTAATAAATTTTTTAGTTGTGGATGCCGGTAGAGCAAGCAATTATCTATAAAATGATATATAATTTATGTGGATTAGTTGTGAGGTTTTTTCTAAAAAGGGAGTGTAACATCTTAACCTTAGCGTATTAATATATATGATGATGATGATGATGATTCTGTTATTTGCTACTTCATTTCGAATGTAGAAACGTACATTGGGGACCGCCGTTTCAAATTAGTTGGAAACTAATGTGACCATTAAAAGGTCACAACCTTTTTAATCAAATGTTCCAACGACAGGAAGATGACAAATCCCATTCAAGGTAGCTAATTACCAATGATAACTTATTTAGGCTGTCTACATACAACGGATGGAAGTCGACAGTGTCCTGTAATAATGTTAATATATATTTTTTTCAAATTGCCTTAAACGATTACCCTGTCAAAATTAATTTCCCGGGATAATTTTTTTAGAGTCATTATCATTAAGAATAGAGGGGGGGAAATAATTAGGGGGAAAGTATATTTACACATTCTGAATACTCGAGGGGAAAAATAATCACACATTCTTATATCGAAATATCAAATAACTTTTATAGAGTATTGGGGACCGCATTTAAGAAGTTACACATCACTCAGTACCCCTACTTTAAGCATGGTTGATTCCAACTTAGGGTTACCATTTGTTCAAATATTGCGTGACAAGTATCTTTAGAGTTTCGAAAAGTGATAAAAACTATTTTAAACTCGATTATTAAAATATCGTTCAATATAAAAGAATAAGAAATTCTCGTAAAAACGACAGCAAATTTTTGAAAAAGTGCATTTTAAAAAGGTTATTTTTTTGTCATACAAATTACGTTAGCAACGAATCATTTACAGCAGTTTTCTGTTTACTTAATTGATTCATTTCTTTAGATATAAAAAACTTAATACACGAAAATGAAAATATATTGTTACTATTAAACATAAAACAAAAAAAGAAGAAAAAACCAAATTAAAAAATCCATGAAAGTCGTTATTTAACATTCATAGTAAAATAATCAAATCGACTTCACTCAATTAAATTGTATTGTTACTATTAAACATAAAACAAAAAAAACGAAGAAAAAACCAAAGTAAAAAAATCTATGAAAGACGTTATTTAACATTCATAGTAAAATAATAAAATCGACTTCACTAAATTAAATTGTATTGTTACTATTAAACAAAAAACAAAAAAAAAGAAGAAAAAAACCAAAGTAAAAAAATCGATGAAAGTCGTTATTTAACATTCATAGTAAAATAGACTTCACTAAATTAAATTGTACTGTTACTATTAAACATAAAACAAAAAAAAAGAAGAAAAAACCAAAGTAAAAAAAATCTATGAAAGTCGTTATTTAACATTCATAGTAAAATAATAAAATCGACTTCACTAAATTAAATTGTATTGTTACTATTAAACATAAACCAAAAAAAAAGAAGAAAAAACCAAAGTAAAAAAATCTATGAAAGTCGTTATTTAACATTCATAGTAAAATAGTAAAATCGACTTGACTAAATTAAATTGGATTCGACCTTCATAAATACTCAAAATATTTCCCATACAATTCATCGATTTCAAATAAAAATGTATAAGAAACAACCGAATTTCTTGTCCATCAACGGCCTCCAAATAGACTACATTTTTTTATTTTATTAGAAGCAGAAGAAAAAATACAAAAACCTCGATCGAGTACCCATTCTTTGAATATTTTAGGTACTATCATTATTAAACATCAATTATTATAAACAAAAATACAAAAATACAAAAACAAATATAATTAAACAAGAAATACAACAAAATAAAACAATCAATTCATCAGACGTTTCTTTTTTCAAAACCAGACGTTTTTTTCTCAGAACATATATTTTGAAAAAAAAAATAAAATAACAAGTGACAACCCTAGCTCCACGCGTTGCAAGCACGTAAATAAAAAGGACCCTCACTCATGCAAGAGTCCTCACCAACACAAGGAACTGAAACTACCCACGTGGAAGGAGCTCTGACTCACACGCGCCGGAGCGCGTCGATCGCCTTACGATCGAGTCTGACATACGACACCACTATTGCGTCGCAGCGTACACCGTATTCCAATTGAGAAATTCCCACTTATCCTTATGACATCCGAGTTGGACTTCGAGAAGACATACGCGTCATGATATTAAACGTAGCCTACGCTAGCGTCAGGTACACGACGGGTTTGCCTGTACAGAGTTCTACGGTAGTTGACTCATTCAAAATTTTCATATTTTTCGTACAATATTGTTGGGTATATCCCTGTCTCTTTACCTCTTGTAGAATATAATGTGCAATATTAAAAACGACCTCACAACACAGTAATCCCGTCCTTGTCTAAAGATTAAATTTAAACTTTTATAACTCGTAAATTTTTAAGATTATCAAAAAAATTTCACTCTTCATCAGCTTGTACCTTGAAATTATGATTAATGAAATTAAAAAAATTAGTCAAATACCCAATTGTATAAGCAAACCTGTCAGGTACACCTAGCGTGTTTGGCTACTTTACGATATTATATTCTTGAATATATTTGACGTTAATTTTGTAGAAACTCATTATTCACAATTCAATGAAACTACGTGATGTAGTATTATTTCTACTTTCTTTAAGTTCTTTACCACGACCTAGGTTTCGTTGTATTACAACATCTTCAGGTGGGCTATTAGCAAATATCTTTGCTTAAAGAAAGTAGAAATAATACTACATCACGTAGTTTCATTTAATTGTGGATATTATATTCCACAATTATCCAAGCAGATTTTTTCAACCAGCTAGCTTCACCTTTGTTCAACTCTTCTCTTAATATGCGTAACGATTGCAAATATCTGAATCGCATTAATTTTTCCCGGGGTATAAAGATGGCTGATAAGCAAAAAGAAAAGATTAATCACATTTTGCTATCTATGAATTGATTAAGCAATCGATTAATTTCACCCAATTTTCCTCTCTGAATTATCGCAAGCAATGAAAGTTACTGTGCGGAACGACAGGCAACAGTCAAAGCCCCTCACTTGACTGTATTGGATTCACTGACGTCTGTTATATTAGATGCTGGAAGGGGGCTTTACTCAAATTCATAACGAATCATTTTGATTCTCGCCATTTTGGCGCTGATAGTGAACGTTCATAGTAGTGAGCGTCCATGTAACTAATGTTAGAGATGGACAGTGTGATAAAATAAATAGATAACAACCTCGATAGATTAAAATTATATATCATTTTAATTTCTACAATAAATCTAATAACACGCCGATAGAGTCGATAATTAAACGTTTTCTATGGGCAGAAATAAAATATAAGATATATACATATTATACCGAAAATTCCGTTTCCTTTTATTTAATATTTAACAACAACTGTATCAAAACTAAACAGGTTACTCGAACTGAATTAAACTGAACTGCTTGAACTGTCACACTGCCTCCTAGAACTCGTTTGATCGCTCTGCGCGGCCGCCCGTTCCCACGCCAGGTATTGTAAACCCTCGGCCTCCCAATCAATGCGGCCGCTACGATAGTTTTGCGGAATAATTACCATAACCCAAAAAGAGTTTGGGAGTAGCAAGAAAAATATATAAAATTAATTCTAGAAGTATAGATGAATAATTTAATTTAAATAATGAGTTATTGTAAATAGCAGTTATACAAGAATATTCAAACCTATATATCGAAAACAGAATAAACGCCAAAGATAGTCGTATCACGGTCGGTAGCTGACAAATGACGTCACGAAGCAAAACATACATATCTATATGTATAATCAGCAATTATTCTATCGAAAATATATACCAAAGATTTCTTTTTCTACACGATATTTCTGTGAGCATAGAAACGATATTCTTCCAATACTTAATCACAATTTTTTTTTAAATAAAAAACAACATGGCAACTACAAAATTTTTGTTGAAAACAGAAGTTACGAAATTATTATTAAATAAGTACAAAGCTAGTCAATATTACCACCATCTTATTAATGAGAAATGTCAATTGAAGATGGCCAATACTATTTCGAATGGCTTTAATTGTCATTGTATATTGTAATGTAACTCAAGGAATTTTTTATATTATAAATTAGGTAAATTTCTCCAATTTCGCGCAAGCGAAGCTCTAAAGAGCTACTAACATAATACTAGCCATATACACGTATTTTTGTGTTAAAGAAGCGAAAAAATAAAACCTACTTTAAGTTTTGGGGCATATTTACTTTAGCGAGTCATGTGTCGCCAGCAACCTGCCAACGACCTGCTAACGTTTAAGGATTTGTTTCATTAAAGCGAATCAAACGAGACATATACATCTAACCTTATATTTGGGATTCCGTAGCCAAATGGCAAAAACGAAATACCTATTCTGCGTCATGATGATCAGTCCTTCTGTCCGTCGTATGTCATGACATCATAGCTATTACAATTTAAGACTAATTATGGTGAAGTTTTACAGGAAGATGCAGTAATACGTAGAAATAGAATACTTAGAAGTAAACATACAAGCGAACAATCTCATGCGTCTAACATGAATTTCAAAAGTCACATTATTCCGATAGACTTGCATCAATAAATCAAAGAAATATAGGCATCCAAGTTTTTAAGGTTTCGCAGCCAAATGGCAAAAACGGAACCTTTATAATTTCACCTTTTTGTCTGTCTGTCCATATGTCATACCCATTTTACTCGGAATCTATTAAGCACTATACATATAGATGAAATTTGGGTGTGAAGAAATTTGGTGTCTTCTATGAACCGCTATATAACGAAATAGAGAAATTATGAAAAAAAAACCTATTATAGGTAAGCCTATGTACATTGGGAAAAAAATTTAGTGCACATAGGCTTGTATATATATCGTTAGAATGGCCTTAAAAATTATAGAGGTTCCAAAATAACTTTTTTATTGAAGTCAATAGTTAGGGAGGTATGAGTTTCTAAAGTCTTAAAAAGTGTGCCTATACCCCTCTAACTTTTCAATTAACGTGTGTAAAATTCTGAAAAAAAAATTAAGGTAGCAGAACTTAAAATAAACTATCAACAAAAATTGGTATAAATAAACTTTCGCGAAACTTTATAAATATTTTGTACTTTTACATCTACCTAAATGCACACGGAACTTCACAGGTTTATTTTATAATTAAAAACGTGTTTCTTACTTATTTTTCACATCATAAAACTTAAGAAAATTAAAAAATACTAAGTAACATAAAAAGTTAGTAATCCTGCTTTTTCAGCATTGCTGAAAGCAACACTTCACGACTACAGCAGAAAAATGTTGTATTTCTTCCATCTTTAACCAACCAAGCTGACAAAGGCTGCCCTTGTCTTCTGCCTATTGAAGAAGAAAGCTTCGGAACGTAACCCCGGTCACGGTCTCTTTCTCGGAACCACTTACACGACTCGTTGCCTCATTACGTTGGAGGAGTCTTCAACACCAACATCTCGTTGCGAGTCTTCGCTTGACGCCAATTATGTTTTTTGCGTATTTCCATCAACACTCACCAGCAGCGCGCTTATTTCCGGTGAAGGTGCAGCGCAACACTTGGATTCGTTTATAATAAAGACAGACATATTTATTTATAATCGCCTTTCGCCTTCGTACGTCAATTTGATATTTACGAGTGTGCAGTGAGTGCTCTCACCTTGTACACGCCAATCGAAATAATTTTGAATTATATATTTTTTGACTTATTAATTTTTGTAAGTGCATTTTAAAATTAGGTACAATACTCTCTCTTGCACCAACTTTCATTGTTCACCAAAAAAAATCTCCGACAGAATCACTAACGTTATTTTCATAAATTATTGGTACTTATTAATATTCCAGTTAGCTTCTAAACTGAATCCTAGAAACTTACACATAGACACTAAGAAGTCAAGAACCATAAAGTTTCTTAGAAAGGTATATTGATATTAAGAATCATTTAACACAGGAAACACTTTATTGGTGTTTTAATAAGATTGAAGAAACGACTTCATATTGTTGGTCAATCATATTATTTGCATTATTCAAATACAATGGTTATACGTGATACCAGGCAAAGTTATACACTTATAAAAGAAAACCAAATTGAATAACGGAACAACGATATGATAAATTTTTAACACCCATATGCACCACACATGGTCAATACTATCAGACTGGCAGTTAAAAACGTATTTTTTTAAATATTGAATATATTTGGCGTTAATTTTGTTATTAGCAAAAATTACCTGTTTATTATGTTATGAAGGTGTTGTGATACAAGGAAACCTAGGTAGTGGTAAAGAACTTAAAGAAAGTAGAAATAATACTACATCACGTAGTTTCATTTAATTGTGAAACGTATTTTTGTTTCTCCTTAACTGTCAGTCGAGTCAGAACAATAGTCTACTTTACCGACCGTGCCTTATTGCACGGTCCAATCGGTAAAATGTCCAGACAAAATATGTTTTTAACTGTGAGTAAATCCGACTGAGAGTTCTGCCCGTGTGTGCTGCATACGAGCGTAAGACACATTAGAGTATTTGACAATTGTTTAATAATTGTACAAAATTATTCTAAATGTGCCTCACAAACCTACAATCGAGATATTTTTGTGTTTTAAACTAAAAAAAATGCGATATGTAAATTCCATAACGTCATGATGCCCCAAACAAACAACTACATTGAAAAGGGGTGATTTAATCTCTTTCACACACTTCGTAATTCTACAGCGACAGATAAATATTCATTATGGATACAGGATCGCGCTATCTTGTTCACGCAGTTACTTGAAGTTGACCATATATTAGATATTTTCCCCAAGAAACGTGTTTTAATTGAAAAAAAAACGATTTCTATTGCAGTCATGCAAAGTTTCACGACAAAACACTAAGGTCATGCGATATGTAAATTCCATAACGTCATGATGCCCCAAGCAAACAACTATATTGAAAAGGGGAGATTTAATCTCTTTCACACACTTCGTCATTCTATAGCGACACATAAATATTCATTACAGACACAGGGTCGCTCTATCTTGTTCACGCAGTAACTTGAAGTTGGCCATATATTAGATATTTTCCCCAAGAAACGTGTTTTAAACTGAAAAAATCTATTTCTATTGCAGTCATGCAAAGTTTCACGCTAAAACACTAAGGTCATGCGATATGTAAATTCCATAACATCATGATGCCCCAAACAAACAACTATATTCAAAAGGGGATATTTAATCTCTTTTACACACTTCGTCATTCTGTAGCGACAGATAAATATTCATTATGGATACAGGATCGCGCTATCTTGCTCACGCAGTTACTTGAAGTTGGCCATATATTAGTGTATTATGGTCTGCTTGGTGCATTTTGACGTCACACGTTTTGATTGGCGAACAATTTGTGTGTCGGTATTTAATGTTAGTCGCGAATTTTAAAACCCAATATCACATTTGATTTTAATCATTACATAAAATTATTTATCCCAAATTTATTTAAATTAAATATGATTAATCACCATGTTTAATCTAAAAACAATGCAGTATATTAATGTTGCAAGTACCTTATTCTAAATAAGTTATTTTAACTACTCCTCAATTTTAATAAGCCCTAATTCTCATAACAATAAAAGGGCAGACATAGAAATTGGCCAAAAAAGCCCTAAAATTAGACAAATCCTTACCAAAAATAAGAGTCAAATTAACGAATTAATTTTTACGCAAACATCCCAGCATTAATATTCCGCTAGATAAATAGATAGTCAACCGATGAGTTGATATGCTAAAAACATTTGTGAAATCTGAGTCGGAAGACAGATGTTAAGCGAGCGACCCAGTCCCATATTTAACGCACTTCCTCTTCCACATTGAGACGTACCAAATGCATTCAAAGCAAGCTATTTCGTTTCTATTTCTGTACCGGCAGTTAATTAAAACATACAGACTTAGTTGGTAGCTCTGTAGTAGGACTATTGTTAGGAAAAAAGAAAATTGATGGTAGGGAAAATTCCAATAGTGAAATAAAACAAAATAGTAATAAACAGGGATTGCAAACATTAGGCATGATCTCCAACAAAAAAAGGTATGTAACCTATTTTTTACCGAATTAGTAAATTTTGCATAACTGTATAGCAGATCTGTAAATTAGCGGAAAATTTTGCAACTTTTATGGAAATGATATGTGAGGAATTAATGAGATATTCTTATTAAGGTACCCGGTAAAAGTGAGACTTCCATTACAGATACCGTATATAAAATTTAAACAACCTGTCAAGCACGAGTGGAACTCGCTCTACGAATATGTAAGGAACCCTACATATAATATTCATATTAAACTATTTACAGAATTTTAATTTTTAGAAGAATTATATATATTGACTTTGATCTTTCACTGGCGCATATTTAAAAAAAAAATTTTATTTATATAACTACAAATTAACTATTTTGCTGTAAGACCTTGTTTTTTGCCAAATTTCATAGTTCTAGGTCCTCTAGGGAAGTATCCTATAGATTTTGATTTAATTGAGAGTGTCAAAATATGCGACATAAATGGCCGTATTTTTAAGGTTCTTCTTCATTGCGTTTATTTAGAATTTTGATTTTGTTAAAGTTCCAAAGGCCCGTAGACTTGAAAATTCAACAAAATATTCAATAACTTTTTATACATCAACTATTTTTTTAAGGATCGAACAAATAACTAAATGTATTTGTAGCCATTGTCTGATTTAATTAAAAATAAACTACTAACTGACATTGACATTCGTTCTGCTGTCAAAACGAATGTCTTTTTTCTCTTTTTAAATTTTACGTGGTTTTTTATAGAGCGCCCGGTCGGGCCTGCCAGTTTCACGGGTCTGTATGTTACATCTATGTATCAAAAATACAAGGAGACACAATCTGCACTTTCTTTCATCTTGCTGATTCAATACTTCCATAGAAATATTACAAACTATTGTGAAAAATAACCTTACTTTTCATATGACAATATAAGATTTCTCAATTGTCTTACGATTTAAATAAAACTTGGAAGAGGTTTATTTTTTCGGCGGCGTAAATCGGCCGCCATCAAAACTTCGATTAACCAAAATTGATGTTCGTAATTCATAAAAATATCCTAACTAACATTATAAACGACGTAAGTGTTTCATTTGTTCTTCTTTCACACTGCGACATGATTTTGCAGATAGTTATTGACGGATCCGGAAATGATGTAGGCTACTTTAATATATAATAAATCTAAATAAAATCGTTATTAATTTATAGAATTCGCTGATTTACATTTTATTGGTATCGTATGAGAAATAATTGATAACCCTTCTTCGCCAAAATATGAAAAATTTGCTTAAATTCATCGTTCAAAACGAATCTCGGTTCACAAAAATTACCACTCTATCTTTATTTTCCGTATTAATACTTAGATTTCCTAAATAAATTCAAAAAGAATCGTTATAACTTTATAGAGCCAGCGGTTCATTTATATTTCATTTTTATTATAATAATCGTACAAAAACTAATTTATCACCTTTCTTCCCTAAATTATGGAAAATTAGCCTCAATTCATGTTTTAAAATGAGTCCCAATTCACAAAAATTAGCCTTTTAACCGCTGCATAATAACATTGTCTTAAAACAATTCGCAAAAATAGTCATATCTTTCGGCACATGTGTCGTTAGCGTCCAAAAGTCGCGTAACGTATTGCGCACCTGACGGGCGATTCTTTCAACGTTGCCGAAGCGAGAATCACATCTTACAGCAAATACGAAGACTGACTAGCAACTACGTCTGATTTTTTGCGTTCTGTCTGTAATGGCTTAAAGGGTAGAACGTGGATACTCAGGGCTGGCCTGATCCATAAATTTCAAATCAAAAATCGCGCAGCAAGTGTTGGAAAGGGCTCTGCTCGGAGTGTCTTTGAAGGATCAAATCTGATACGATTAACGCCCGTATGCAGCACACACGGTCAGGACTCTCAGTCGGATTTATTGATAGTTCAAAACCCATTTTTTATGGATTCTTTACCAATTGGACCGTGCAATAGGACACGGTCGGTAAAGTAGACTCTTGTTCCGACTCAACTGACAGTTAATGAGAAACAGAAATACGTACGATAATAGTAGAGAAGGAAGTGTTAAGTCGGAGAGAGCCAACAAGACGAATCTGGCCAAATGGCACGTCCCGACGTGCCCTCAGGATGTTTTAATTCCTATCTAAACGCGCCATTAGATGTTCACATAAAAAAAAACAAATATTGACAAATACTTTATTATTTTCTTCCAAGTCTTTTATTTTATTTTTGGTAGTAACTGATTTATACTGTTAAACTTCTCTCTATCTTATTTTTGCTAGCAACTGATCTACACTGTTAAACTTCTCTCCAACTTATTTTTACTAACAATTGATCTATACTGTTAAACTTCTCTTTATCTTATTTTTGCTAGCAACTGATCTACACTGTTAAACTTCTCTCCAACTTATTTTTACTAGCAACTGATCTACACTGTTAAACTTCTCTCCAACTTATTTTTACTAGCAACTGATCTATATCTATACTGTTAAACTTCTCTTTATCTTATTTGTGCTAGCAATTGATCTACACTGTTAAAGTTCTCTCCAACTTATTTTTACTAGCAACTGATCTATATCTATACTGTTAAACTTCTCTTTAACTTATTTTTGCTAGCAATTGATCTACACTGTTAAACTTCTCTCCAACTTATTTTTACTAGCAAATGATCTATACTGTTAAACTTATCTTTATCTTATTTTTGCTAGCAAATGATCTACACTATTAAACTTCTCTTGTCATATTTTTGTTAGCAACTGAAATTATTATTTTCTTAAAATTTGCTTTATCTTATTTTTGCTAGTAACTGACATAATTCTATTGTTCAATTCATATAAATAAATAAAATAGAAAGTTTGCAGTTAAGGATAAGAAAAGAACCGATACATTGAGTTGTTTACTAAGTATTCATAAGTTTGGAACTTTCTAGAAATGTTGCCGACAGTTACAAAATATTTAATTATAAAAAATACAAAAGTGCTCTTTGTTAATGACAATGCCAAGTCTTCAGTTCATTACATAAAAGAAACTGGAATCTAAAATTTACATCAAGTACGGACTCTTATAAATTATGAGTAGATGTTTGCCAACAATTATTGATATTAAAACGTGACTTCAACTGGCTGACACAGTTAGGAACGTGATAAGAAATAGGTACATACGTTAAGCGCACACGCAAATTTCAACGGCTTAGTGCATAGAATATACAGGAAATTCAATACCCGCGCTTTAACTAAATACCAGAAAGGTAATATTGTGCCGCTGATGGAACATACAGTAAACTTGTTAAAACAAAAAAAACGAGTGTGCTTTAAACCACACGACTGAAGTAAAACTTCCAATTCACAAAATATGAACTTTAAAATGAATTTACAATTTTATTCACTTTAAACGTAGAATATTTAATGTATCGAACAAAATAATAATTTATAAAATTGTTCAAGAACGAAATGAAATTACAAAATAATCAAAAAATCACCGTTTGCGTAACGCTAGCAAACTAACATATATATATATATATATATATATATATATATATATATATATATATATATATATATTTCATGCACTGGCTATGAGAGGAAGAGAGAAAGAAAATGTGCGCGCGCACTGCTCTCTCTTGCTCCTACAGTGTGATACAGACAATAGACTTGCACTTAGATATACGAAACATATCTGGCTATGAGAGAAAGAAAGAAAGAAAATATGTGCTCGCACCTCTCTCTCTTATCCCTGTACGAAATGTCCCTGTACGAAAAAACGTCTTGTAATATACGAAACGTAACTCTCTTTCTGTCTTCACTAACTATTCACCAGCTTACTCCCCAAGTCAAGCGAGCGTAAAGAAGTTTTTCTTCAAAAATATTTTTTATTGGCTTTATCGATATTTTTTGGCGATATTTAATATTTCGATCAAGTATCGGAAAAGTATCAAAATCGATATTTTTTCCAATGGCGACACTAAATTACTGATGTCCCGTCGCAACCGACTAAAAACTGAAATTCATAGCGCACGGAGCGAATGAAGAAAAACTCGTGTTTGTCTATGACTTTCTTTGCTTGTGTGTGTGAAGATAAAAAAATATAACCTCAAAGCCTCAAGCTGAATGCTCACTCTGCACTCAAGTTACTCAAAGTAATTTATGATTGCATTCAATTATATTGCAGCGAGTGAAGTGAATTTAAATGTTTTATATATCATGTCCACGGTTCTATGGAACTTTTTCCAATCAATAAACAAAAAAAAACGTAGTGTAATCTGTGCGGCAAAATCTACAAAACAAGTGGTAATACAACAAATTTAGCAGCACATTTAAAAAATAAGCATCATTATGCGTTTTTGCAACTCAAAAATACAAAATACATTTATAAGAAATAATGTTCATTAATTAGTATTTATTTAGTAATCTGAGATTGTATTGAGCTAAACCAGACCAAATACATAAGATTTTTTTAGATCGTCAATATAATCTTTAAATCGTGCCGATATATCGATATTTTTCTTCGATATATGAAACCAACATCGATACTTTTAAAATATATCGATACTTTTTGGGACTTTCGACATCTCTAATGTATAGGGCGATAAGCATTGAGAGTTGCAGCAATTAGATAGACTAGCTAAGAAATTGTGTAGTCATTAGGATCGAGTTTATTTTCTCCATAGTAACGCTAGACCACACACCACAAAATATATTCATAAAAAAATTACAGGAGTTGATCTGGGCTGAACTAGTACAATCATATCACTTGTTCAAAGACCTAAACAATCAATTATCTTTCTTACGTGTCCACCTTGTGCATAGGTTATGAGCTGGGTGGAACTACACTCGAAAAGATTTCATCTATGCGGAATCTCAGTGTAATTATGGACAATCACCTTACATTTCACAGTCGAATCATCGACACCTCTCAGAAAGCCTTCAATATGTTAGGATTTGTGATTCCTACGATTTTCACGATATCGAGAGTATCGCGATCTTATTTAACTCTTTAGGCCGTAGTATTCTTGGAACGAATGCAGTTATCTGGTCCCGTATGAAGCTGCTTCTATCCTTGAGTTGGAGAAGATATTTAAAAAGTTAAATAGGTTTTTGGATTAGAAAATATATGAGTATATTTATATTATATATACTTATTTATTACCCTCAAATTTTATAACGGCCACGGTCGGATGTAATTCCCTTCATCTACAAAGGATGCTTTTGACCATGCATTTTTTTAATTTATTAAACCAAAACGTTGAAGCAGTACGCTTTTGACCATGCATTTTTTTAATTTATGAAAACGTAACGTTGAAGCAGTACGCTTTTGACCATACTTTTTTTTTATTTATTAAAACATAACGTTGAAGCAGTACGCTTTTGACTATGCATTTTTTTAATTTATGAAAACGTAACGTTGAAGCAGTACGTTTTTGACCATGCATTTTTTTCATTTATTAAAACATAACGTTGAAGCAGTACGCTTTTGACTATGAATTTTTTTAATTTATTGAAATATAACGTTGAAGCAGTACGCTTTTGATCATGCATTTTTTTAATTTATGAAAACGTAACGTTGAAGCAGTACGCTTTTGACCATGCATTTTTTTAATTTATGAAAACGTAACGTTGAAGCAGCACGCTTTTGACCATACATTTTTTTTAATTTAATAAAACATAACGTTGAAGCAGTACGCTTTTGACCATGCATTTTTTTAATTTAATAAAACGTAACGTTGAAGCAGTACGCTTTTGATCATGCATTTTTTTAAATTTAACAAAACATAACGTTGAAGCAATACGCTTTAGATCATTCATTTTTTTAAACTACTAAAACATAACGTTGGCAACCCCTCAATCTTGAGCTTAATAGCACTTTATGCTTCTGACTGCTACATTAGAGGACGACGTTATAATAATAATTTCACCTGCCTAGAGCGCGCACGAATATAATGCATTCACCGCATTACTGTGAGATGCACCCAATCTTGATATTTCTTTTCTGGTCTCTTTGACCGCTTCAGAACTGAGAGTCGTTCACGATTGATTACAAAATTGTATTTATTCTAATTCCTGAGTGTCTCTCTCATTCGTTGTTGTTACTACTTTTCTGTCTTATTCATTATTGTTTTATAGCCATTTGTTTTTATGTTCTTCCACACGCCCGACGCTTCTGATGAAGCTATAAGTTACGAACTGAATTTTCAAGAAATAAATAAATCTACAGAATAAACAATTCCACATTTGGCAAGATCGTGTAAATATTCTTTTAATCTTAGTCGCCAGATTGTTACGCTGAAGTTATTGAGTTATAGAGATGGCAACAAGCCATAAATGAAGACGGTTCATAATTAACTTTGTGACATAATTTTTTTTGTAAGAACAAGTCGGGGTTTAAAACTTATTCAACTGATTAAATATAAATAAGAACAAGCCAACGACCGATCCGCTTTATTTCGCATTCAGAAATGTCATACCTATTTCTACACTTACTGTTTTATATTGAAAACAGCAGACCTTGTATGTTTATTTCCGTAGATATCTCCTTATGGATGTAAACCCGCGTGGTTATACATAATGTAATTGTATACGAGTAAATACAATCATATATACACCTCTATATAGATATATATATATATATATATATATATATATATATATATATATATATATATATATATATATATATATTTATATATATATTTGTTTCAAGTTCTGTATGCACCGGAAAGAAATCATGTTGCACGCTCTCGGGAGATGAGATGTAACGGCAAACACGTGGCGAGTTCACGTGTTCCGTATAAATTGTTGCGTTTATTTTTATATCATTCGTGAGCCGTTACGTGAGAAGTGGTATGTGCCAGCGTTAGGGCCGTGCCAGCGGTAATGGACGCTATTTAATTTCGCCTTAAAGCATTGATCTTCCGTTGCCCGTTTGGTAGAGCCCTACCAGTTGTAGGAAATATAGATTTAGACAAATAAATGGAAACGTAATGTAATGCACCAAGTATCATCACATCCAAAAGTTTATGGCTGGTTGTAAGAGATTGCTCTCGTAGCAATAAGTCCGCCATATGGAACAATTAGGTACATTAAAGTAGCTAAATAAATAAAAGGTGATATTTATTTTTCAAACTTTCCATTGAAACGTATATTTATCAGTAAAAACAATACTTAATATAATTAGTTACATTAAATGTTTATTTTCGCATTCTATTTTACTTAATTATAACTAAATCTTATTTAAGTTGACTCTTTACAAATTCCACGTATTAACGGAAAGTTGTTTCAATAATTTTGGAAAAAGATAGTTGAATATTCCAAAATTTTACATCCCTAATTTTTAACTAAATACCATAAAATGCTAGTTAATTAAAATCTAGTAGGGAAAATCATAATAGTCCCCAAAACCCAAAAAATTTTAAAAATTAATTAAAAAATTAATTAATTACGAGCTTCTAAAAGGAGGTGAAAATGAGACTTGCGTTACACAAATAGAACACTATGTTTATAAAGCTGGCGCTTGTAGAATATAACAAAGCAAACAATTCAACGAATAATAATCAGGAAAGAATAGAATACAAAATACAATTTGCGAACATAACAGAAAACAAAAAAAATACATATCTTGATAAAAACGCATATATTTTATTCTTAATATACCAAGAAGTCTTTTTACAAACTTTAAAAAAAAATAATCGACATATATTGTTTCTTTTAATGCCGAAATTAATTTAGACGTAAATGTTTCTTATCAAAATGAGTGTCTTTTTCGCACTCTTCAAGTTTGATGTGGCTTTTTTCGTCAACCCTGTCAGGTCTACAAGTTCCATGAATTACCATATTACATCTGTACTTTGAGGATACAACGTGATACAATCTGTACTTGTCACATCTTGCTGGTTCATAGAGTTCTGTAACAGTATTTAGAAACTATTCTGAAAAATAACCTGACTTTCGTAAAAAAAATTTTATATTTCTCATTTGTCTCACTTGTGATTTAATACCAGGGTCCAACCCTTGCAACATCCGGGCCCAACACTAAGTGAACTTTGCCGGTCTCCTATAATCATAGGGCATATATCTCCCTATCTCATTCGCTCGAGTAAGATATAATCAGCATTGCTACAAAATGACGTCACAATAGGGTATTTGACTATTTTTTTATTACTAGAATAAATTAAATAACAACATTAAAAACGGTTAAAATCAATATTTCGTACCTAAGACAACAAAATTATAACGACTTAAAAACTGACGAACTACGATTCGCGCGAAAACGCCCCACACAAAACACGACTGGCATATGACGTCACTGGCCAGTTATGCAGCGTTCATAAGGGAGTTTATTAAATATTTCTAGTATCTCGTTAAATATTGCGTTTAAGTTATATATTGCATATTACAACTTTCTCATTTTATTGTGTGGAAACTAAATTCATAACTTTTTCAATCTAATCAATTAATTGTTATATGCATTATTT
Source organism: Druceiella hillmani (assembly GCA_039881145.1). NCBI lineage: Eukaryota > Metazoa > Arthropoda > Insecta > Lepidoptera > Hepialidae > Druceiella > Druceiella hillmani. Next base: position 5,757,883 of record JAYKKI010000097.1, on the reverse strand, counting down.
TTTTCATCACAAGGTTTTTTTAAACCTACTCTACAGTTTTAAAAACATTTTTACAAAAAATATCCACATCAGTCAAATAGCGTATTCAGTATTGCCGTCCTTGTCTAAGCGTTAAGTTTAAACGTTTATAAATCGGTAAATTTTTAACATTTGTCTAAATTTTTTTCACTCCTCGTCAGCTTGTATTTTGAAATTACAATTATGAAAAAAATAGTGAAATATTCTATTGAGGAATTAACTTCTTAATGTTCAACGTATGCTTCAATATTTTATGTCTAACCAATTTTAAGTAGACAGCTTCGCTAGCTCCTTAAAAGCGAGACAGAAAGCAGTTTGTTACCTGTCACAAGTTGCATACCAGAATAACGTTAGATTATAAAACAGGTTTGGCGTTCGCGTAAGAACTGCTAAACGGATTTTGAACTATTTCAAACGAAAATTAAAAGTAAAAAACCTGCCTAGCAATAGTAGAACTAATACTGTGAGGATTCCGTATACATTTAAGCATTTATGTACCCTCCTAGTATTTTTATTAATCTGTTTATAAATACAATTTTTTCACAACGTAAATAATTGCCTACTATATACTTTACAGGCGTAAATACATAGTATATCTTTCAGAGGCGTAGAATAGAAGTAGACCATAAAGTAGGCGTAAACTAGAACTTCCATTAAAAAAAACGAGTATGCTTTAGACCACATGACTGAAGTAAAACTTAAAATCCCCAAAATATGAACTTTAAAATGAATTTACAATTTTATTCACTTTAAACGTAGAATATTTAATGTATTGAACAAAATAATAATTTATAAAATTGTTCAAGAACGAAATAAAATTACAAAATAATGAAAAAATCACCGTTCGCGTAACGCTAGCAAACTCGCATATATATATTTCATGCACTGGCTATGAGAGGAAGAGAGAAAGAAAATGTGTGCTCGCACCTCTCTCTCTTGTCCCTACTGTAATATACGAAACATAACTCTCTCTCTTTCTGTCTTCACTAACTTAAATCTCCCTCTCAACTTCCGTTCGCCTCGCCCGATCACACTTTTCGTAACGCTCTCGTCACGCATTCACCAGCTTACTCCCCAAGTCAAGCGTGCGTAAAGAAGTTTTGCTTCAAAAAGGCATTCGGTGTATTACATCTTACATCGCTTCGACAGCACGGCATAGCACACGGTGTGCTTTTCAGTGCAGGGCGATTAACCCTGTATTAAACGTTGAAATAGTTATCTCTGAATATGACGAAAAAAAACTATTAATTATAATCGTCTTATTTTAACTCATACATACACTCATTTTACCAACTTAACACTTCTATATAGACTAGCGTACAACAATGCCATATGTAGAATGTACGTAGCGAAATCTATTGGTGAAACTAAGTAACTAAAGTTAATATTTTGAGTACCTTTAACTCTTCAGCTTAGCCCCTATTTGCTGTAGTATATATGTCTTTATTTTTGTTGTTTTGTACACGGTCAAGAAGGATGCCCATAAAATGTACTTGGTCTAAAGGACGTACGTTGTTCTAACACTGTGTAATTTGGTCTAAAGGACGTACGTTGTTCTAACACCGTGTAATTTGGTCTAAAGGACGTACGTTGTTCTAACACTGTGTAATATGGTCTAAAGGACGTACGTTGTTCTAACACTGTGTAATTTGGTCTAAAGGACGTATGTCGTTCTAACGTCCTAATTCCATTAACTTATTTTTGTCACAAGTTTTCGTAACGCTTTTCAGTTGTCATTTATTTTAGTGGCAATTTCAGTACCACGCGATAACACTTTTCATTTCAAAAACTCTCACCCCCTCATTCTGAACCAATGTGTTTTATATATAGATTTAAAAACAAATCGACAAATCTTATTTCAAACACGTCGATTTCCACACAATCTTACAACGTAGGGTATTCAAATTGCTATATCTTGACAATAAATTATGGACGTAAGTACTGCAAATCCCTATACTGAAAAAGTTCGAAATAATGGGACCGGAACTCAAAGGAATTGGTACTATTACTCATAATTGGGGTAACTATACCAAATTTCAGTAAACTCGAAATGATGAGCTAAAAACCCTGAGCGTTGCGTCCGTAACCCAGGACACTTAAACTATTGAAGGCTCACTTTAAATGGAAACGTTAAATATAAATGTGAATTTGACGGTCCAACATTAAATGAAAACCCAGTCATTACTAGTCAAAAATACTTTAAAATATGCAGTTAATAATTACCCCAAAAACGAAAAAAATTCAAACAAATTAAATAGCATTTTAATATAAACAAAAGTTGAACACCATTTGCAATGTTTATGTTATACGACAAAGGAGCCGGTACGCGGTTGTTGTTTTTGTCGGCACCGATAGCAAAGCAGTGCGGCATGTTTGAAATTATATACATCGTGTTTGAAGTTAGAAACCCCTTAAAACTATTGCTGTGACTAAACTACTGAATTTTGTTAACTGATTTTTCGTATATGGTTGAGAAACACCATATGGTATAAGAGGATTAATTTAATGTCGAACGATTAAATCATAATAAAACATAGAATAAATTTTGAATATATTTGGCGTTAATTTTGTAGAAATTCATTATTCACAATTAAATGAAACTACGTGATGTAGTATTATTTCTACTTTATTTAAATTCTTTACCACGACCTAGGTTTCGTTGTATTACATCTTCAGGTGGGATTTGTTGTATTACAACATCTTCAGGTGGGTGGATTCTATCTTTGCTAATATCCCACCTGAAGATGTGGTAATACAACGAAACCTAGGTCGTGGTAAAGAACTTAAGAAAGTAGAAATAATACTACATCACGTAGTTTCATTTAATTGTGTATAGAATAAATTGTTTTATAGATTAATTTTTTTTTCTCAATTTAAGTAAAAGTTTTTAATTTTATACTTTGAACAGTTCTGTTCAAAACAAACAATTTATACATAAAATAATTAATTAGAGTTATATAAAATAATAAATATTACGCACTTTTTAAAATTCCTAGCATGTTATACAATTTATAGTTTTAACAACTTAAAATACAATTTCTAGTTTTAGTGTATTTCCTTTGTCAGGCTACTGACTATAACAAAGTGCTAATAATAGAAAACATATTTTTTTAAAACCGGGATGTATTTAAAAAATCCTACGGGACGGTCTCATGGGTATTTAACAAGTGGACAGTATCCCTAGAAAAGGAGAGTGATGGTAACCCTGTTCCCAATAAGCGTTACCGCGAGAAATTCATTCCACGAGTTATAATAATAAACACGTATTATTAAATACTCTACATATATCAAGGAATAAACGGAACAGGGCCTAAAAACATATATCAATTCATAAATCAATGAGTGAACCAAAATGGAGTCTACCATCAGAACCCACTATCATCAGAAAACCTGTCAAGGCCTGCGATTGACCCACATAACTAAATTGAGTGTATGTCAAAACATTTAGATGCTTAAACGAAGCCAGATCCTCAAAGGAAACGCATGCCCTTGAGGTCTATTAGACAATGGACGACAAAGCAAGTTGGTCAGGCAGAGACCTTGCATGGTGTCCCACCGGTTGAAACCCAATTCAGATGTAAGCATGCACGTAATAATGTATGATGTTAGGTAACAAATTGGCAACGAAGCGTAGGTTCACTATACGCAATGAAATTAACATGAATTTCAGCACGATTAAGATGCTTTTAGACACAATACCTTGTTAATGCATTGAAAAATTAGTATTTGCAACAAGCAAAACAATATCGGACGACTATGTTGCTATATAAATAATTTCTCAAACCAAACTAACCACAATATATCAACCAACAATGGGAAATAGTAAAATATTAAATAACTAGTTATCAAATACAAGTAGAACTGGCACTACGAGGGACATGTACACGTTTAAGATAGTTGTAGTTTATAACACGTTATGGACGAAATTCGCATAATTGTTATATATTGTTCGAACTATAAATATCCAAGTTATTTAAAAATTATTTGAAGTTTAGTTTTGATAAAAAAAGCTCTAAAAGTAGCACAATTAACATTACAGGAAAAGTAATAATTTCACCACATTTAAATTTATTTAAAAAACGCGCCGAGCGATTTGTCTAAAGAATAAAGTCAATGTAATATGATGTTATATTAATATTTTGAAGAAAATTTTTTTTTTTTCAATAAAATATTTTATAATAATTTTTGGATCTTACTTTTACGTGACAACTACCTTAATCACTTAAGAACATTTAAAGATACATAGTATTTCTATTTAACTATTTACAGATATTAATGTTTCAAAACGTAAACATATTGTCCACCATATCTCTCACAGGCGTAAAAACATAGTGCAAATTTAAATAATATTATTTCTCACCAAATGACAATACTTATACAGCATATTAGCACCGCCATCTTGAAGTTTTTTTATAAAAATTTGTCTTATCAAATTGTATTATTTTGGCAACCACCTACGTATGTACAATTTTTCATCTCGATCGGTTGATGAAAATTAAGTTAAAATTTGAGTAACAATTTTGAACCGCAAAAAACATAGGGAGCGAGTTAAATAAAAGTTTATAAAAATAAAACACTCGACGCCCGAGTGTCTCAAGTGTAGCCGCAGCCTTACCCCCTTCATCTCGACGCACCGTTCCACTTTTCTCTTCGACTCGTCCTTGTTTACTCGCTCCAAACTCGCCGGTTCACCGTGTTCACTTTCATTTGTTTACAAGAAGCTATTTCTGCCGCTCAGGCGTATTTTCCTCATCGCCAATCAGTAACCGCTGCAACGCTTTTTATTACACTTTTACTACTCTTTATTACACTAAAATCGAATAAGTGATAACATTAAAAGCGGTTAAAATAAATATTTCGTACCTAGAACTTTTCATTACAAAGTTATAAGGACTTAAAAACTGACGAACTATGATTCGCGCGAAAACGCCCCATACAAAACACAACTGGCTTATGACGTCACTAGACAGTTATTTAGCATTCATTATAAGGGAGCTTATTAAATATTTCTAATATCTCGTTATATTGCGTTTAAGTTATATATTGCATATTATAATTTTCGCATTTTTTTGTGTGGAAACTAAATTCATAATAAGTTTTTCAACTTAAAGATAAAATCAAAAAGTTTTTTTAAGCCTACTCTACAGTTTTAAAGCATCTTTACAAAAATATCGACATCAATACGAATCAACAACGAACAGTCCCCTGACCTGAATTATAAAAAAATCATATTTATTACTGTTTTTAGTTTAGACTAGGGGACTGTTTTGTGCGAAAAGGAGACTAGCAAAAGTTCAAATAGTGTCGGGCCCGAGAGTTAAAGGAACAAAAATGGGTCTCTTCTATTAAAAAAATAAGCCCCTGAAATTTTTATTCAAATCGTCAATCAGAAAAATGATAAATCTGAAATTGTATTTGTTTATAAAAAAATCAGGCTATTTTCCATAGTAATTTGTATATGCTATTTCTATAGAACTCTTATGGACGTGATCGTCGGAATGAGCCACGTAAAACTCAAATAGAGCGAAAGCCATTAATTTTGGCAACAAACCGAATGTAGGTGTGAGTTAACAATTGCTTTATAATTAATTGAGGAAATATAATTAAAATTTTAAAAAAAACAATCTGCATGGATTATTTCTGACAATACCTTGTAAAAAAAATATAAGTATTTCATTAAATTTATACTTCTTTCCTTTATTTTTAATATACAATTCTTGGTATATTAAATATATAAAATATACGTGTATTTAGTTATAGAAGCTTTTTGAAGTTATACTTCTTTAGGCGCGTTATGAAAAAATGATGAGAGTGAAATTTTAAGATTCGTCACACAAAAGTTACAGTATGAAGTTGCAGCGGTTCCAGTCTCGAAACAAAAGCTATTGGCACCATCGTCGCCTCTGTTCACTGTTTTCATATTCATAGTATTTAGCCACATGTTTCTAGTGTCTACATTCACATACCTGTTTTAGTTTCATATAAGTGCGATTTATATATGTGCTGATAAATTATATTTAGTAGTGATTTAAATTCAATATTTTGATTAATATATTTACTATTCGTAAATATTAGTGAAAAAATTGTGTTTATAGACTTTTTCAAGTGCTCCAATATAATTGAGGTTATCTATCCGTATGTATTATTTAATGATGCCAAAGAAGTATAACTTCTCACGAAAGTACATAAGTACACGCACCCTTTTTTGTTTTATATTATGGTACAAATTGCATTTTATTTTTTGCTATTTCTTGACTGTAAATAGCTAGGATGTTTTTTTTTATATTCTAAACCAGTTTTTTTTAAATGTTATTTTTTCTATACTGTTAGGCCCATTTACAGCGGTCTCCTTTAGAACATAATTCGTTTCATGATTAATTTTCGATGTATCGAACTGATTTTCTTTCAGGTTTTTCTTGTTATTACAAACATATAGAGGGATGAAACAACGATTTTCAAGGCTTTTTTTAAATTTTATACAAACAATGTTTTGATATAGAAGTGAACACAATATTTTTAGATTTTTGTATTAATAAATTACCCCCAAAATTGCAAATATTCTATGTCAAAATTCCACTGTCTACGTTGCATGCTTGCTGGGAAAACTGCGACTGACGGACGACCGGATAAATATCCAATTAATTCCATTAACTCCAGCGTTTTCCCACTTATGGAAAGAGTAAAATTATTAAATTTGAATCCACAGCCTCTTCAATAGGATTAAAAATAACCAGTCAAGTATGACTAGAACTAACACTGCAAGGGTTCCGTATTTATAAATATTTAAGAATAGATACAAATATTAATTTTCCACAACGAAAATATATTGCCTACTATATCGTTTACAGGCGTAAAACATAGTACATATTTAAATAATATTTATTTATTTATTTCTGTACTTTAATATATCTAATTGATACGGCGGACTTATTGCTACAAGAGCAATATATTACAGCCAACCAGAACACTTGTCTAGTTCCGCTCGACGAGTGGCCAGGAATCGAACCCGAGTGCCCGCGGTGCACCTCGCAGTCAAAAGCCTTATGCCTTGTGATCAACCTAACACACCACGGTAACGAAGTAATATAATCTGTCTCACCATATAAATAAATAATTATATCACCTAGTATATATTCCACAGACATAATAAATACACATTTTAAAATATAAAATTACTTTTGCAATTAATTTACGTCTTAAGATTTAAGACTTGCATGAAGTTTCTATGAACTTTTACAGACCAAACTACACATCATAAGTTGGTCGACTATTTCTCATAAATTAGTGGAGCCTATTTAGCTGTGATAATTTTCCTTTCAATTGTCTTATACATAATGCTATTGTAAATACTTTCAGATATTAAAAAATAGAGGTTTAGCTGGTAGGAGGTGAAGACGTATAACTAGTAAAAACGACCACTTTATAAATTAATATTTCGTTAACGGCTTCCAGGTATGGAAACTGTTCTTGACATACCTACAATATTTTTGAAAAACCTATTTAACGATGACTTTCAGAGATGGGGTATGACAAAAATAAAACACATCCATTTCACATTTACGAGAAAAACATATTTTTAAAGATTTTATTTCATATACTTATAAGCGTTATATATATATATATATATATATATATATATATATATATATATATATATATGTGTATGTATGTATATATGTATATAACTCTGCCAAATTTCAGCTTTATAGACTGATAGTCTGCGTGTAAAACGTGTGTGACTTACAGAGAGACACGGAAAAAAGATGTAACGAAACCATAACGCCCGTATGCACCACGCACGATCAGGACTCTCAGTCGAATTTACTGACAGTTAAAAACGTATTTTGTCTGGATACTTTTACGATTGGACCGTGCAATATGGTACGGTTGGTAAAGTAGACTCTTGTTCCGACTCGACTGACAGTTAATGAGAAACAGAAATACCTTTTTAACTATTAATAAGTCTGACTGACAGTCTTGTACCGCGTATGGTGTATATGGGCGTAAGCATTCCCGGTTTTGGCTACATTACGTTTTACTGCAAACAATCCTACATGCGTGTGTACAATTGTTTAAAAATAATCGTCAACACATTCAGCTAAAAACATTAAATTTTGCAACAAAATGTATTACTCCTTCATTTTTTACATGCAACGAAATGTGAACTCCATTCAGTATTACTAAATTGAAAATTAAAATGTCAACAAAAATGAACTCCATTCAGTATTACTAAATTGAAAATTAAAATGTCAACAAAATGTGAACTCCATTCAGTATTACTAAATTGAAAATTAAAATGTCAACAAAATTTGAACTCCATTCAGTATTACTAAATTGAAAATTAAAATGTCAACAAAATGTGAACTCCATTGAGTATAACTAAATTGAAAAATAAAATGTCAACAAAATGTGAACTCCATTCAGTATTACTAAATTGAAAATTAAAATGTCAACAAAATGTGAACTCCATTCAGTATTACTAAATTGAAAATTAAAATGTAAACAAAATGTGAACTCTATTCAGTATTACTAAATTGAAAATTAAAATGTGAACTCCATTCAGTATTACTAAATTGAAAATTAAAATGTCAACAAAATGTGAACTCCATTCAGTATTACTAAATTGAAAAATAAAATGTCAACAAAATGTGAACTCCATTCAGTATTACTAAATTGAAAATTAAAATGTCAACAAAATGTGAACTCCATTCAGTATTACTAAATTGAAAATTAAAATGTCAACAAAATGTGAACTCCATTCAGTATTACTAAATTGAAAATTAAAATGTCAACAAAATGTGAACTCCATTCAGTATTACTAAATTGAAAATTAAAATGTCAACAAAATGTGAACTCCATTCAGTATTACTAAATTGAAAATTAAAATGTCAACAAAATGTGAATTCCATTCAGTATTACTAAATTGAAAATTAAAATGTCAACAAAATGTGAACTCCATTCAGTATTACCAAATTGAAAATTAAAATTCCATGAATTACTCAACATTTTCGTTTGTATTAGCGTCACAAAATCTTTATCCTATATCGATGAACGAAGCAATTGAAGTTTATTCATGTTTTAGATAAAGGATCCAAATTACGCTTCAGATAAATAGAAACCGAATAAAAACGATAAAGAAATTTCATATTTTAAATTGTTTAGTCGACGAGATAAAAGCAACGCGTTCATCTCAACCGTATGACTCAACCTGTTACATAAAGAGGCGATAATAAAAACGATTGACCGATAAGATTACTCAACTGCAAACAAGAAGATAAAGGAGAGAGAAGTGTCAAGTGTACAATGACAACAAAGCCGCAAATCATTGCTTCTCAACCTGTTCTGTTCACTGTTCTCAAGTTTTTAATGATTTTGTGCGATGTTTGTGTGTCTGCTAAACAGTAAACTTTAAACTTTACGATTCGAATACGTTATTAACGCGTTTTTAACAGGCTTTTAAGAGGGGGTTCCCTATTTCGCCGGTATGTATGTATACACGTGGTTATATTCGCGTCTTTTTCAAGAACTACTGAACGGGTTTTGATGGTTCTTTTACCAATAGAAGTATCATATTTAAGGGAAGGTTTAGGTATGAGTAGACTAACTAGAGATTTTTAAAGATTAAGCACCAGTTTAGTTTTTAAATTTTTAATGGAGCATCTGAGTACTAAAAATAATGCTGTCTTAATTTCTAATCATCACGTTTCTTTCTTTATTTTTTCTCTTCTTTGCTGCCCCTTTTTTTATTAATATGTTTATTTCTAGGTCATATTTCTATTATTTAGCCAACATTTATATTTAAGGTCATGATATCTAACATTTTATCACCTACTCTTTTTCACATGTACTCAAGCTAATACTTCTATCTTTATCTATATTCTTATTAACAAGTACATCATTTATATTTTTATCGGATCATTTATATGTTGATATTTTATTAATATTTATATTTCTAGGTCATATTTCAATTATTTCGTCAACATTTATATTTAAGGTGATGATATGTCATCAGTGATATCTAACATTTTATCACCTACTCTTTTTCACATGTACTCAAGCTAATACTTCTATCTTTATCTATATTCTTATTAACAAGTACATCATTTATATTTTTATCGGATCATTTATATGTTGATATTTTATTAATATTTATATTTCTAGGTCATATTTCAATTATTTCGTCAACATTTATATTTAAGGTGATGATATGTCATCAGTGATATCTAACATTTTATCACCTACTCTTTTTCACATGTACTCAAGCTAATACTTCTATCTTTATCTATATTCTTATTAACAAGTACATCATTTATATTTTTATCGGATCATTTATATGTTGATATTTTATTAATATTTATATTTCTAGGTCATATTTCAATTATTTCGTCAACATTTATATTTAAGGTGATGATATGTCATCAGTGATATCTAACATTTTATCACCTACTCTTTTTCACATGTACTCAAGCTAATACTTCTATCTTTATCTATATTCTTATTAACAAGTACATCATTTATATTTTTATCGGATCATTTATATGTTGATATTTTATTAATATTTATATTTCTAGGTCATATTTCAATTATTTCGTCAACATTTATATTTAAGGTGATGATATGTCATCAGTGATATCTAACATTTTATCACCTACTCTTTTTCACATGTACTCAAGCTAATACTTCTATCTTTATCTATATTCTTATTAACAAGTACATCATTTATATTTTTATCGGATCATTTCTATGTTGATATTTTATTAATATTTATATTTCTAGGTCATATTTCTATTATTTCGCCAACATTTATATTTAAGGTGATGATATGTCAACAGTGCTATCTAACATTTTATCACCTACTCTTTTTCACATGTACTCAAGCTAATACTTCTATCTTTATAACAGTCTAATACTTATGTAAGACTATAAGAGAACGATGACATTTGATATCCCGTCGGCAGCTTAAGGGTGCTATTTACTTTGGTTAAACATCGTCCTGTCAGTGTCATAAACTGAATCACGGTAAAAACGACGAAGACGATTTTGAGAAAGATTTGCGATTTCGCGTCACGCCAAGCATGACACGCTTCAGGTATACTCGGCGTTAAGCCGAATATTACTGAACGGTTTGACTTCAAGTATACCTACTCGGCACTAGGCCGAGTGCATCCGAACGAGAGGAATATACAGCGTCCGAGTTAGTAAGTATATTTTTTCGTTACTTTGCCTAGTGAGTTATTGGCATAGCGGTAAAACCCTGGATTACATAGGGAACGCGACGGAAGTATGAGTTCGAATCTCGTGTTTTTTTCCGCCTAATGTTTTTATATATTACTTTTATAAAAATATTATTTATGAGTAGAGTTCGAATAACACCCCCCCCCCCCTTCACACATTCGGGGTTTACTCAGTACATACAATCTATATTTATAATAAAGAAATCCATTTCCTTTTTAAACAAATGTATTCATTTATTATGTGGTGTAGCGAACTGCGAAGTAGTTCAGTCATATGTATACCTTGAAGCGTTGATCTCTAACAACGATGGATGCGTGGATGAGGTGATGAGACGTATGGCGATGGCAAGACGCGCTATGGACAAAATTGAAAAAAAATATGGGGAGCCTGAAACATTAGCAGGGTCATTAAGACCCGTCTCGTTCGAACTCTGATGTTCCCCATATTTCTCTACAGTTCAGAGACGTGGACGCTACGAATACTTGAGAAGAATAAAATAGACGCTCTGGAAATGTGGTGCTGGATAGAAATGCTCGGAGTATCGTGGACTGAGTTCCACACGAATGTCTCTATACTTCAACAACTCGGCATTAAGCAACGTCTATCAACATTAGTTCAGACTCGGATTCTGAAATTTTATGGTCACGTCATGTGTGGAGATAGTAGTTCCATAGAGCAAATTGTTGTGCAGGGAAGAGTAGAAGGCACTAGAGCACGTGGGAGGTCGTCGATGCAGTGGACAGACCAGATCAAGTCTGCTGTAGGCGGTCTCCTGTATGAGTGCAACGGGGCGACGACAAATATGGAGAGATGGAGAGGTATGGTGAGGCGAATAACAACGGTCACCCGTAACAGTACTACATGCTGACTCTGTCAAGCGCCGCTCTGTCGAGCGCGAAACGACGGAGAAGAAAAAGTATTTTATGTAATTGCCTAAGTTTTGTAAAATAAATAAGGGTATTTGTATGCATTATTATCATATTTATTATAATATTATTCATATCATATTTATTATAATATTATTTAGTATCAAAATACATAACTTATACACATAATACGATTACACCAGTTGACAAAATGTTCACTTCTACAATGTGATTCTGATCACACCATTTTTTTTTAAATTTTTGTTGCAACTCGATCCAGTCGGTTGGGCCTAGCAGATACAAAAACCTGTATGCACGCAAAGATTGAACTCGAGATCAAATCATTAAATTTTCCGCAGTCCAATAAAATGACTAACAATTATAACATTCCAATCATAATTTTATTACATCAACAGTGAGCACAAAGACTTCACGAGAAACTGCTGATTTCACACCTCTAACTGCATAAATGAGAAGCAATGGACCTAACGACCTAGATTTTAAACACGATAATAAAATTGAAGATTATAACGTTTGAAGGCTAGATTCGATTTCACCGATTAATCTAGATTTATGAGACTAACATAACATCTCAACTTGTAAAGGAAAACGTCTATTTGTCTGCCTGCCTGTTTGTGAATTTATGACTAACTTTTTTTTAGAAATTGACTGCTCATTATTACAGAAAGTGTTCGTGTTTAAAGATTCCAAAGTTTAGTTAAAAAAATAATATAATACAACATTGTTTTTTACTCCATTATCTAAATCTCAGAAACCGTCCGATTAAATAATATAATACATAGAGAGCAACATTTTTTTTGCTCTATTATCTAAATCTCAGAAACCGCCCGATTAAATAATATTATACATAAAGAGCAACATTGTTTTTTGCTCTATTATCAAAATTTCAGAAACCGTCCGATTAAATAATATAATACATAAAGGGCAACATTGTTTCTTGCTCTATTATCTAAATCTCAGAAACCGTCCGATTAAATAAAATAATACATAGAGAGCAACATTTTTTTTGCTCTATTATCTAAATCTCAGAAACCGTCCGATTAAATAATATAATACATAAAGAGCAACATTGTTTTTTGCTCTATTATCTAAATCTCAGAAACCGTCCGATTAAATAATATAATACATAAAGGGCAACATAGTTTTTTGCTCTATTATCTAAATCTCAGAAACCGTCCGATTAAATAATATAATACATAAAGGGCAACATAGTTTTTTGCTCTATTATCTAAATCTCAGAAACCGTCCGATTAAATAATACAATACACAAAGAGCAACATTGTTTTTGCTCTATTATCTAAATCTCGGAAACCGTCCGATTAAATATTAGAGACTTTATTCATTTATTTATATGTGTATTTTGATGTACACGATCGATACAAATGGACCTCTTCCTGTCGACTAGAGTATCAGTCAATCTCTGTTCGACGAGCGGCCGGGAATCGAACCCGGAGCACCGCGGAGCACCATGCCGTCAAAGGCCGTATGCCTTGTTATCAACCAAACACACCACAGCGACATGACATGGAAATTTCTATTTACTCTGTCAAAGTTTAGATACTGCTGAACCAATCAATCTTGATCAGGTTTTTACTATTATAAGGGGTGTCTCTTTAGAGACCCTAAAGTATAACTGTAAATTGCAACAAATATACCTATAATAATGTAAACATTTAATGTTTATCACATTAATGTTTATCATAAACATTTTATGTTTATCATCCATAATATTTAAAGGTCGCGTTAGGTTCGATTAGGTTTTACACATATTTTTTCGTGCATAATTACTCAATACCTATAAAAAGATTAAAATGAAGATATAGCTACAAAAATTGCACCCATTTCTTAGAAATTTATTCAAAAAAGCTGAGGAATAACATTATGTCATCCTTCTCAACATACCTCCGGTGTCGTACCACTTAAATAGCACCAATTCAAAAGTAAAAAATAGCATTTTTATGGAACATATTCACATCGTATACAGTCCAAAGAAAAAAAATTCCATAATATTTCATATTTTTCTCTATCATGTTCAATAGCTGCGCCCTTATATTTCACTAGAAAAAAATTAGGCTGATTGTCAAAAAAAAACCCCCCAAAACCAGACCAATGAAGTGCCTTGTCTTTCCCAATATTGCTATATGCTGCAGATACCCAGACGGGAATGCCAAAAGACTATCGCAAAATCGGTGCCTTGCAGATCGTTGTGCATGCTTGCTGACCTTTGAAATACGCCACATACAAATAACTGTATCCTTGAAAAACTGGAGATGAAAGAATGGCTTTTATCGACTGTGTGCAACTATGACACCAAACGGTCTGTGGAAATATCTTAAGAAAAAGCAATGGAGCATTTAGTAGAAAAAGAAATGGTAAAAGACCACGAAGTGGCTCTACAAGACGGTAAATACATTGAATAAAGTCCATATATTTCCGTAATGCAGTTTGAGAGAATTGCCACCAATAGAATCAAATAAACACCTAAATAGGACATCGAACAAAATAAAATAAACACACAAACACCCAAAAAGGACACAGGCAACTACTCCCAAACCTCGTCATCATGATCACGACCCTTATGTAAAGAGTAAACGACTGATTCAAAGAATTTGTTTTTTTTTATTTTTCTTCCCGTAAAAAGCATGAGTTCAAGATGGTCTTTTGAACTATAAGTATTTTATTTTAAAAAACCTGTCAGTTACATGCAGAAATTGCAATATGAGAGTTTCGTGTATATTTGTGCACTTATAAACTTTTAAGGTTATATAGTATTTCTTTTAAACTATTTACAAATATCGATTTTTCTCTTAAAAATACTATATTATAATATAATAATTGCCTGCTATATCTTTCACATCCAGTTTTTTCATATTTTTCTTTCAGTTTTATTTAAAAAAAAAAGGTTTAAGGGAATGTATGCCCCATATTTGCATGTCTTATCTTTTTAAATATACAATTTAAAATTTAGAAAAAAATGGCTTGCTATGGGGATATTTTTTTTATTCCTCGTAATAAACCCTTTAAAATAATAACCCCACATTGGCTGTGACATACTGACTAATAGACAGACCTTAGAAGGGATTAGTGACCTCGTAAGGGTTCAATTTTTCAGTTTTGAGGTAAGAAATCCTAAAAACAATTATTTTACTGTTTCAACTGCTAGATACTTGAGTATCAACAGCACTGCTAGATACTTGAGTATCTACGCCTAGCCTGTATCCGTTCCACTTTCTGCTGCAGGCGATAATACGTAATGTTTTGCATCAATGTTTCAAAATCATCACCTCCATCACACTGTTCGCAGCAGGCGAAGCCGAAGACAAGATAATGGATTAAGACGTTTCAACGAGGTTCTGCGACATGCAAACCATGAAAGGTATTGTGTGACGATAAAGACCCAGGTAAAGATATTTCCACAAGTTAGTCGACGCTCAATGTTACCTCTTGACCCCGGCACTCACCTAAGCGATAACCCAAAGACCCGATATGTAACAAACAACTCGCACCACGATAAAAATGACGCGCCTTGATCTTTTAACCAACACTCATTTAATCAGCATGATATACACAATTTGTAAACAAAACGTCTATTGATAAACATAATGCATTAAATTCATTACAAATGGTAATATATAAAGTACGTAGCTTTACTGGAATCTTACAACAAAGAGAATATTTAATATTTTGTGGTTGGCTGTAAGAGATTGAACTTGTAGCAATAGTCCGCCATACTCAGTTACATTAAAGTGCAGACAATCAAATTAAATATTTCAATATAGGTATATTGAAATATTTAATTATATTGAAATATTTAATTATACTGAAATATTAAAGATTTAATGTAAAAGGAAATTTGTTATCAGAAAAATTCCGGAATCATTACTAACACAATCCAATATGACTTTCATGAATTTATTCAATGAGTCAATCATTAAGTAGAAATTCGTTTTTGATTTTCAACGAATTGTCGGTATGACACTTGGAAGTCATCAGTAACTTGCCACACAAGCGTGCTACAAGTGTCTTGACGCTATGCTATTGAAATGAGATCGTCAACAAGTAGACTCCCAGACTACTTGTTTACGTAAAATGATATGTTGGCAGTGATAAGTTACGAGCCAAGCTGGTGCGCAATTGGTGTCATATCACTCAGCCGAGCAACAGGCCAATACGTATTTATACATTCACCACTCGCCGAAAGGTTCTATATACCCCAATTGCTAAACCAATTTTTATCTACTTTTAACGATATTTTATGAGAAAATTACTTAGTTTAATATAAAAAAGACAACTATCAAAATGCAACTATGAACAATTAATCTCTTGCGCGTCCTTTCGCAAAAAAACGAAAAAAAGCGTGCCTTTTCGCAAAGTGTTATGTTAAACATGTATTTCACGTTATTCAGGTACCCTATGGTAATTATAGTTTCATTTGATCCAGATAAATCGTTCCCAACAATTCCTGACAAGTTCTACACAAGTACGTTCAGCACAAACGTTTACAAACTAGCCGTCATGATGACTACCCTAGTACCTACCATCACCGCCCACACTGGATGAAATAGATATCGTTAGACACGGCTAGCTGGTTTGTGCAGTATTATAAGTTACAGTGTAACATTTCAAACGTAATAAACTGGTTCAAAATCGATTTTTTTCTTAATTTATCTTTCAAAAAAATAAGATATGTTCAGATATTCAAATAAAAATTTCATATTTATTTTGGAAACAACTCGTCACATCTAAACCGTACTGCCGCACACATTCATTCCACTTCTCCACAGTTCAAATCATCAATAAAACCAAAACTCTTAATGTCTTAATCACAACAATTTTAATAAACAATAGCCATTAATAGACTACAAGAAAATGTATATTACCTTTATCAAAGATATTTCCAAAAAAATAATTAAAATTCTTGGTTATGTTATCAAACATTGTTAAATTCCCTGATCAAAACTTGGAATAAACATGGTCATCTGGCTTCTTTATAAGGATACTTACGCAGTGCAGTCCATATATTCGTTCGTCAACACTTAGAATGTTGTCAACAATTTTTGGACTTACCACAACGAACATAACTGACTCATTGAAATCAACAGATCAGACAGACAACAATCTGTGCAACAGGATGACATCTATGAATTGCAAGTGTTTCAGATTATACGTACGTAATAAATGGACGTAACGTATAACAATCGTCAGTTAGTCAGCAAGGAAAAGAAACAATTGCTATGTGATCTAAACTCATTTCCAACACATTACCAATGGGATATAGTACAAAATAACGCAATTCATAGCCAGTCATTGCGATAAAAATTATACACAAAATTGCTAACTTTATGAATAATAAAAGCGGCATAAATTGCTTTACGCAATCAAATATACAGATGCAACACGTCAAGATGCTGTAAACAAAAGCATCATTTCCTCCGTGTAGTGTACATTGGGGAATCCGAAATTTTGTACAGTGATATATTTCGGAATCCTCAATTGTAGTCCGAACATCGAAGTACAAACTTTTACTTCAAAATTAATGACCTCACTACGGAAGAAGGAGATTTACTTTGTCCAGTCTTTAACTGATAAGATAATATATTTTTATCGATTGATTTATTGCAACAATGAAAGTGCAGCTAAAGTGACAACAACTCTTTAGACTTTGTCGTCGTGATGAAAGGGAAGATTTTTTCTATTTACAAAGTTACGCCATCAAGAATTTGTATGCAGGACAGACAGAAACCTTATCGTACAAAATAATCATTAGAAGCCAATGCGAGCCAAAGTTATCGAATAATATAATTACGATAACACCAATTCCACAGAGGAAAGATGGATACCTACACCCCCCCCCCCCCAAATATATATCTTATTTTCAGTTTGCACACAAAAAATAAGAAAATTATATGTAATATATAACCTAAATGCAATATTTAACGAGATACTAAAATATTTAATAAACTCCCTTAAAATTAACGCAAAATAACTGATCAATGACGTCATAAGCCAGTTGTGTTTTGTATGAGGCGTTTTCGCGCGAATCGTATTTCGTCAGTTTTAAATTAGTACTACATCACCTAGTTTCATTGAATTATCAATAATGAATTTCTACAAAATTAACGCCAAATATATTCAATAATAGAAAATGTGTTTGTGATTTGCTAGCGATAATATCTTAAACCACTTAACCGCATTTAAAAAGCTAGTTCACTCTTCGGAAGGTGACGCTTTGCGGAAGGACATAGGTTATTCTTTTCGATTTTATTAACATTTAACCACACACATATCGTGGGAAATTTATAATCATGTACTGCATCGCCATGGCAAAAGTACCATAGAGACGGATAGCAAACGCGATAAACAGGGACAAACAATAACCTGCATTGCGGCGTGGGAAGGGCAAGGTTGCATCGCACACGACGCGACGCTGTGACATATGTCTATCAGAGGTGCGCAAAATGTATCAAGAAAAGAGTGAAAAGAAAAGAGTGATATATATCATTCGATTGCAAAGTATCTCAGTACTCCGAATTATTAACGAAATTATTTATTACGCATACGTTGAACAATGGTCATACAACGTGGTGATAAAAAGTAATGGCTGAACATTATGCACTATTGTTTGAAAATAAATTCTACAAGAGTATCCACTTGATTTTGCTTAATACTTTACAGGTTTAGGATTTAGAACTGTCAGCCTAGATTCAAATTATACATTAAATAACTTTAATGATAATTAAATAAATTGGAATAGATTGGCGCATTTATATAATTTTAAATTAGAATTTTGAAATGAACCAAAAAAAGTGTTTGCTTACGCAAATATTTTGAGCGAACTAAAGTATATTTTATTACAGCGTTCACATTGGATCGCGAGTAGCTACGTTCGTCTACATAGATCCAGTTGCATATTTGATTAAACAGTTCGATCGTTTTCTGTCTCTTTCATGTAACGTCAAAACATATACTTTTATTTCTATATTCACGACGCGACGAGTGAGTAAAATGACTGATTTGTATTGCTATAAATTTGATTGCAGATGATATAGACAGTATTGTAATAAATTTCATTGCAAATGATATAGACAGTATTGTTATAAATTTGATTGCAGATGATATAAACAGTATTGTGATAAATTTCATTGCAAATGATATAGACAGTATTGTTATAAATTTGATTGCAGATGATATAGACAGTATTGTAATAAATTTCATTGCAAATGATATAGACAGTATTGTTATAAATTTGATTGCAGATGATATAGACAGTATTGTGATAAATTTCATTGCAAATGATATAGACAGTATTGTTATAAATTTGATTACAGATGATATAGACAGATTTAGACAGTATTGTTATAAATTTGATTGCAGATGATATAGACTGTATTGTGATAAATTTCATAGCAAATGATAAAGACAGAATTTTTATAAATTTTGATTGCAAATGATATAGACAGTATTGTTATAAATTTGATTGCAGATGATATAGACAGTATTTATAAATTTTATTGCAGGAGATATGGACTACTTTACGAACTAACATACAGGTTTTTCGTCGAAAATCAAACACTTCCATAACACTACTTTTTTCTTCCCGACAGACGCCACTACTACGCCTCTATGTGCAATTGTTGTACCGTCCATTTCGTTGTAATTCTCCAATAAATTCGGGTTTCCTTCAAGCTTATTATGCTTAACATTTTGTTGTTTTGTTCATAATTTCGAATTTCACGCGAGGCAAGCCTCGGATAAATAGTTTTAAAATATAAACACGACAGAACTGAATTGTTATAAGATCGATACATCCTCGCGAGTCTATGTTAGCGAACGCCCCATATGGTCGCCAAGAGTGATTCATGATCCTGACACAAAAGCAATACGTTGGCTGTTTAACCTTTTGACGGCCCCCACCTAACTCAACAATACAGGAATGGAATCTGTATTATGATGATATAAGATCTTTGAACAATGGTATGATCGTTTCCATAATATCAATTTTTATACATTTACCCAATACATTATTAACAATTACGCATATGACAGTACATAGAAGGTCGCATAACATAGATGAAAGTTCAATACAGCGTGACAAAAATATTCTGATAAGCATTCTTATATAGGGAAGACCAATATTCATCGATGTACACATAACGCGTTGATGTTTCTACATCGATAATGAAAAATGTAAAACATAAATTACATGTATAAAACACCGATATTCGATAATATTATTTCAAATAAGGAATCAAATTTTTTTTTTTTTCAAATAAGGATACGAATTTAAATTTTTACGAACGACTTTAATGTTTAACATCACACGTCACAGAGGATATAATATAATTCTGATGCGATACCGGAACACATAAAATTATTGAAATCACAGAAATTACGTTTGTTTCATCATGTTTTTTTATTTTTATTGGTAACCATGTTTTTTTCGATAAAATCATCGATGTTGATAACTGTCGTCACTCGTCGATGCTTATAGCCAACGATTTTAACGTCGATATCAAAGTTAACAGTCTAGACATTAAAAAAAGAAGAAGAAAAACAAGTTTGTTATTTACGTAAACTTTACGTATCTCTATAATTTTAGAATGTTTAATTTTTTTATTATACGGTTTTAAACGCAAAAAAAAATACAAAGAATAAAAACTGAATACGCTGAATTAAAATCACCATCTGATCTGTTATATCCATAACGTGTTATACACAATTTTTTTATATTCATCTAATATATGGCCAACCGTTCGAAAGATACATACTTACAAACCAGTAACATGGATAGGTACAAATTACGATTAACAAAAAACTTTCATTTCCATCGTTTAAAATATTTGAAATCAGAACATTAAAAAAACCTACAACTGGAACGAAATAATGTTCGGTCATCAAAACTGCCAGTATATCTTGATTTTTACTTCAATTGGAAAACTTTTAAGAGAAATTCAATGTTGCGGATTCAAGGTGACGACAAATTTCGAAATCTGATACATTTTCGAAAAAAATTTCTCCCATACGAAAACTGCACACCACCTGGAGCCAATGGATGGTCACTCTATAGTTTATGTATTTTTATTTATTTAGATATTTGTATTTACTAAAACTTTATATAACTTTATAAACTTTATATAAGGTAACAAAGGTAATGGCGTAATAAAATAATTACCTTCTTTATTCTAAACAAACATAACAATTTTTTTATTCTTCACTGTGTATTTTAATATCATATGTTTCTTTATTATTATTAAAGTATTTTAAAAACTGATTTTAATGATTAATTTGAAATAAAATCATAATTACTACTAACTATTCTTAACGTTTTCATGGGTCATGCTTTTTATAGTTACCAACACACATTAAGAGTTTTGAATGTATTTAATTTCCCCTTAAACCTTGTTGGTGCCATAGTCCAATTAGATGAACAAAGAATTCAACCGCAGAATTAAAGTGCTAATAAATATTAAAAATCTAGATAGCAAGAAAGAGCAAAACACATTAAAAAAAATAATTATATTTTAAAGGCCAAATACAAAAATAGCTAAATTCGGCTTCGTTATAAATAGCCAAATTTGGGTTCATTATAGTTTGTCCTTTATTTGTTTCTTAACTATACTCCAAATTCCTTCCTCTGTATCACTAATAAATATTCCAATATAAAATTTATAATCCTCTATAAAATATGCCACTATAAAATTTATAATCCACTAACTATAGAAAGATGCATTAGAAAATTTATAATCCACTACAAAATATGCCACTATAAAATTTATAACCCACTAACTATAGAAAGTTGCATTAGAAAATTTAGAATCCACTACAAATATGCCATTATAAAATTTATAATCCACTAACTATAGAAAGTTGCATTAGAAAGTTTATAATCCACTACAAATATGACACTACAAAATTTATAATCCACTAACTATAAAAAATTGCATTAAAAATTTATAATCCACTACAAAACATGCCACTATAAAATTTATAATCGACTAATTCTAAAAAGTTGCAATAGAAAAGTTATAATTCACTATAAAATATGCCACTATAAAATTTATAATCCACTAACTATAGAAAGTTGCATTAGAAAATTTATAATCCACTACAAAATATGCCACTATAAAATTGATAATCCACGAACTATAAAAAATTGCATTAGAAAATTTATAATCCACTACAAAGTATGCCACTATAAAATTTATAAACCACTAACTCTAGAAAGTTGCATTAAATGTTTATAATCCACTACAAAACATGCCACTATAAAATTTTTAAACCACTACAAAACATGCCACTATAAAATTTATAATCCACTACAAAATATGCCACTATAAAATTTATAACCAGCTGTAAAATTTTATAGGGACATCTATTAAGCAGTATAATTTCCATAGCTAAGATAAATCTATTCATATAATCGTTCGAACATATAGGAGATAGAAAATAGACTAAAAACTATATGTGACGAGTCATAGCAAATAAAAAAGGAAACATGGAATTAATTATCTTCTTCCCCTGATAAACTTACTACAAAAAAATATATATTTGAAACGATCTTTATTTTTAAATTCTATTTACTGATGCGCAAAATCAGTTTATCTGATTAACATATTGTTTATCTTTTTAATTCAGTTATTTTGATAAATATATTGTTAGTGATTTCAATGAGGTAGTAAGGCAGAGTTGTAAGGCAGATTTTTGGTTCAAACTATTAAACTAATCAGACACATTAAAATAACATATCTATAACATTTGAACTATACCAAAAAGGTCAATGTTGTGGCTACTTGTTACAAATTAGGTGTTACGATCCATTGTCAGAAAATAGAGGTATTTTTGAATAACATACCTTTAAAGCTATATCAAAATAGTGTTTGAAATTATTCCCGAATTAATATTGCTAATTATTATAAATTGTTTGTTATAACCAATTCTATGTTACAAGATTAGAGCATACGGCCTCCACTAAAGCATACAATAAAGAATAGAGCCTCTGAAAATACCATTAACAGACAAAAAAAAAATAATTAAAATATACTTTTCCTTTTCTACACGGCAAAATTGAAACGGGCAGTTAGTGTTATGATAATTATGGATATACATATGTATTGTCTTTTTTTCCTATAAAATGTCCCTGTGAAAATCAAAAACTGCCATTCGCATACCAATTTTACCAATTTTAACCAAATAATTAAAAGTAATTATACACGGTGGCCGGGAGTAAGTGTCGGACAAAGAAAGACGTTATTCATTGAATTAACAGTAAGGAACTACTAAATGTCCTTACTGAAAAGTAAGGAACTTCTAAATTTCCTTAATGAACAGTAAGGTACTACTAAATGTCCTTAGTGAACAGTAAGGAACTACTAAATGTCCTTAATGAACAGTAAGGAACTACTAAATGACCTTACTGAAAAGTAAGGAACTACTAAATGTCCTTAATGAACAGTAAGGAACTACTAAATGTCCTTACTGAACAGTAAGGAACTACTAAATGGCCTTACTGAACAGTAAGGAACTACTAAATGTCCTTAATGAAAAGTAAGGAACTACTAAATGTCCTTACTGAACAGTAAGAAACTACTAAATATCCTTAATGAACAGTAAGGAACTACTAAATGTCCTTACTGAACAGTAAGGAACTACTAAATATCCTTAATGAACAGTAAGTAACTACTAAATGTCCTTAATGAACAGTAAGGAACTACTAAATGTCCTTATTGAACAGTAAGGAACTACTAAATGTCCTTATTGAACAGTAAGGAACTACTAAATGTCCTTACTGAACAGTAAGGAACTACTAAATGTCCTTAATGAACAGTAAGGAACTACTAAATGACCTTACTGAAAAGTAAGGAACTACTAAATGTCCTTACTGAACAGTAAGGAACTGCTAAATGTCCTTAATGAACAGTAAGGAACTACTAAATGTCCTTACTGAACAGTAAGGAACTACTAAATATCCTTAATGAACAGTAAGGAACTACTAAATGTCCTTACTGAACAGTAAGGAACTACTAAATATCCTTAATGAACAGTAAGGAACTACTAAATATCCTTAATGAACAGTAAGGAACTACTAAATGTCCTTATTGAACAGTAAGGAACTGCTAAATGTCCTTAATGAACAGTAAGGAACTGCTAAATGTCCTTAATGAACAGTAAGGAACTACTAAATGTCCTTATTGAACAGTAAGGAACTACTAAATGTCCTTACTTGAACAGTAAGGAAATACTAAATATCCTTAATGAACAGTAAGGAACTACTAAATGTCCTTACTGAACAGTTAGGAACTACTAAAATGGCTGCCTAGAGAGTTACATTCCATAAACATTACTATATCCATTTGATCCTTCTTTCTCACTAATATCAAACAAGAATGTTTGCAATAATACCATAACATGATAGGCTGCACAATGTTACCTAATAATTGTTTATTAACAATCTAGTGTGACAGAACCTTATACTTTACCCTGGTATTTAGTTAAACATAAATATTTAGATAACGACTATATTCCAGTAAGCTGATGAAACTGTAACAAAGAACTTCGTATCGGTACACGTTGACTCACCTGTGACTAACGCGCCTCTCATTAATTGAAACACTTAAAACTAATGATAAATTATCTGCGCACCGTCACAAGATAAGGTATGACAGAGCGATACCGTATAACCTAATTTTATTTCTAGACAATGGACAGGTCTTGTTAACTTCCGGAAAGTCATAAAAGTTGCCAAATTTATAGAAAAAATTAGGACTTTGTTATCTTTTTATCTTTGTAAACCAGGAAATGTTGCTGGTTTCATTTTGAAATATTATGCTTTAAATATTACTCAAGTTGTTAAGATTTTATCATTAAAACAAGTTACAAATCTTTAATGTTTTCACACATGAAATTCAGGAAATAATTGATGTGAAATGAAAGCCTTTATCACTGAATTAAAAAGATAATTTTGTATAGTTTCAAAACCTCTCTCTTACTTAAATTCACGTTTTGGCATTTTCCTATTAAATATTACACACCAGACACAATCATTGAATTTGATTCTAAAGCGCCTAAAACCCTCTAAATTTAACTTAAGTTACGAAATAGAAATTATTGTGTCAAAATTAGATAAGACAAAGTCAGCTAGTTTTGAAACTGTACAATGGTAGTGCGTAAAAGCTTATTGAAAAAAGTTAAAAATAAATGGTGAATTTCTGAAACTACCTATGATGCATGGGTCTGATTAAGTGTATTTACAAAATTAGCTTAGAAAATTATTTATGAGATTTAGATTATATACCGAAAAGGCTTTTGTAATAAAATATCAAATAATAATTAACAGTAATATTATGAAATTACTATTACAGTATATTAACAGTAATATTACGAAATTACTGGATCTCAATTTCTATTTAGTTTCGTCAAGGAAAAATTAGCGGAAAAATAGCTGTGATAAGAATTCAGAACAATTGAAATAAAAGTAATGTGAGAGAAGACATTAATCAGAAAATACATAAACATAGCTCATAATTTCTATTTTCTGAGAACAGCTATAAATTTTTATGCTGATTAATACATAGATTTAGTAATAAAAGGTAAAAACGTTTCGCTGTTTATACATACTATTAACAAATCTTTAAATTCTGCTCTATCTAAAAGACATGTCATAAAATTATTATTTATTATAAAATCATATATAGACTAAGCATAATAAAAAACTTATCAGCTTATTTGCAAAAGATTGTACTTTGACCAAGATAAAGAAAAGTGTTTTAGATTTATCTGAACCAGACATGTTGTTTGAGAAGAGATTGTTATATTGCAAATTGTTTGATATGCTACTCCAGATGTTTGCTTACCAAACATATCATTTGCTAAATAGGTAATAAAGTTGTAATCAATATTTTGAAAAAAAATATTTTAGGTACACTATATTTTAACCCTTTCCACGACAGGTATGTTAATATTTGTAATAGAGCATCTGTCGTTTAGTATATCTATTCTCAAACTTTATTCTATTTGTAGTTTGTGAGACCATAATTGAAACTTAGTTAGATTTGTGTTTTAGCATATGGATTGAAGAGATAGATTTCTCCTATATGAATTTATTTATAACTCGGCACTTAGAAATTATAATTTAAAACTATGCATGTTAAGAGTATTCTTGTAGAGGTAATTTTGTATGATGGCAGTTAGGAAATTTTTTTTATATATTACTTTTAATCACGGAATGGTCAAATTCCTTTGCACATATAACATTTGATAAAGTAAAACTAACAGCTTAGTTGAATGAACATATATGTATAGTATATGAATGAAAAACAGAAACAACTGGATAACATATAGCGTACACTAGACTAAAACATATATTTTGAATACCACATCCATGCACTTGTTTGTACCCCCATCGGCGTTCCGCTGGTGAGAACATGAAGATTTATTTTTACTATAACAGACACATATATTATAATATTCCACCATAGCCGAGGTCTACCCACGATAACTAAAAAAAGAATCAATTATTTCTTAACTTTACTTGTTAATTAGTTCTTATGCAGTCCATCAACAAGCCTGAAATATTTTCAGAAAATTCAGTAATTTTTAACAGTCAAAATATGCTGTCTTAGACAAAAAATACTATTTATGGTAATAATTAATTCTAAAAAATGTTGTTAATCATTAGAATAGTAAAAAGAGAAATATATAATAATTTCAATAGCACTTGAATTGAACAAAAACAATTATCCATACAAATGACAGAGGTTTACACATAATCACACCTTTATAAAACGAAGATCTTCGCACAAAAGACACGATAAAAATTCATAACTTCCCTAAGCGAATGTTAAAAACATTCCCAAGGTTACATACATTTTAAGTAATACCCATGTACTCCGTAATATTTTAAAACTAAGTATAAACACGTCAGTCAGATTAACATGAAAACATTTTGCGTCTTGTACAGATGCTAGAAACACGGTAAACAAAAATGTTCACGGAACCAGCTGTTATAGTCATGGGTTTTTAAGCGAGCCAGGTTGCAAATTTATAAATAATAACACCTTTTGCATAAAGGAAAGATGTTGACCACATGGTGTAGCAGAGTAATAATAAAAAAACTTGGTGTGCGCTTGCTTACAGTGGGTGGGACGAATTAGTAGGTGGTTATTATGTTATGAATCACTACACAAGGTGTCTCATACTAATTAGTTACATTTTATGACGGTATTGTTGCAATTAAAACACTACATATTAAGCTAAATTTTAAGCAAGTTTCTATAACATAATCAAAAAATGTATTTTTAAGAACAGAGTTCTCATAGAAAAACATTCTGACAAGGAAATTATTATCGAAAATAACATTTTTTTACATTAGACCTTCAATGTGATTAACCTGGATCAAATGATGGAGTCCCATACTGTCAATTCACGAGACACTAGTTAGTCTATTTCTCTCACCGTTTTAATGTTTCATACATATTTTTACTAATTCACTCATCACATCTGTGAATTAAAATTGTTTTCGCATACTTTTCTTAACCATTTAATTAATATTTCTTTCGCAAATATGCCTTTCTTACATTCCCTTTTCTTGCTTTGTTCATGTTCCTAGATATGACACTAATAATCTTATTTTCACCGAGTTTTTTAAGTTTAACACTTCCATTTTACAAAAAATCCATGAGTAGCTTATGTATGTTTTTAATATATTTTCATCTCTATATAGATTTTTATATGTTTTCCTGAGTTACAATTTCTCATAACAAACTATCTAAATATATACTAGTTTTTCAATTGTACAATAATATTTTTTTTAATTATTATCAAAAAAATTATAAGCAATTTAAAATACAATGTTAAATATTCTAAATAAATACATACCTCATAAAACAGTCCATCTTTTTCATTTGGGCTTTGCACATCAAGGCTTTTACTGAAACCAGTATCGGTTTCATATCTCACATTATCACTGAACCTTAAATTGTGCAAACTCTGTGATTCCTTTATTACACCATAGCTATTTTCATCCCCACACTCCCACTTTTTCAATATATCTCTAACACTACGTCTTTGTCCACTACCCCCAACCTCTACAGCTTTGCCTATGATGTCATCACTGGTTTGAGCCACCGTCCCACTGTCGTTTTGTATTGATTTTACCCCCACACTCTGCCCTGCTATCTGTATTACATTTTTGGCATCCATTTCGCCACTGTTTGGCAACGACATTTCAATATACGGCTCAGCATATATATGCTCCTCTTTCATATCATCTTTTAAAGTGGTATTTTGATTTTTGTGTTCTTTGGAACTGTCGCATCTGCATCCTAAATGACATTGAAATTTGTCATTTTTTCTCATGTTTATTCCACATTTTTGGCATAAATCAATATTGTCTTCGGTTGGACATTTAAAATTAAAGAACGTACTGAACTTACTCTTGTTTTCGATTGAAACTTCTTCCAGACTGGCCATATTTTCAGCGTTACAAGCGCAGCAGATACTCGTTAAAGAATTACCATTAGAACTTGAAGCAGATGCCGAACTAAGTCTAGCATAGGCTATACTGGAAGACGATCTAGTGGTCATAATACCACAGTTTAAAGAGTTTAAACATTTAGTGAATGAACTTGAAAGATTCGAATTATTGTCTTTTGAATTTATATTATTTTGGCATTCTTTATTATACGGAAGATCTAATATTTCTGTGCAAAGATAGTGAATTTCATTTTTATCTTTAATCTTGTTCTCTAGAGTGCTGTGCTCAGTATCATTCGCAGCATCACCTTCAACGATATCGTACAAGTTTTTCTCATTTGCTACGTCAATATTTTTGTTCGAACGTGGAGACAGAATTTTAGCAGAGTCTGTATGCTTTTTAAGCGCCCTTTCTATCTTTTCAAGCATCAATTTCGAGTCCTTCTTAGGTTTTTTGGTCATAGGAGATTCTTCATGTAGTTTTGAGAGTTTACAAAGTGGCTTGGGAGATGAAAGGGGGGAATTTGGCAGAGATTCACTTTTGACATTAGCAAATGTCCGGGGAGGTTTTTTGGGAGGCGGACCAGTTGGCAACGGTTGCTTTAAGGCTTTTTTCAACGTGTCAGTCAGTACAATATGCGGATTTTTAATTTCCAATCTCTTAATGGTATCGGTGGAGGAATGTAACTCATCAGATTTACGATGTAAACCATTGAGATTGCCGTTTTCTTTATCATCACCTATTGAATCGATATCATCATCTACTATGTTTGCCTGCCTTACTAATTTTTTATTTTGCTTCTTTAACTTTAGCAAATCAAATTCTTTAACTTCAGTGCAATTTTCCGTGAGACCTTCAAACTGGGCTCGCAATTTCTTTAAATTAACCCGGCCATTTTCCGG
The DNA here is from genome assembly GCA_039881145.1 of Druceiella hillmani. Lineage (NCBI taxonomy): Eukaryota > Metazoa > Arthropoda > Insecta > Lepidoptera > Hepialidae > Druceiella > Druceiella hillmani. The sequence goes on along the minus strand of JAYKKI010000097.1, from coordinate 5,728,370 downwards.
CATATCTGTGTCTTGAACAACATTTTCAGTTTCAGAACTGACACCGCTATCAGTCATAGGGTCTTGTTTCAGAGATATTTCTGTAAGTGCATCGTCGTTTACATGCTTTTTCTTAGGCTTCAAGACTTTAGCGTATTGATCCAATATATGCTGTGGAACCTCATCATCTGGTACAGAGACATGCAGATTCTGTATATTCATATCTTGGACATCGGCATTTTCTACTTTCCTCGTCCGATGAATTCCATCTAAGTTATCCATATTTACAGTATTTTTATCTTCGATATTATTATTTAATTTAACTGTTGGCACAAAATTATCCCTCCGCATTCTATCTTCCAAAACCTGGCCCAGTTTTCTCAACTTTTCTTTGCTTATTCTTGGTTTTTCACCAATTTTCAGCGTTGGCATTTCAGATTGTAAGCGACCATGGCAGAAACTATGCCTCTTGGGGTTCGGTGATATTTTTTGACTTCTATCACAGCGAAAAGCATGACTGCGCTGTAACTTACGGCCCGGATCACTGCACTGTCTTGATAGCAGCCTAAAATTATTGTTATTTAGAACTTTATCAGTCTTTTGCAGATATTTAAAGTCTTTATTCTCTCTGTCTACCGAATCTAAGTTATCATTTTCGAAGGTTTCATAAGGAAAATTGCTCCCATATACTTCATCAGAGCTTGAGGAGTCGGACTGATTTCTGGTTTTGAAAAGTTTATTTACAATTCTTTCTTCTTGCATTTGCAGCAACCGGTCATGGACTTTATTATTGATACTGCGATTCGATTCATTCTTTGCATATACATTATTTAGCCTGTTGTTCGGTATGTGGCTACACGATGGCGCGTTATATCTTGTTTCTTGTTTGCACAGTTGTTTCAAAGATGACGGAGCGGTGTGATCAATTTTATTTTTAACTGTAAACCTTCTACTTTGCTCGTTTGAATTTGCACTAGACTCGTTTAGATTCTCAAAACGATTTTTTATAGCTTTCACTCTGTTATTATTTTGCGATATCATTATTTTGAAGATACAAAACGTTTGAATAAAAGAGGCACCATTGTTTTTGCAGTTACCATTAAAAGTATTTGAAAATATGTAAAGCGCAAATTTATGCTTGCATCTAGTTTTCACTTGACATAAATTGATTTATAACTAACATCCGATCGAGTAGGAAACAAATTAACAACGTATCGGAATGTAAAGATAATTGTTGTACAAACTTGAGGAAATACGTGTTTCAATACAAAACTTTCAGTTTTCACCACTACTAACACCATTCATGTTAATGAAGTACAATTATATAAACTTCCTATAGAGACGTACGTTCGAATAATAAACCAATGTAATGTTCTGTTTAATAACAATACGGGTTCAATTCATATACGCAACCAATATATTATTAAATTAAACCGTAACAAAAAAGGATTTCTCCATTGTTTTACATATTAAATAACACTGAATAATATGGAAACACAATTTATTAGTAAGCAGGACTCGTATTTCGGGTTTAAAAAACCTGTTGCTTCGTTTTTTCAACCCCAAACGGATTTCAAACAACGATTCACGAACACAATTTGTATCTTTTTACAAATACACTGAATTAACCGCGACTAAATATCGTTTTGTATTAAAGGTTAAATGTTTATTTATGATTAAATCAATATGAATCTAAATTATTCGTTTATTATAACAGTTACATCAAATTATTATTTTTTGTTACTTCATCAACTTCGAACAGATACGAGCTACCACTCAAATGCAATGTTACGACTGAGCTGACAGCAGATTTGTTTTCAGCTCACAACTTGTTTTTTATAACCGCGCCTTTGAATATATTCAGTGTGGCCAATAGAAAAAATTAGGCGGTCCAGATAGAATTTTTGTTTATTCGATGTTTCTTGTGTCGTAAACTAACGTTTAATAGATAAATAATTCTGTGTAATATGGCCATGTTTTGTTAAGAAGCCATTTTAGAGGTTAAAAAAGGTGTTTAATTTTTTATTAAATCTATATTTAATCATCTTTTAAAACTGAAATCCTTCGTAACTATGAAAGTAATAATTTATAAAATGTAAACTAATATTCTCCTTCTTCATAATAGTTTTTACATCTTATATTATAGTGGTAAGTAATAAGTATAATATTTTTTTAATTTAAATATCAATTTTAATAATTTTATTTCTGGTGTTTGTAAATACATTTTTTAAAGATAGTATTATCTGAGATTCGCATAATACTATTAATTTATATGTTAATTTTAATGTTTTTGTAGAATTTTCCCAGTATATGTGAAATTATCTATCGAATTATAGGCATTAAATATCTATTGAATAAATTATCTATTGAATATAGCACAAATAAATAGAAAACGGGAGGCTTGTAGGTTTTGCCTGTTATCCGTGGGCAAAATATTATATAAATAAATTAGGTAATAATATTTTCAGAATCTACACATATAATAAAATTGTGACAGTGTAAATTCTGTAGATGGAAAACATTTTAAAGAGTGATTGATGTGGCAAATAAAATTTTAGTAGAATCCTGTTTTTAGAAATTTTGTCTCTCTGTATATTAATTTCTTCTTAAATTACGTGAAATATACTGCACGGATTTTGATATAATCTCATATGGTAATAATTGATAGACTCGAGCAACATATAGAATACTATATAGTATAGAATATTTTATAGTATAATACAAAGTATAGAATACTACACATAATACTTTGTTTAGATATTAGTGATATAAAAAACACCCTAATTTGGTGAATATTACGATATTGGTACTACCAATGCCATTTATTAGCATTTTTAGAAAAATTTATGCTCGTAGATATATACCTACATTATGATATGGTACTGCCACAGTCATATATTAGCTTTTTAATGTAAACTTTATGCTCATAGAGTTCTGGGAAAAAGGAACAAAAAAAAACGAAAAAACATTCTTAATTTATCTTATACCGAATTCCATGCGAACGAAGTCGCGTTCGGCATAGCTGGTAATTCAATAAAATTACAAAAGCATAGACAGTCATGTATATTTATTTTCCCAAATTAGAGAAAAATCCTAAAATCAAAGTGCTCAAATAATTAAAAACTATGATATGATTATAAAATTACGATACTTCTTAGTAAAATAATATTTTAAATTAAGAAAAAAGGTCTATTAGGTAATTTAAGGTAATATAGCCTGTCATATTAAATGGATAAATGGATATTGCAGTGTTCTTTCAATACACGCCTCTAATTTAATACCAGTAATGAGCAAATAATGGTTACTTCTACATACAATCTACTGCAAACCTTGGGAAATTGCTCTAAAAAAACGACAAAAAATTGTTTAAAGCAAAAATTTTGTACCGACCCTAAATTTTTCAAAGTAGTTGGTTTTAATGTTTTCCATTTTGAATCTCGTTCAAAGTAACCGTTTATGGTAACTTCAAAATGAACAAGTGACACCAGATTTTAATCTATGACCATATCATGAATTGAATTAGATAAGATGATCATTTCTTTGTCAAGGTTATATAGCTATGTGTATTAAGTATTCTGTACATGTTTGTAGTGTCGGACTAGCCATATAGTCGAGGTGGCGTTTGCCAGCCGGGCCCTAGCCTGCGCGGGTCCTCGCCACTACCTAATCCCTGGGTAAGATATAGAATGATTCATACATATTTAAAAAGAACAGAAAAGTTTTAAAAATGGTAGACACTGAGGCCATTTTTAAAACTTCCCGCTATTTTCAAGCTCAAAAATATTTCTCGTCGTATTTATTGAGTTCTTCGAGCTCAAGGATATGACTCGAAAAATAAGTCAAGGCTCGAAAAATAATAATAGTCAAGGCTCGAAAAATAATAATAGCGCTTTTTTATGTTTTTCAAAAACAATATTTACAGAGTGATTAACTGAATTGAGGCATGCAATGTTGTTTTTTGTACAAGAAATACTTGTCTATTACAAAATATTGGACCGTCAACATATTTGAAAATTATTTAGAAAAAGCACTTTTTTGAAAACTTTTTATCACAATATATTCTAAACAAATTAACCGATTTTGACAGCATTCGATGCAGTTTTGTAAGTACTTTTTAAGAACAATGTTTATTTAATAATATATATCATTGAAAATTAATAATATGTATATTTCAATATTATCCAATGGTATTCCATTTACCCTTGTCCCAGGCTTGTGGAGAGCCATTCGGGCCCCTCAGGCCCAATCCGTAGAGTCGGACGGATGTTTGTAACTAAAAATAATAAATTAATGTGATTCCACTTCACGATGTGAAAAAGAGCTTGTCATCGTGCCTCTCTTGCTGTTAGCATAGATTACAGTACAACAATAAGCAAAAAAAGAGTATTACTCTTGGCTCCTTGAGCCGTATGTATATAATGCCAGAATAATTCAGCATATGTTAGGAAAAGACCTAAACAAAGTGGCGACGCTAAATTGAGTGGTACTTTTATCTGCATACATTCAATTAGATGACAAATATCAAGGTTTTACTATTTAATTTATTATCATAAATCATTTTTTTTGTAGTTGTGAAAGATCTCACTTCTCAAAAATTATACGACGCAATAAAAACAATTAAAATAATAAAATTATTGGACTACTAATGTAAATCAAAATTGTATGACTTTCCTGTGGCATTTATTTACTTTGATATTTTGTGTATTGTTTTTTTATTATGTAGAGTCTTCTAAAGTTACTTCAAAAGGAAATCGATATTTTTGAGCAAACATTCATTGCATTGTATTACAATCGTTGCACAAACTTTTCATCTCACGAGAACGATCACCTTTGAACGATCACCAAAATGACTTTGACGTTCTTGTTGATTGATAAAAATTGTCCTTGGGAAATTTTGTTGTAATATGTAAACTGTGAAATCGCACGCGAAGAAAGTTCAAAATAGTAATTTTTCTACGAAATTTGTGAATTAATGAGAAATAAAACTCGTTGATTGCAAAGAACAATGTGTTCATTTATTCCGCAAGATCCCAAATAAAACAAAGTCCTGGGAACGGAGCGATACGAAAAAACAATTTTATAGCGTCTAAGCATTCAATGTTACGTCGTAAACGTTTTTGCAAAATAGTTATTTTTAGTTGACATTGCATGTTCGAGCATTAATTTCCGTAGTACAAAGAAGAAACGTTAAATGTTAAATTTAAGAAATTCAACGAAAAAACCATAAATTTCTTAACTTTTGTCTGAACATATTCATTACTAAAACATAAACTTCACTGTAAGTGGTAGAAAACACTATTGTCACAGATGTAATGAAATTAAATTGTATAATATAAAATAATCCCATATTAACAAAATCAAAACGTTTTTCAAATGAATACCCATAGAATTCACAAATACATTTTTCATAGGTTTTTGCTCCCTTTTCTCTTTAATTATGCTTTTAACTGGGCTAAATTCTAATATGAATTCATTTCAAATAAGCATAAATTTTCCCGATTTAAAAAAATCAAAAATAGTTTTGTCTGGAAATCCCCCTTGGCAGGAAAACCACACTTACCCTACGACCACAATATTGGGCTTCGGGTACGATTATGTTATCACGATTGGTATGGTCAAAGTATTTGTTTCAGGTAACTAATATCCGTTAGGTTTGGGTAATAACGAATGTTAATAATTTGACTATCAGTTTTTACACCACATATAAGGGTTTTTTCGCGACAACGCGCTCGAATATTCGATCGATAGCGTGGCCATAATATGAAAGGCGAATGCGAAGTTTCAGGTAACTAATATCCGTTGGGTTTGGGTAATAACGAATGATAATAATTTGACTATCAGTTTTTACACCACATATAAGGGTTTTTTCGCGACAACGCGCTCGAATATTCGATCGATAGCGTGGCCATAATATGAAAGGCGAATGCGAAGTTTCAGGTAACTAATATCCGTTGGGTTTGGGTAATAACGAATGATAATAATTTGACTATCAGTTTTTACACCACATATAAGGGTTTTTTCGCCACAATGCGCTCGAATATTCGATCGATAGTGTGGCAATAATATAAAAGGCGAATGCGAAGTATTGCGAACTTTTTATCGACAATAGGGAATCTTACGCAAAGCTAAGCATAGAAGGCGACACCGAAGGGAGACGTAAACAAAACTAGCCATAGATTAACTGTGAAACTGGCTATTAAAAAAGCGAAGATTGTCGTGACGTTCAAAATTGAAAACTTTTATGTGAAAAGAAAATATGGTGAAAAAGTAATAACAGAAAAATGAGAATGAAATGAATGCGCTGAACAAAACCGAAGTTTTGTTTTGTTGTCTTAAATTTTGGCAATTCACAGCTATTTCCCGCAGTCTCTGAATTGTTTGTCCTTAGAGAATAACGGACCCCTATATTTTCAACTGCACAACATTGACGCATATTTATTATAATTGAGATTTATTCTTCGAAAAATCAATGAAAGTTGATACTTCTTAGACAGACTGGTATAACTTAATACCAAACGTCACATCGTGTTTATCTATGATGTTTACATCATAGTACAGATAGTCGCCAAGCGGGGGAAATTGGCAGTAAGGTTCCCTATAAGTCATGAATATTTGTCCGATAATGTGGCCAACATCTACTGGAGGTGTTGATGTAGCCGTAGCATTACACACATATGACGTGTGTAAATATTTTGATTGTGAGCTGAAAATCGGTCTAACCTTTTTTTAAACGAATCATTAATTATGTGGAATTAAGAGATATTGACTTGTTTATGGCAACATTATTGAAATTAATTGACATTTATAAATACATGATCTGTGCTTGTAATAATATGCGTTATTTGTGTTATTACATACATAGTTTGCATTATGCATTTTAATATATGATCTGTGCTATTTATAAATTGTAAACAATATAATTTGGCATAAACGTAATGTGTGTTTATATTATATGGGTTATATGTATCAATAACCCAAAGATCAAAAAATAATTGTTAATTTTCGAACGATAAATGACAATTCTTATGTTGCCATTTTTTACATCTTTGCTATGTATATTTACAATGGGAATGTGATTATAATGTTATATATAAACACAATTAGATATTCATATATGGAAATAGTGCCTATTACAAAACCGCATGCACGTAGGCATGTTACAGCGGCTAATAAAAGTTTAGGTGAATTATTTTTGACATTTTTCATCGTTTAAAGGGTAGCATGAATCGAATGAAAATTATTTTCCGTCCTCGAAACAAATTCCTCTTCTTAAAGCAACAAAAATGTCTGTTAAATTAAATTATCTAGAAATTTCATTGATATGTATGAATATTACCATAAATAATTTAAAACAAAGAAATGTTAATCTTAATTTATCGTTTTAAAAATTCCGCTTAATTTCAGATGTTTCGTTAAAAAACAATCTATGTCTATAGTATTTGGAAAGCAGAATCGTAAAGCAAACGCCATCTGTTGGAGGCGTGACATAAATCAGGATTATCAGTAAAAATATAAGTAATGCAGAACAAAATGTTAAATGAATTGTTAAAAATATCAATAATTAAATATTTACCTTTTATTTTCTGCAAGAGATGGAACTCCTTGATGTGTTAAATCACAATAAGTATAAGTCTGTATCGCAAGGTCACGCATAGCTCGAGTTGTGTTCTATATTTAAAATAATTTCGTCATTGCCCTCAGGGAAAAAAATTAATAATCTTGGCAGGTAGATATGATTAGAAGATAACCTGATATTGGGAAATAAATATTAATATATAAGTACCCTTAAATTGACCATTACGCATTCGATATTACTACTTTTTTTAACCAAGAAAATATTTATAATATAGTGTTAGAATAATATCAATCAGAATAACTGCTGTATATTCTAAGTATATAATCTATTTAAGTTCGTAAATGTGATAGAACATGTAAAGAGAATAAGTGGATAATTCATTTTAAACATGAAGAATAGAGCAAGTCTATATCTACTGTATTCGTAAAGTATTTTAAATGCGGGTTTTAAATATTAAATACCTTTAAAGCCAACACCTTTCGTATATTGCCCAATACATATAAAAATAATAATAACTTAGAAAAATTCTAGTTGCGCGCCGTGCGTAGTTACACGCGATGTGCGTATATCGTCAGGATAGGATAAGAAAAGTCGTTAATTTCATTCTCGTATGTATGTACATATATATATATATATATTATATACACTTATCATTACCTCTCTCGGCCTCAAAAGACGAGGTAATTATCTCGTCTTCAACAGGACCATCTCTTTTATATATGTGCTTCTTGTGATTTTCTATCCTTTTCATTTATATAAACGCAAACTAGCTCTGTTATTCTGTATGTTTACTGATAATTTGAGTTTTATTGGGTTAATTTTTATACAGTTTACGCGGCCATGAATGTTATTTGCTCTGGAAGGTTCTTATATATAAAACATTACTGTAGGTGTTGAAGTTATAGTGCTATTTTAATATTTATGAGACGTGTTTTAAAGTGCGGGGAAGTAGGAAGTGATATGCAAGATTGTGACGATACTGGATTGTGGGAGGAGCAATCATCTAGCACTAAAACATCAAAATTTTTGCGCCAACAGCGAGCAAAAGCCAGTATACCATAATTTACCTTTGGCACTACTTGGGCCATATTCTGTTTTCATTTTATTTGTGTATAACGTATCCAATGAGTACAGTACCGCTGCTTATTACTAAGTATATGTATATAAAATGCAATGTCTGTCTGTTCGCTTATAACTTGAGTTCTATAGGAAGGATCTGGATGCGGTATTCACTGCCATAGAGAGTTTTATCTCAGAAGGTTTTTATGTATGACACTTTTTATGTAAATCCCCAGATTGAGAAACTATGATAATATATGTGAAGCGCGTTCTTGACATGCGAAAAGTGTTTTTGATGGCATGGCAAAATTCAAATTAAAACAAATATATAAGTACTAACATCACTAATATGAAGTTAAGGAGGTAGTATATGGAACAAGATGATGAACAAAGACAACGAAAGTTCATAGTTTATTAAAATGAAAGAATTTATTAATGAGAACTCATAGAAAGTAAAATATGAATATGCATAAGTTTCAAGAACTTCAATTATGAGATAGAAATAGTTGAACTATTATAATATTTTATATGACTCTAATTCCATAGAAAAGAGCTCATTTTAAAATTATAGAAAATTTTGCTCAGCTCCAGAGTCTCCTTCATATTTATGGAATAGAAATTGGCTTCTTTTTTTTCATTACTTCTGTAGACTACTATGACAGCCTTCTCTATCTTTTGCATTGCAGGCTAGGGGATTTATTTTGGTAATTGTGTATTTTCAAAATATGTATATAATAATACATACATGTAGGATGAAAACTAAACTAACCAGTAAATGTTCAGTGCGCAAAACAATAAACGTTTAGTGGACGAAATTTGATACAGATAAGTTCATTCCTCAAAAAGCTTTAAGTGATAAACAAATAAGCAAAAACACTTTCACATTTGTAATGTTAGTAGGAATAGTACGCTCTACTATAAAAATATGCTTTTATTTAATTTTTGGACTGTATTGTTTGTTTTGTATTTAAATAAGACCAAGACAAATTCTGTAACGGAATTTACTATCAAAATAAAATAATAACTGAGAATAGAAAAACAATTTTGCTGAAACTTTAATGTAATGTCAATGCATTATAAAAATCTTAGTTTTTTGCTCTACAATTGCTGATAGTTAATAATCTAAAATCTGAATCCAAATGTACAGCCTGCTTATTCAAAAAATAATTTTTTAAACTGAGATTTCCGTCTGTTAGATAGGTTGAAAATCAAATTTGATTAAAAAATTTAGAAAATTCCTTTTTGTAGTATATTTTTGCAATATACAAAAGGTACTAAGTCACTTTATTTGAAATATAATATAAAAATAGATATATCTAAAAACAACTCAGCCAGCCGGTCAGTTTAAAAATTTGACACTTTATTTCACTTATCAAAAACTTTATTACCAATATAAAAATCAAATGTTTCACATTGATAAATTTGGCTTAATATGCAGGCAATTTTGTGAATATTTTGCATTTTTACTTTGTATATGCAATAATAAATTTTGTGCAGTGGTATTTCATAAGCTCTTTATGTAAAATAAATATGTATTCAACTATAAAGCATTAATTGAGACCTTAAAGGTATACCTAGAAACAAAACATAAAAAACTGTAGTTTTATTGTGTTGTCATGTATTCTATACAGACGAGGCATAATATATATGCAACTTGTAATTAAATTGTATTTTATTAAATTCTAGTTTTTCTGTTAAACACTCAAAAAGTATGACTATTCTACCATCAAAAAATGCCTTCAATATTAGATATATTCTATAATCTGAATATTGATTTAGGTACTTTATAAATGTGTCAATATTAAAAAAACAAGATGTAATCCTTGGTTTTGTTGACTTCCATGGTTTTCACAAAAATAAAATTCGCAAATTTTACAAATGTTTTCTATACCATAATGGCCTTCATATAAAACATAAGATATCAAATGATTAATGGCCGCAAACATCAGGCCATATAATACTGACTCATCCGTTAAACATTTAATATACGCACTTCTCATTGTTTGAATTCAATGCTTCTAAAAGTTGTTTAATGCCTGTTAAGTCATATTCTGTATTGTATGGTATCAGTTTGAACAGTATTTTAATGTTATTTATATTTTTATTAGGTTTATTATATTTTCAGTATATTTTACAAACCACCAGTATCTTACGTATACAAGTATATCATATTTACACGCTACTTTACCTATGTTTTTCTCGTACTCATGTTTGCTATGAACAATAAACTGAATTTTGGTGTGTTATTGTCTATTTATTTACTGTTTGAAATCTTGATTTTTTTTATGTTTATCATAGTTCTAGTGAACAATATAAAATGAAACATGAAGGTTCATTGACTCTTAAATGCACTCAAGACATCTCAAATTCAAACAATATATAACTGACTGTCCTAGAGAAGTGTATCCTAAACATATAAATTGAAAAAATAAAAATAAAGTGAAATTTATAGTAAGTAGTCGCCTTGTGCTGTAAGGAGCTCTAAGTGTTATATTTTTTGAGATGGTTCTATAGAAAATTACAGATATCTTACCTCGTATTTTCTTTTTATTTTTTCCTCCTTTTTCTATCCATCTTATAGTGCAATTCATTTCCTTGTATCTCATTTTTTATTTCTATGGAAATACATAATTTCTAATTGTATTTTGTACAATATCTTTTAATATTATTTAATATATATTTTATTATTATGTACGATATCTTTTAATATCATATAATATATAATTTAATATTATGTGCAATATTTTTTAATATTATAATTCCAAATAATTAGATTAGAACTTGGGAATTGCTGGTCATAACTCTATAGCGAACTCGTATACATTGACTTGCGGCACTATACTGTAATATAAATCTTTAAATGCCCGAGTGTGATATTTTTGGAATGAAGAATGTATTAAATGCCTTTGTATTCAATCCTTACTCTGATTTTAAAAACGGACTTAAGAGAAAATAAAACAGTTTTAGTTTCTTTCATGTTATCTTACTTACCTCTGTCTGTATCGGTTACAGATCATGTTTTGACAAATTTTTCATGTTTTGATTACATGACTTAATAAACTAATAACTATCTATTGCTTTAAATAATTTGATAATAGTTGCTACGCCAATATTTGGATATTGGAACAGATAGTGGCAAATATTCCTCCCATATACATTTTAAACAGAAAAAGGGTGCATAGCCATCACACAGTTTCAAAATGTAACTTTATGAACCATTATTTTGAAAAGAAAAAAATAGGTAATATGAATTAAAGTGATTGGGAGAGATAAGTTAAATTTGTAAATTTTTTTGAGTAACTAACATAAACCTAAATAAATACCTAAATAACATAAAAAATACTATTATATATATGCATATATATATATATATATATATATATATATATATATACATATATATATATATATATATATATATACATATATATATATATATATATATATACATATATATATATATATATATATATATATATATATATATGATGGTAATCTGGAAAACCAAGGGAATTAAGAAATTCCATTGGAAAATTCACTACTACACATTGGTTCATCACGGAGTCAACAGATTTATCTGTCACTGTTTCACCTACAGTTCTGTTTAGAATGATATCATATTGTGTAAATGTGAAGTATCTAATAGTAAATTGTTAATATATGCAATAGATAAAGGAAATATTGGTTTGGCTAAGAAGCAATAAGCGCTTTTTGAAAATTATCTAGAAAAATATGTAAATATTCTAGACGCTTTCATGACTGAAGATATATAAAGTGCAAGGCATGCTCTTACTGATTCAGTTGTAACTAAGACGCTGCACTGTTGAGACACATAATATATGGACGACATTAAGACGCATGTGAGACACTGTCTACTCTACAAGTACCAATCCGGTCTGCTGCCAAAGCTAAGCATAACATATGCCAACGCCTAGCTCTTGAAGCAATATTTGAAGCTATTGCAAACTGATGGTTCCAGCAGTTTCATAATGGCAATTATTCCCTGAGAGATCAAACATGCTCTGGTCAATCAGTGGACTTGGATAGCGACTGGTTAAAATTGTTAATTGAAGAAAATAGCCGATTAAAAACACGCTAGTTAGCAACTGATCTTGGGTTCTCCCACAGAACTATAGAGAATCATTTACACCATTGGGAAAAAACCTGAAATAAGGTGCATATGTACCACATGAATTTAACGCAGACCAGCTGTAGCCGCAGCCTTAGCTTAAAGTTTTGGATTTTAGTTGGACACAGATCTCCCACTCGTTATATTCCCCAGACCTTGCACCCACTGATTATTGTTTATTTAGGTCGCTCAGCAACGCCTTACGTGAAAAAACTTTGATGATTAGGACCACCTATGACAGTTCATAAGCCAATTTTTTATTTCAAACCACCTCAATTTTACGCAGATGCTATCCTCTCCCTGCCAGTGCGTTGGAGATATGTAGTCCAATATGATGGTGATTATTATATAGACGATTAACTAATTTTAATTGGAAATATAATAAAAAATTGTAACATTAATGACTGCTCATTACTTATTATCCAACCTAATAATAAAAGAAACAGACTTAAATCTTATTCGATTACATCAAAAAAATATGACAGACGTCTAAGAATTGTGATAATCATTAAAAGGCTAATTATATTAAATTTGTATTCATGTGTCAGTCGGTTTAGTATTTGAATGCTCTAGGAAAGTGGATAGTTTTCCATTATTAAGTGGTACATAAAGATAACTGTGAGAACACAAAACCCATAAGAAGTTCAATAATTTAGGATCTAGGGTTCTTCTTATTAGCAGTCGTAAAATTAAATTCCTGAAGAGTAATATTGCTCCATAGATGCCGACAGTGCAAATCTAGAAGGGCCTTAAAAAGTGGCTGGACACAGAAAAAAGAAGTAACTTTCGTATATAGTTTTAGTAAGAAATCATTCAAACAATACACTGGATTTAATGTTGACTTCAGATTATGAAGTGGAGTTTTAAATTCTTTCGCACTAATGAAATATACAGTAAATGAACAGAAGATACACTTTACTTATTTATTTATTTATGTATTTTAATGTATCTAGTTGATACATATGGTGGACTTATTGCTATGACCAATCTCTTACAGCCAACTAGTATACCAGAGTAGCCAAGTTCGATGAGCCAATGGGAATCAAACCTGGGTTCCCACGGTGCACCGCGCTGTTAAAGATCGTATACCTTGTGATCAACCCAAGACACCACAGTGACGACACTTTCAAAACTTCCTTACATTAAACTGTACAAAAATCATAATTTCCTAAATAATTTCCTTTGTCGCTATGTCTATCTTAAATCAAAATAAATGCTAGAAATCCTAAATTTTTCAGATGCTCTGTAGTATGAAAGTTGAAAGAAATATTTCTATAGATTAGGCGAATGAGCATTTTTATATTCCTAGAAGATATACATTATGGAATAAAATAAAAGGGGACGAAAGGAATGATGCATTCAAGTCTGTATAAAAAAATAAAAAAACAAAACAACCTGTCAAGCACGAGTAGAACTCACACTATGACAGTTCTGCACACATTTAGACCCTTATAAACATTTAAAGCTTCGTAATATCTGAGTTAAATTATTTACAAATATTAATTTTTCACAATGTAAATATATTGTCTACAATATTTTTCACAGACATGAAAACAATGTGCATATTTGAAAAATTATAAGATCTAGGATAAACATAATAGTTTTCCTATAACCAGTGCGTAGGTTTCCAAAAACTCTATTTTTTTCATAATTTTTAGGTTGACTAGTACCGGAAATAAGGGGAACATATTATTTTGTATATTTTTCAGCATATATTTCAAAATAAGCTACCTAAAATTATGATGAAAAATTTTTGAGACCCTTATAACTAGTCCATTCAAAGGATATTCCACATTAGAGATAAAAAATTTTTGAGGACTTAATTTGCCCCCTAACATTTTCATATGAATATTTTTAAGTGTAAGCTATTGAGAGACGTGCAGATTAATATGTTTTTCTATTACGTCAAATTTCAAGATTTTACGTCAATTCGGAAAAAAATGATTCTCGCAGCAAAGTTTTTTTTTAATTAAATTACTGTTCAAAACGTTTTCTTTTTCTCACAAGATAGAAAAAACTTTCTAGATAATAGTTGTTGAGTTTTAAAACTTCTTTTTAACGATAGATCATTTGCATTTTCTTGTGGTAACATTTTTAGTAAATTTTTTTAACTTTAAAAACCGATCATATTGAAACTATTTAACCTCTTTAGTCTTCTAACTATAACTTAAACTAGGTTTTGACCTAACTGGACCCATAGACCTTCGTTTTGTGTCAAGTTTTATCTTGATTGAATAAAAAATGTGGCTTCCAGCGTACCTTCAAATCCAATAAAATTTCATAAATTGAAATTTTCGTAATAAATGTGTTTCTGTGTAGTTTACTGATGCATATAGGTAAGTGAACAGTAAAATAGAAAAAATACTACAGTCAAAGTATATCTTCTTTCCTGCTCTTTCCTGTAGCACAATAAAGTATAACAACGGTGTTTAAAATTACTATAGTGTGAAAAGTAATACAGCACTTAGTACGCAATGAACAGATGTACGTAGTAGAGTTACTGACCTATTGCTCACAAGTTCTTTGTCTCTTTGCAGACATTTGCTTATTAATACATAACTACAATTTCACTTGCAGACATTTGCATATTAAATCGTAACTATATTTACTTTTTGTATAAATTAGATAAAATAAATGTAAAATCAAAGTCTATGCATATCTATTTTCTTTTTTCTGTTTTCTGTAAAGGGAAAAAAACAAACAAACTATTTGAAATATTCTATGAACACTAAATACGAAATAAGTTTGTGTTCCAACATTTCCACAAAGAACAAACAAAAATAAATACATTTATAATATATCCAATTAAATACAACAATACATAAATGTGACAATGTTAATTGAAGTAAGTGAAACATATTTTTTTTTTAGAATAAGACATAAAATTAATATGGAATTCGCTTGCAATTATGGATTACAAGTTATTTATATAAGGCACTCTATTTAACTAAGTTGGACAAACAATGAATAAAGTAAAATGATAATAACATTACTGATCCGTCCGCTGTGCATAAATTTCACGGAGCCTGTTCTTTACATCTGATCGAAACTGGGGGCGTGGACTTGCAAGGATGTCAAGTGTCAACATATCTTTATTGTATAAGTCGCACAGCCGCCGTTAGCGGTGCTCTGACACCAGCATTTCTTCGTGCATTATCTACGTGAAATAAGAGATACAAAGAAATAAATTCTGAGATAGCGAAATAAAAAAAAACCCAATACGATTTCTAAAATAATTTATTCATTTATTTGAAATTCTCGCCGTATATATCTGCATATTGCAGTTTACTCGCCAGCATGTCATCTTCGTTAATGTTGGATACATTAGAAGGAGGTATCAATACAGCAGCTACGTTTCTGGAATAAAAAATTTATTTTAATTTTTAAATCAAATTTAAATAATAAAAGTCTTAAAATTAAGTTAACTTTTGGTTGAAATTTTTTGTTCAAGCTGGGAATTAATAAAATTATTTTAAGATTTCTGTTCGTTACGTAATTATATGATAATTACTGAATAGACATTATATCAACGAAAGCCGAAGCAAAAGTTTATTTATTACTAAAAAAATTCATATATCATGAAACTTCAAGAAAAAAAGTTTACAATTTTCGAGTAGTAAAAGCACGAGCGAAGACAATTTGTAAAAAAAAAACTTTTTGAATGTAAGCTCATGAAATATTCATCGCTAAGGTCATAATAGATATGCGAATAAAACAATTAGTATTTATTTTCACAACGTCTTTCCTTCAGGGATGTCCTTCATTTGATATCTAGTAGATTGTACCTATATGGACTGTATATAACTGTTTCCTTTGAAACAAGATTGGTAGCTCTCATGAATGTTCTTATATATGTGGGTAAGGTATTGATTAACGATGTACGATAATGAATAATACTTTATCCAGAATCATTATTCGATCAGGAATAATACTTATAATGGAATCATTTGAATATAAGCATATCTTGATATATCTTGATAAAGACCATTAACAATGACCAATTAGTAACGTACGAAACGTAAACAAATTAATGACAGCAAATATACAAAAACTACGTGATGTAGCATTATTCCTACTTTTTTAAGTTCTTTACCACAACCTAGGTTTCGTTGTATTACAATATCTTCATGTGGGCTATTAGCAAAGATTAACTCTATTATCTATTTTTTCTTTATTATTATTAGATAAACATAAAAAGTGTGGTATCTATAACCTTAAATGTAACAACTGTAATAGTTTATACACAGGTCAAACTGGAAGAGATTTTACTAGCAGATACAAAGAACACATTGCCAGCTGGCGAAATAACCAACTAGACACATTCCACTTTGCATAACTCCTCATTGAAAATAAACATCACCCTCATACCGATAATGCCCCCTATATATTACAAATAAATACAACAGGCAATAAACTTAATATCCTAGAAACATTAGAATTAAACAGACGTAAAAAAGACACCAAGGTTAATATATTAAATGAACAACTAAATATAATATAACTAATATCTTCTAGATAATGTAGTTAGAGAACATTGATACTACAATACTATACTATTGATACTACAATACTCTTCAAATTGTTTCAGCCCACATACACATCTAAATATAAATATAAAAAAAAAAATAAATAAATGAATAAATAAAACCGGAGATATGTATAATTAGTGGTATAACCTTGTTCTAACTTTCACATACCCTTGCTATATTAAATATATTAGATATATCCTTGCTGTATTAAATATATCCTTGATCGATTAAATATATTACAGAGAATAACTTCCATTTAATTTTATTACATACACTAGGACATTTGCATTGTATAACCGCATCGAATAACGTCAATTTAATTTATTACCCTCACTAAAATACTTGTATATTGTATAACTTTCGAAAGTATAGTAAAACCTACACCGCTCCCTTACAATAAACACTCTAACGTAAGCAGTGGGAAAACCCACACAAACCCGGCTTCCGCTATTGTTTTTGAAACATATAAATGCTGTTGGATGTTCCTAAGAGTTAATCTTTGCTAATAGCCCACCTGAAGATGTAATACAATGAAACCTAGGTCGTGGTAAAGAACTTAAAAAATGTAGAAATACTACATCACGTAGTTTCATTTAATTGTGAATAATGAAATTCTACAAAATTAACACCAAATATATTTAATAGAATAAACGCTATCAACATAGGTGGACTATGCAGAGAAACACTGGATAAATATGTCGGATAAGAATGAATGCTTAATATTCCTCTGCACAAGTAGCCAGATTGTGCTTTATGGCTTTGGGTGAAATATTATATTGAATGAATGGAAATTCATTACTTGAATACTAGGTGACTACTAAAACTGATCCGGAAACTAGAGTTGTCGAGATCTACAAATCTAAACATCTATAGACAAACTAAGTCATATTTGGCAATAGGCTGCAAAAGAATTGAGAGGTCTTTGCAATGTCCTGCTAGAGGAAGAAGCTCAGTATATTATGGACTTACATGGAACTGATGTCCAGATTCTGAAAGTGCTCAAAATCAAAATGAGATTGTCCGCAGCTTGTCTGCAAAGAGTTCTCGAGTACTTTGGTCACATTGGGTGAAAACTTGTTGATTGCATCGAGAAACTCATTGATACCAGAAAAGATTGATGTTTTTCTGGATTAATTAGTAATCATATCTGTTCAGCACCGACTTTATGTACTTCATTTATTACTATACTTCAAAACATATTATTTTACTTGCCTTCCTTCAGCATTTAAGAAGTTGAAAGTCGAGCAAGCCCTTTCCGTTTCTAGCACCTCTACGTTCAATCCCAAGGATCTCGCCGTTTTTATAATCCTGTCCGAACTCTCCTTGCTCTTAATTTCCAAGCCTATTATCTGGAATATGGTGGAAAATGCGCTTGATTAAAAACAAAAGAGTATCACATCCCATATGAAATACTCAGTTCAAAATCAAGTAAGTGTTTGATAAAAATTTTGGTGTTATCTCATACAAATAAACATGTTATCTGCAATTAAAATTATATTATGGGAATACTTTACACATTTACATTCCATTCCCTTCCAAAAGAAAATGTTTGTTTGTAAACAAACTAATTTGACACTAAAAGCAAGGGTTGGCACAAACTTACATATATCAGTCAGTCGTCAACTATTCACAAAACTCATTGTATTCATTCATAATATTATCAAACAGATACTTATAACATATATACATATCCCTTTGATAATAATATACATAAATTATATATATAAACCTTTCGCATTCCGCAATAAAATCCGTTTAGTAATGCTGAGAAAACATTGACGACCATTTTAAATGCATTTCTTAGGCTACGTGCATACATAAAATTTTTAATAGATTGACTGTTTAGTTGTATATAAAAATGCTATGGTACAGGTGCTAATAATATCGGGGCAATAGTAGCTCCAAAAAAATACATCAATCGTCTTTTGGCGAAACGATTGAACTACTAGTGATCAATAAATATAAAGTGGCTGGGAATTGGTGTGCACATTCTCGACTAATCAGTCGATCCACAATATTGTATTCATTAAAAACACTTTTCATTCATTCTATAATAAATATAGAAAGAAAATATGCGCGCGCACTGCTCTCTCTTGCTCCTACAGTGTGATACAGATAGGCTTGCACTGTCTCTTAGATATACGAAACATAACTGACTATGAGAGAAAGAGAGAAAGAAAATGTGTGCTCACACCTCTCTCTCTTGTCCCTACAGTAATATACGAAACGTAACTCTCTCTCTTTCTGTCTTCACTAACTTAAATCTCCCTCTCAACTTCCGTTCGCCTCGCCCGATCACACTTTTCGTAACGCTCTCGTCACGCATTCACCAGCTTACTCCCCAAGTCAAGCGTGCGTAAAGAAGTTTTACTTCAATAAATATATATTTTAAAATACAAAGCTTTTACAGTTGATTTGAGTCACATGTATGATTGAGTTGGTTGACTATTATTTGTCAACTTGCAGAGACTATTAATATGTGATAATTTTCATTTTAATTTCCTTGTATATACTACTATTGTGAAAATTTTTCCTGTAACCATTACATCAACTTTAAAAACAATTACACAATTATTTTATTAATACGAATTGTGAAATTTAGATTAAAAAAGACAACCTTTGCTATTGACCATACAAAACTCTAATATGTACTCTATATTTTGGAAAAATATTCAATATTCTGTTGCTTAAGAAGGTTACATCCATATGCTATTCAGCTTATATCATTTACTTTATAACATGTTGGAATGATATAGCTGAAGCCTCTCTTTTAAGGCTATCATTCTCAAGTCTGGAAGAAAGCATGAGAGAAAGTGTTGGTATTTTTTTAAAGTTTTGATACGAGTTAAATTTTGTAAAAATGCAATTTTGACTGTTTCTACTGTGCTCTGTATGTAATTATAAATTAAAAGTGAAAATAGTGGAAAATACTCTAACAATAAAAATTTAAGGTCTTTATTGGAAGTAAATTTTTTGAAGTGAAAACTTTTTTAGGCACATTGAGAGATTTTTGGTAGGGGAAAATCTTTGGTACACCAACACATTGTATATACCTTTCTATATGTTGTGTGCGTTGGACGCTTTTTGGATGGTTAAAATCTTGTGAGTTCACGTCACCGACATGCTGTATATCTGTAGCTATAAGGGTGACGTTGTGCAACCTTATGTAGTATACTATGCATTGTTTAAATTGTGTTTTAGTTTGATTATTATTTTAACTGAATAATTGTAGGATCATTATGCATTACAATAGTGAGTATTAAATTTCTTAATATTTTTATTTAGAAAAATAAATAACAAAAAGAAAGCATTTATTTTCAAATATTTCCAATATTAGTATCTTAATATTTGTATTAAAAATTTAATATTATTTATTTTTTTAATATTTGACCTCTGCAATACATCACGCAATGAGTATTTCATAGTGGCTTAGGAAATATCTTACTAGTGTGGTAAAACAGATTTCTTGTTATTCGATAATATTTTTTCGCAGATTTTGAATTTAAAATTTCCATAAAATTTTATAAAACCACTGTTATTTCATAGTTTTAAGTTTTCACTTCTGTCGGTAATCATCATAACTGCCTATGTTTTTTTTCTCAAAATAATTTTTTTTAATAAAATAACAATGACCGCAACCTACTTTTTTCTTAATTGAAATATAAAAAGAAAAATAAGGATGCAAGCTTGTTTTTCTTTATGTCATTTAAAAAAACTGAAAATTCACATTTTTGCTAAACTGAAGTTTTTCCAAAGTTTTTTAGGTGCCAATTATATATATATATATATATATATAAAATATGTGAAAGTATATAAAATACGTTTCTCTTAACTATAATATATAACCTATATAAACAAAGTTATGTGAGCCTACAGTATAACCTACAGTATAAAACTACATACCAATAAAAAAATTAATTTTTTAATCACAAAAAAGAAATAAATCTGAATTATATTATTGCTGTGAATACAAAAAAAAGTTTGCAATACCTTGGAACTGTCATTGTACTTTGTTTACGAACTTTCCCTCTTTGGAATCAAATGGGGTATAAATGTACACAAAAGTTCAAGCATTTGAAGGTACAGTACTGCTATTAAACTACTTAGAGATACTTGTTCTGATATTATTTTTCGCTACGTAAATAAAACATTACTTAGTATATTTTTCGCATATAGACAAATAAGTTTGTTTTTTCTTTAAATTATAAATGCAAGTTGACTAAAATTTTTTTTGCACAAAAGTGTTTGAAAAATATCGTTAGCTTTTTTCAGATTTACTACGTATGTAAATGTTATAGAGATGGAGACACTGCGGAGACTCAAATCTCATGATCCTTATTAAAAAAGTATCCGAAGGTTGCATGTTCAAATGACATCAAGGTCACCACCACTGAAGCGTGAACTAAGGTAAGAACTTGACTTAAAGTGTAGATGTATAAATGTGATACGAGATGTAGAAGTCCAATTAACTGACTTCTACATCTTAAATCACATTTCTACATTATACTTTAAGTCAGAACAGTAAGAATGGTGAAGCATGAAAGTCAAGACAAATGACAAAGATGGTCAGCCAATGTGTGAGACAGAGGATAGTGTAAGTATTCCGAGTCACAAGTCTATAAATAAACCCGTGTCGAGTATACTTGTTTTTTCTGCCGCTGATCGCTGTAGAACATGGATGAAATGGAGTTCCGTGCCTGCACTCATCACTCTGGATAATGCTTGCGTGTCAATGTCAACTAATGACGGCGTGTCGTATAGAGCAGCACACGGGTGTAGCTATCATTTACTGCGTGCTGTCTTCGTAGAAATTATCATGATTTTGATTAGTTCATTGTCGGGCTACATTTTCTTTAGAGAACAGTTTCTATTATTTGGTTGTCGCCATTGCGTAAGTCAATGCAGCAACAGGTTCTCGTAAAACAACATTTTCATCACAAAGTTCGATGTGCGAGTTCTTATTCCAAAATAAAACTTAAAAAATATTTTTTCTTTATAACTCACATAATTCAACTATATCAACATATGTAAATATCTGCTTAGTTCAGGTATGAGGAAGTTATATGAAATTAAATTTAATTGTTTAAACTCTTTTGTATCTTGATGTGCATACATTTTTCTTTATCTAAAACATCTCCCCATAATCAATCAAAGGAGACTTGGAACTATGTGTAGGACTACCACCCCTCTTGGTTTCACCCAGAGTCTCCAGTTTGAATGGATTATCTCCGAGCTCCGGGTTAATATTGTTAATCTCCGGTTCTTACCGTCCCCATATCAAAAAATTCATAAACTGTGTTCCCTGCCTAAAATTACGGGATTTCTACTGGTTGTTATATCATTAACATTAGTGAAAATTCTTTCGCAATCGGCATTATAGTGGGGTACAAATCATTACAATAGAGGACATTTGTACCATTATAAATTATCACTATAAGGTTTATTGCTGTGTGATTATTATGAATTAGTATATTTTAATATTATAGATCATCTAAAAAAATGTTACGAAGTACGGAAGCTCAACGACAAAGCAAACACTAAGTGGTGAAGACAGTAGCAACTCACTGATCATTAATAATATAAACAAATGTAATGTGATAATTTCTCAGCGCTACTACGTATGAATATCAGTAATACTGAACAGGAAGCAGAGTCAGTTATGCATAAACAGAATGGAAACTCCCATTAAAATTATTCGTACGTGATCACAGCTATCATATTCATCATTTAATATAAAAATGATCAATCCTGAACTTATGGTGAATCTACTGTAATTACGGTGCATCTAGAGACACTGGCGTGGGTGAGCAGTATGTAGAGAGAACGCCCGCACTCAGCTGTTGACTATCGTCAACTTTTGTAATTTTCGTTATTTTTGTTTTCCATAATAGTTGTTATTTAAAGTATACTGTATTATTTGATGGCTTTCCAAACTATTTATTTGTTATCATGGCAGACGAGGATTCACTCTTTTTGACACAACTATTCCAGGTCAGTGCATGGCGGTTATTGAGATTTAGGCTGATTAGCACTGATGATGTGAAAATCAAAACAAAAGCGATATGTTTAGACATGTGGATATGTCATAGACACGTCTATACATATCGAAATAGAATTAAGCAAAAAAAAAATATAAAAAAAAATAAATAAAAATAAAATATAATAACTTTTGTATAAAATGCAGATTGAAAGTGTAAAATTATAATAAAATGTGAACATACTTTTTACACTAAAATTTGAATATTAAGAGTTCTTAATATTAAAATTTTTTTACAGGCCTTCAGAAACTATGAATCAACATATGCACACCGAATATCAATATGCAATAGAGTTTAGACAGACCGGTTTAGTATGAAACAGGCACAAAGTATGGAAAACCAGCTTGTCCAAGAGACATGGATAAGATCCAAGAACATGTTATGAATATGAGACCATTATGTGGAAGAAATTTATATGATGAAAGCGTAAGTCCGTAATTGCTATGTTCCTTTTGCTCTTATAATAGTTGAGTCATTACGAACAGAGATGGAAAGCTTACATATTTTGTAACAGGTAATTGTGGAATGTCAAAGGCTAGTATGTCTGTTCCATGCAGATTCTTCGTGGTCCTACAGATTACAGAATAAAACCGGTCAACAATAAGAGATTTTGATAAATAGACAAATGTAATATAACATTCTGCAGAAGAAAATGGAAAATAAATAATAAAAAGAGACTACTAGGTTTTTGCCACTAACAGTTACTCAGCATTTTTATATATATATATATATATATATATATATATATATATATATATATATATATATATATATGTATATATATGAAAGTTTTGCTTCTACTGTATGTCCCAGACACATAGTTTTTAATCTCTATATTTCTTTACT
Source organism: Druceiella hillmani (assembly GCA_039881145.1). Lineage (NCBI taxonomy): Eukaryota > Metazoa > Arthropoda > Insecta > Lepidoptera > Hepialidae > Druceiella > Druceiella hillmani. Next base: position 5,704,214 of record JAYKKI010000097.1, on the reverse strand, counting down.
TCCCTAATGTATCTTTTGTTTTATTTTGCTCTGGTTTACTTAGTATACTTCTATTTCATTGTTTGTATAAATATTACAATTTTTTATAAGTATTTGCCATTCGCTATCTACCGTGACCCAATATATTATATGATATGTTTTCTTATAAGACATTGCACTCATAGCGATAAGAACATCACATATATACACGTAACTTTTTAAGTAAACAGTAACAACTAAAGTAAACAAATAAAATAAATAAATAAGATATAGACTTACTAAGACATCGACTTTTGGTTCAATCAGCTTAAAAAGACGTAGAGAGGCTTCGTTCACGTCTTGTGCTTCATTCACCTGCCATGACAAAACAGTCCTAGAAAAAAAAATTATGGAAACGTACAACAAACGTAACAAATATAGCTCTCATACTTCATGCTTTTATTTAGATAGTAACATAAAAATTACAAGTATTTGGAAATGCCATGTCATACGAGCAACAACATCACATTTCAATAAACTTATTTTTGTTAATTATAAACTGGTAATAGCATGCTTTAATTCTAATCGAATCAAGAAAATAGCATACAAGCGACGTTACATCCTTGTAGCAAAGAATAGATATTTAACATCCCCTGAGAACATATAAAAGAAAGCCATATGTACATGTTTTCTTCATCTGTCTTTATGTCAATTCATGTGGACTACAAATTATGTTATCGTATTCTACTCTGTTTTGTACTAATACAATGTACAACATACAACAAACGTGTTGATGACCAACCAGCATTACCAGCAACCTGTATACCAACTATACTATGTGCCAAAAATAAAGTTTAAAAAAATTTTGGGTCAATTTTAAACAGTTAAACATTTAAATTAAAAAAAAAGTATTTGAAAGGTGAAGAAGAAGTGTCTTAGAGTTTAGCTTTCTTGTAGTTTTTACACACGATGAAAAAATACTGTTCTAGACCGTTTCTCACATTTACTTAGGGCCGACCTTCCTTGCCTTTGTTTTCCAGTAAGCAGTGTAGGTTTAGCACTGTGTTGGTGTAAAGTTGGTTTCAAGATGGGCGTCATGTGCGCTTAAGGTCAAAGGCAAAATGTACTACACAGCTACAGGCGTAACTAACATGTAAAACTTTCCAACACGTTAAAACAACAAAAGCTGTCATCTGCAAATTTAGTATGGAAATGCATCATAGTACACACATGTGCGACACACTGAAGTCGGTTTCAATGACAGGTTTCCATATTAATTTGAGAAAACGACCTTTTTGTCATTGGAAAAACGTACGTGTGATTTGCACCTAAGACTTGCCGTTTTGAATGGTTCAGAATGTTGGATTACCAACATACCTCAACAAACTACACACGACAGAAATGTCACGTACGTTAGTCAACAGGTATCACTCCACTAGATAAAATCAGAAACAAGAGAGGGTTTTAAACTTGCCCCAATAACAGACAAATTAATGCCTCTCATGATATGGATATAACCAGGGACCCCAGGACGATTAATGGTGAAGTTTGCCCTAAATTTACCAATGACAAAACATGGATGTGGAAGACTACCCTCCACTTCGTTGATGACGCTTAATATATTCTTATTTGTAGTATAGTATTTTCTTATCTATAATTCTGTCAAAGTAAGAGATAAATATATGCAACAAATTATATTAAAACTATAGGAAAGTAACTATAGTACTCTTGAATCTGTTTCACCAGGTCCGTGCGAAAGTTGTTTTTTACTGGTGCTCTAACAGTGTCACTCTAACTGCTGAGATTACATAGTCTAAGTACTGAGATTTAGATGTACAGTTATCTCAGTACATAGACTGTGCTGAGATTACACAGTCTAAGTGCTGAGATTACACAGCCTAAGTGCTGAGATTACACAGTCTAAGTACTGAAATTTAGCTTTTAAAATTATTACTGTATACACTAATAATGGGATCTCAAGAGCGAAAGTGTTTGAAAGATTTAAGAAGTGAAAGAAAAGTACAAAAATCTACAAAAAAAAGGAAAACTGTTTTTAATCTGAAAATACCAGAAAATGACGAATTTTCTTCAAGACTTTACATGCAGAAAAGCTCAAATATCAAGAGGACTAATGTTATATTTGTTAATTGTACATAAATCAATGAAACAAACATAAACTTTTATTGTTTCGTTATTCCAGTTTGCGCTTATTTCATACAAAGCATAAGACAATAAGTATAGATCACAGAATTTAGAACTTGATCACGGTATTTGCCGTGGCATCTAATTTTATGACATGAAAAAAATGTGATGGAAACGTTACATTTCAAACAACAAAAACATATTTACTAAACATGAAACTTATGCCCTTGTTGATATGTAAAGTACCTAGAAATTAATCTAGATGTTTAATTAATATTGAAAAAACATAAAAAAAACAGTGAGGAGTTAAATATAAAATACAGACTTTTCCAGCTGCTAGGACAAAACACAGAAATTTCGGCTGGGAATAAAATACAAATCTATAATCAAATCTTGACACCAATCTGGACATACGGCATTTAAATTTGCGAAATAGGAAAACACACATCCAGCAAATACAAAGTTTCAAAATTAAAGTGCTGCAGAGCACCGTCAATGCTCCATAGCACATTTGAAACCGTGACATATTGAATCAGTTCTGGAAATGATCAAAGAATATGCAACCATACACATTAGGCGGACGCAGAATCATAAAAACCCTGAGATGGAAGTGGTTCTCAATGTGGCAGATATGTAACAATGACAAGAGAACTCATGAATTGGGGGGACAGGAGGTCTAACACCACCTGTGTGATAATAATAAAAATGAAATGAAAGTCGGTAATTAATCTACATTAGGTTGGTGTGATTAAGGTGGTGTTTTTTTAGCTGGTAAATATCCCATACTATTCGTTGATCCGACTTGAGAGTCTTGAAGATTTTTTTAACTCCTATTAAGAATTTAAAAATGCACGTGCCTTTGACGTTTAAGATTGTGGTATTGTATGATAATTGCCCTAATGCGTATACTCCTTCTTGTTCTTCTCGTGGACATTCATATAAAATGAACAGAGTATTCAAAGGTGTTGAATAGCAGCTTAAAATTAATGGAAACAACTTCATATATTGCTGTTTACTTATTAATGATGGTACATGAACATTATTAACAATTATAAATCCACTTGGAGTGAGTTGTAGTCCAAATGTAAATCATTATGCCGAGAAGAGGATGCTGTGAGGATTATGGCATCCAACAAACGCACGTAAAAGATCACCCAGGAGGAACGGCTTCGTCGACAGGAACGCAATTATTATTTTGGGAGCCTCTACTTCGGCAGACAGTCTATTGTATGTGTCCAGAATAGATTATTCCGTGTAAGTTATTTATTAAATAGAATTTTTATATAACATTCGTAATTGAAATTTTAAGCGTTTTTCTCAATACTGTGTTTTCAAAGTCGGAGACCATTATTTCCCAAACCACTTGAACATTTAATTAAAATTGTTGAGCATATCTTTTATACACAAAGAACTAGTGTTTAAATGAAAGATTTTCTTTCAACCTATACTTTTTTTAATGAATAAGCACATAGCTTTTTTTTTCTCAAAATCGATTATTTCACAATCAGCATCTACCATTTTAAAAACGTTTTCTTTTTTAAAAGATAGAGTAATTACTAAATTAACAATTTTTTGCATTTTTTTAATTGAAATGCGCTAATTCCGAGCACCAGAGTCATCACAAAGCGCTGTTTTGGGAAAAAGACTCACTGCAATCTATAACTTCATTAAATACCAATATTGGTTAATGAAATTTTTACTGAGTATCCATAAAAAGTAGATTAATTACTTAATGAAACTGCAAAGAATATACACGGTGTCCGGGAATAAGTGTCGGACAAAGAAAGACGGTATTCGTTGGCTATAAATTGTTGTTGAAATAAAACGTAAAACACACTCTTTTTCTAATTAACTGCAAAAAAAAATATTATAAATAACTCTTTTTAACACACCCAATACTTGCTTGGAGCACGGTGTTCACCCGGGCAGCTAGACGTCTTCTTTGTTTTTTGCTGGTTATTCCCTTGAGCGGTGTTGAATAATGTGCGCAAGTATCGTGTGTATGAAAAAGATGACAAATTATTATGAACATTTTTTCAATTTTCTAATAAAAGTCATCTTTTAAATTTTATCTTAATGACAATCAACTATCTTTCAGTCAACGAATAAGTGTCACTTATTCCCGGACACCGTGTATATGAACATAAAAGTTTCAAAACATGAACAGGAGATGAAGTTAAATCAGTTAAGGCGTTCTATTTTCAATTCTGAATTAACATTAATTAAACTCATTAAGCATGAATAAGACTGCTACATCAAGGGTTTTCTACACTGACCATGATAAGATAAATTTATCCTCGTACATTGCTTAAGTTTTCACGTTGCTTACAAACGAAATTTTTTAATTTCATCTATAGCCCCATTTTCGGGAATATAGTTCAGTTTGATGACCAGAATGAAATTTTCTTTCGCTTATAGTTTACTAAATATTAAAGTTGTGTGTGTTTAACGCCTTTAGTTTAGCAGGTGCACCTAAACTTGTTAATGTATTTTTAAGAAAAAATTATCTCTCAACATTTTTAAGATAGCGAAACAATTGTGTTTATTATTTACTTACAGTGAAGGGATCACATTTAAAATATTATGTTTCAAATGTTTACGACTTGAAAGACTTTATTTCAGTCTTAACAATAAACTTACCTGGGGAATAACGCCATGGGACCGAGAATTGTTGTGCCATTATTTAGTCGAAATCCATACTGAAAATGAAATAGGGTAATTTTATGTTTTTATTTCATACCTATAATTTAAATAAAATTTTAGAATCGGCATGTCTGCACATTGAAAATATTTACAAAAATTGATTAAGGGTGATTGTAAGGCTGTTTGCATGTTTATTTGTTTGCGCCTTATGCAAGCGTTCTAATGGAGTTTAAACTGATGGATTCTGTAGAATCCGAGGTAACATATAGACTTTATTTCATTGCAGTCAACCCACTAGACAAGAAGATAAATTAATTTGAAATATCAATACAAAGTGTATTTATTTGAAAAAAAAATTTGCCTTTATATCGATTATAGACGGCGCAACTTGTTTTTTAAACTTCACTTGGTCTGTTTATTTAATAAAATTGACAGACCAATTGAAGGCATTTTGCTGCCTAGTTATTATTTCAGAATGTTCAAAATCTTATCTCTATCAAACTGAAGAAACTTAGTTCTTACATTTTGACCATAAATGTAATAAATTTTTTAAAAAACTATAAATTTTCAAAGCTCACAATCATCGCATACTATAAGTAAAATTCTTAAATTGGTGACTTATACTTAAGGCAATCACTAGCAAAAGTCCTTAGACACACAGTATAATTATATTATGACTGCAATTTTCTCTTTTAACATAAACCTTACGCAATGTATCAGATATGAGGTAGGAGATGAAGTTTCCTACTTGCTTAACTTCCTTATGTTGCCTGTATCATATCTTTGAAAAGAGCTTTTGGAATTTCTAGCCCCAACATAAAAGTTTATAGCTTCCAGGAACAAGGAGAGCGTTTTAAAAAAACCCTGATAGCAGGGACCGGTCGAAAAGGTGAATGACTTGAAAGCGTGTATAAGTGACATTATTGTTTATTATTGTGTTGTTAAATTTGTAGAAATGCATTATTCATAATTAAATGAAAGCACATGCTTTCATACTTTCTTTAAGTTCTTTACCACGATCTAGGTTTCGTTGTATTACAACATCTATTGGACTACTAGCACTAATAGCCCACCTGAAGATGTTGTAATACAACGAAACCTAGGTCGTGGTAAAATGTTAAATAAAGTAGAAATAACACTACATCACGTAGTTTCATTTAATTTATTAATGTGCTTGAAACGTGGGATGAAATATAACATCATAGGAATATTTAAGAAATTAAATGTTTTCATAGCTATATTTTTATGAACAAATAAGTAAAATATAATAATATAGCATGTACCTTATGCCATACGCATAAGATTTAATTACAATCTAGATGTTTTTCTTTTATCAAAGTAGTGACAGAAAATAAATTCTCAGTTCAAATATCCTTTATGCGTGGTTAAACTTTTTTGATGTTGTGACAGGTATTATGTGGTCGATGGTGTAAGTTATTTTGCAAAATACTACCTACCAACAGCGAATATCCGGAATCATTAGGTTGATTTACTCCTATCCATCAAGGAATTACATTGTTCATCTCCAGAACTTATCATCATACCCTGACCTGGTTTATGAAATAGTTATTTTACAAACTAGCAACTACCAGTAGCCAATATCTTGAATCACAGTCGATTTACTACCGTCCGTTAAGGAACTACAGTGTTTAATTCCAAAACTCATCATCACACCCTGACCTGGTCGATGGTGTAGTTATTTTGCAAAGTAACTGCTACCAGTAGCCAATATTTTGAATCACGTTTGATTTTTCTAACATCCCTTAAGCAGTTCCATTATTCATTTTGGAATTTCATCATCAGATCATCACCATATTTATAGGGGGTGATCCCTTATAAAGCCTCGCTAGTATACACTTTAAAGAAAATAACTATTAGTATTATACTTATTAAAAATAGAATAGAAATAAATTCAAGTATATATGTATATATAACACATATACCCACGAAATTCTAGTCCGTCGATGCTTTCAAATATAGGAAACAGCATAAGCAAACTTAAAAAAGTTTTCTGAAGTCTTCAATGAACGTTATTCCCGTCCAAAAAATTTGAGTATCTCTCAAGCTATGCTTAAAGAACTTTTATTTCAAAAATTTCCTAAATAAAAATTGTGTTTTAATTTTTACATTTATATATAATTCATATGTGTATAAATATATCTATATATATATATATATATATATATATATATATATATATATATACATATATATACATATATATATATATATATATATATATATACATATATATATATATATATATATATATACATATATATATATATATATATATCCCTGAAAAATTACCCCAAAATTTAAGGTGAAATACAAATAGTATTTTCACCTTATATTTCTATATTATCCACTTGGAAATTTTGTAGACTCGTCTATTTTATGTTTTGTTTATAGTTTGAAAAACTTTTCTTTATATGGCACAGCAAAAGACGATTCGAGTACATAACCATTTTTATCCAAAAGGACATAACCATTTTTATCAAAAATAAACTGTCCATATCTCAGGTTGCATTGAATGTTCTGTTATCCATTAGAGAAATTGTAGCATAACGACCCTATTTTCTAAACGAGGTACTAAAATCTACTCCCAATACATTTTTGTTTCGTTTTCATTTGTTCTTTACTTTGTTGGCAGTTATCCAGATGTCAACTCCAACTCTGTGGATATTACTACAACAATATATTTAGCTTTTATCACCTATTACAACGTTACCCCTGACAGGTAGAGTTGTACGATTACCTTCTTTGAGACATGCTAGTACTTATGAGATTTTAGGATAGAAAAATGGAGAATTTTTTATACATTTCAGCAATTTTTTTTACTTTTAGGGTTCTTAACCAAATGGCAAAAATAGAACACTTATAGTTTCGTCATGTCCACCATTTTTTATCACATCCATGTAGCTTGCTTCAGTTTTAAACCTAAAGTGTGAAATTTTAGCTAGACCTAGTGCATATAATTCCCACACACATAAAGTAAATATGGATAATTCACTATTTGAGTTGACGCACTAGCTCAAGTGCACCTGCAACCAGATACACCAGGAGTTGATACACTTTCTTCATATGAAGTCCCCATAGCTTACATATTATAATTAATCAAAATTGTTTATAATGCCAAAATATAGTTTTATTATTAATCATATAATATATATAAATAATTAATTAAAAAATAATGTGTTAGTTTTTCAAAAACCTAATCTCATATTCACTTGCTATATAAACTCTTTAATATTCAGTAATATTTACTATTTTCTGTCATGTACATACAGATCACATATTAACAAAGTCTGTGTTTGTTTTCTTTCGACGTAAAACTTTTTTGCCATTTGTTTCGTATTTTTCATAATCTATATTGTCTTCGTATTATTTGCATTTCATTTCAGCAAAGTGTTTATTATTGATATCATTAACTGTGACTAGAAATGTTTATTTCTATGTCAAAATTAAATTATTACTTCAAGCAGTCATAGCAGCCATATCTGCTTTTTAGGAAAAGTTTATTCAGCCTTTTCAGCCGAATACTGGATTTTATCCATGTCTTAAAAACAAAAATAGTGTTATTCAACTTACTAGTTACACTTTTTACAAATTATGATAATATAATATAATCTTTATCAGACTTATCACCAAGGAACATGTCTGTGCAGATTCCATTGAAATTGCTTAATTTATTAGTTATACATAGTTTTTATATATATTCTTTCATTCAAACCAAAAAAATAAGAAAATTCGCTAGTTTGCTAAACCGAACTTATATAAAAAAAAAATTTTTAAATACAAATAAACTTACATCTAAATATATTATTATAAATACTAATTGCCGATGTATAATTTGGATTTTATAAAATAGTTTATACGAATTCTTTATTATTTAGGCAATAAAATTATCTCTATTATGACTTACAATACTGTAGGAATTAATCATAAGTCCTAGCTCGAATTCTTTATTAAGGATTTTTATAGTTGTCTTTCCATCACCTTCATAACTCGAAGATTTACGTGCTTGAATAGACCTATTCCATAACCTAAAAAAAATTATTTGAAAAAGAAATCTCTTAATATGTTTCAACAGTTCGAATAAAAGAAAAAATATCTGAATATGGAACAAGTCTGGTTTCGCAAAAATGTGATTTTTTCTACGTTTATCTTTTCGTTTAAAGCAAAAAAAACGGGACATTCGCATTTTCGCTAAACCAAACTGATACCCTGAATATATACACTCACAATGAATTATGCCGCTGAAAATTAGATAGATATCTAAAATTATTTATTAAACGCATTTTTGTGATCAATTTAATAAACTTTTAGACCTTTACATCATTTTACATTCAAGCAGTTAGTTGAGTTAGTAGCTGTCAGCTGTGTTTAAGGTTATGTGCAGCTGTCATAATATTCAATTAATTTTTTTTTGTTAGCTGTTTCATCATTACGTAAACAGTTAAAAAAAATAAACTGTAATAACTACAGAACAGATATGTGTAATAACATTATGATTTATACATATTTTAGAAATCATTAACAATCTTTATTACATTATTTTCGTTTCGGAACCGTAATAGATAATTATTTTAATATAGTAACTGCAAACGATAAAACTAATTTTAAATAATAGTCCAGTTTGTAATAATTAAGGCATTTTGCAAATGAATTCGTAGTCTATTATGAAAATTGTTTATTTCGATAGATTATATATTAAAACTTAGTTACTTTCTTATACCAGTTACTTCCCGTTTTTTTTCCTTACGACTTAAATAAGTATATACTTTTCTAGGAACAAATATTTCATGCAATATTCTTTAGTGTCATTTTGGCATATTTTATAATTATTTTTACATTGATATTTAAAAGATATTTGTTTTAATCTTTATTTCGATAGATTATATATTAAAACTTAGTTACATTCTTATATTTGCATATGCAACCTAAATAGATATATATTTTTTTATGAACAAATACTTGATGCAATATTCATTAGTGCCAAAATGAACATATTTTATAATTATTTTTATATTGATATTTAAAAGATATTTATTTTAATGAAATTTAAAACAAAGTTAATATTCCAACATTATATGCGACGTCATACCTTTCACCGTCAATAAAAACTCATGTTCCGTACGTCAATACATAATTTTTGGTGTTAAATTTGAATAAGGGAAATGGTGATGCTGGCGCGATGTATAATAAAAAACAAATTGATATTGGTGAAGAGATAAAAAAAAGATGGTTCATAATTGGAATACTATTTACGCTATTGTTGGCAGTTCTGAACCCGTACGTAGGAGCGAGTGGAGGTATATTTTATTCTTAAAATATTTTCATTATATTTTTTTAATTTTGTTTATTTAATTGATCGATGAGTGGCGTATGCAACGTTTCCTTACATTCTAATATTTTTTCTTATAGTCTTTTATTTAATTTTTTGCCTTCACTATCGTCGACTTTTTAATCATATGATAAAGTACATGTTTTAATTTTTAACAAGCCAATTCTTTTGAAATTACTGCCAGTCAATACAAAAGTTTCAAATTCAGACACGACTTTTTAAAGATTATTGCATAGTAAACATTTATTTTATATCGGCCGCGTAATTTTTAATTTTAAATCATTTAGTCATTAAATAAAGTTGAATACTGATTTTCACCTTGCAATAATGTAACATAAAATTTTCAAAATGTATGTAAAAAAATATGGTGCTTAAATTTCGACAATGTTATGTTATTGCACATTAACTGACTCCGATCTTAAATGTAACAACTGATTACAAATAATAGCCATTCGTGATTGCATAAGTGTTTTGCGCACTCTAATTGGTAATTGCAACAGACAACTGTTTAGGTAACTTTTGTTGGCAAATAAATTTTTCAATACATTTTAAACTCAAAATTGCACACAAAAACCATAAATTTGTAATTTTTGTAAATAAATTGTCATTTATATTTATACACATAGTGGCCAACAATAAGCATAATTATATTAACCTTGTACGCTTGATAAAGGAATGTACTGATTCTTATATATAGGCACAAAATAAAAAGCATTCTCTCTCATGTTCTGTATCATGTTAGAAAGCGACATAGTGCATATACAAAAGTTACCACGACCCAAAAAAGCATGCTTGCAACAGTGTACTATTAAACTAACTCATTACTTTTTTCGGAAAGGTTTAGCCCATCATGAATCTGTTTCTTAGTAGTCTACAATCACTTTTACATGGTGTTACGAAAAAGTTTATGAAAAACATCAACCACTACTAACGTTAAAGGAGTAGTGGTTATTACAGCAAGAAAATGTATGTTTCCATACTATACATTTTTGGGCAAAAATTTAATTCAATTTGTTTCTCTTCTATATTCTATTTAGCAATAGCTCTGGTAGACTTGTAAACTGTTTCTTTATTTTGAATTGATTAAAGAAGGCCAATACTTTGCTGGTTGAAATAAAATTATCATAGAAAAAAAGAAACACTTAAAGTCAATAGCTATGCACCAGAAGCTTTTAGAGGACCAGCCTAACCATTAAGAGAGTTATAATATTCAAGCAAAGAGGTCTGTTTCACAGATGATAAACAGAAGTTTTATTGATTTACTACAATGAATTTATTAACTTATTCTAGGTCTTTATCACTCTTTGTGCAATTAAAAATATAACTGGATTTGGGGTGTCATTGAAGGTAATTAGCGACAGGATATCCCTTGCTGATTAAATATGCTAAAAAGTAGTAAATTTCAGGAATTCTTTTTTAAATAAACAATTTAAAATGTTTCTATTTATAATGCTGAACTATATTTTAAACAATAGTTTTCTTCTAGTTACACTCCACATATCACGAAAGTAAGCCTCCTGAAAATTATATCGTTACTACTTTCTTTGCTTTGCTGATGAGAGATAGTTTAGATAGATAAATATTTTGCATCTTTAGGGTCCTGTACCTCAAAGTTAAAAAAAATGAAATACTTGTAAGATACTCATTTGTCTGCCTGTCACAACCATTTTTTTTAGGAATCAACAAATTATTTTTCACTAATAATTCTTTTTTAATTTCATGTATCTTTTAAAAAGTTTTTATGAGGATTTAAAAACTATTTTTTTTGGCAAATGGTATCTTTAGAGATATGTTGAAGAACATGCTAGAAAAATACATTCTTATCTTCCATACTACCCCATATATCCGATACTATTGAATCTAAAATTGCGAAAATAATGGAGTTTCTAGAAATTTATTGGAAGTTTATAGAAAAACTATAGCGATATCAAGATTTTAGATTTGAAGATACCTGTGTATTTACACAAAACAATTTATTTATATGACGAAAAACAATATTAATTTTTGCAGTTTAATGGCAATACCCTTAAACATTTAAAGTTTTATATATTTCTAAGTGAAGACAGAAACTTCATACCAGTTTACAGATTACAACGCACTATTTCTCTTGGTTTTAGAAATTATTTCAAAAGTACATCTGCTTATATACCTTCAAATAAGAGCATCGAGTAAGTTGAACAATTTCTAGGTTATTTCTAAAATTAAGTAAAGAAAATAGCTTTAAAAATAATTTACAAAAAAAAAGAAAACGTGGGTGATGTCATACATCAGCATTCTTTCTTTTGTCTTATTGAGCGAATAATATTGGGTATTGTCTTGGCAATTTAATAGAAAAGACTTTAATAGCGAAATGAAAACACAGCTGAAATAAATCCCCTTTAATGGGAATATAGAAGGAAATGTGGACATTAATATTCTTTTAAAATCTCCTTCCTTTTTCTAGGGTCCTAGAATTTTGGGAAATATTTAAAAAAAACAGTCAACTGTTAGATTGAAAACTAAAAAACCTTTTGTCACATTTTGTCTGATATAATGAAGAATGAAGCTAAGCGAGACACATCTTATTTTTTATCAAAACTGTTACAATTCTCCAAATTAATTTAAATTTAAATAACATTGTTATATCAAATATATGAAGTCCATATGTTTTGGTCTTCTTTCTATTTTCAATTTGCTATATTTTAATATAAGTTAATCAGAGTTGAATTTACTTTGTATTAAATTGGAGTTTGATGAATGAGGCAATAAAGCCGGCACAGTTTATGTAAAGCCTGCTTAGATAAGTTCAAGAAGTAAGAAAAAATTTGCGTGAAACTGTAATGTTGAACTTTATTAATAAAACTTTATCAGTAACCCAGCACCACTAGTATTTTCTCCATCTTTTCTGCTTACCCGAAACTCTGGGTCGTGCCTCATATCATCTTATATGTATAGAGTAAACATATTTAAAAGTTGCTTATGTTTCCTAAATATGAAATATAAATTTTAAAAAATAACACCTTGACTGTATTGTCCATCAATCGGCACGTTTGTGGGTTCTATGACTATTCAGAAAACTTCAATTGTGCATATAGATAAAAAAAAATTCTTCTCTTTTTGCAGTCAAAATGTGACATTATAGATCTTAAAAAACATTTTCTTATGTCTACAAGATTATTTCCAGGTTCTCCTTAGTGTTCAAATGCATATATTGTTCTAACAATTGGTTTAACTTTGAAATGAAATGAACACCTTTTTCTGTCCAGTCCATTTCCTAATGATAGAAAATATTTGGAAAAAACTGAAATATTTAGATTACAGAAAAATGTTATCATGAATATTGTCACTTAACTGAAACTGAAAAATTGGGATGAAATCCTAATCAAAGTATCTTAATGTTTTTAAATTCTTTAGAATTTATTTTTTTCTATTCTTGTGATCAGTTTAAGAAGTAATTATATCAATTGTCTTGACAGGTCATCGTTTTATCAATTTTGATTCTCTGAAATATGAAATGAAAGTCTTTAATTATACTGATACTATAAATAAATAAATAGACTCTTATAAATCTACAACATACACTTAATATATTTTCATTGGTAACTTAGTTAGATGTAGGCCGCCCATACGAAATAAATGAAAGTCAATTTACTAAACTCTGTGAAAGTAAAATTTTTTTATCTATGACAATTCTCTCAAGTCGATGTTTAAATTATTCATAAGAAAATTAGGAATACTTTTAAGTAGCTTTGTACCGTTTATTTGCACAAATGTCTGAACATATTTGTAACGTACAATGCGAGAGTAAACAATTTAAGTTTTCAATGCCATTATATTATTTATTAACGTACTCGCGTGTATAAAATATGTGATAAAACCAAAAGTAATAATATTGTGTTCGCAACTTGTGAATGCAATATTAATTTCATCAAAGGAAAAATGAGTAGACTAAAGATAAGTAAATTAATTACTGAATACTTTAAAAGCATAGAAGCTGTAGGAAACCCCAAAGTGAAGAGATTGAGGTTTCTCAATTTCTTATAGAAATTTTGTATTTAGTATAACGGGAAAAAAATAAAATGTGTATATTGAAAATAACTCAAAAAAATGAAATATATAAAATATCTACGCCAATTTTATGTCTCGCTTGTTTCAATTTATTCGATATTAAATTTAATGGCCTTTTTCATAATAAATTATCGATTTGCTCGTTATTTTCACAGCACCGTGTAATACATTTCTTTTGCAATTGTTAAAATGTTATCTAACCCTGTTAGGTGAGAGCGCTCAATAGATGATACGGGTATAGTATACTATTAGTGGGCTTTCGAAGACTATTAGTGAGCTTTTTTTGCATAAGATTAGCTGTTATTGGCAACTGGCAGGGATGACTGACCACTGGAGAGGATTCTATATATGACTTGGGTGGTTGGTTTGGTATAATGTTTGAATGGTTGCTTTAGTGTAGCGTTTATCTCTACATATAATAAAATTGTAAAAATTAATTTTGTACAATTAATATATTTTAAAAAGTGATTGATTTAGCGTATAGAATGATAATAGAAGCAAGCAAAAACTTTTTTGTCTGTCTCTCTGTATGTTAATTTGAGTGGGTATCACACAAAATCTACTGGACAGATTTTGATGAAATTTGGTATAGTAATATTACATAAGAGAAAAAAAAGCAAAAAATGTTTTTTTTTCCTAATTACACGTGAACAAAGTCGTAGACGCAGCTAGTATATTATAAAAGTACTGTTATTTGGTAGTAAATTTGAAAAATACTATCTGCTTTTTGCTTATGACATCCTTGTAAGCTTGTCTTTACAACAATATTAATTATATTTGAGTAAAATCGTTTGTAATCATGATATTTGTAAATGCAAAAGTAATGGCCTAACTTAATGGGTTACTGGGTAGTAAAGGGTTACTGGGCAGTAACGTAATGGGTTTCTGGGTAGTAAAGAAAAAATGTAACTTACGTTTGGGGAAATTCAACTTTTATATTTTAAGAACCTTATGTTGATTAAGAATCAATCATTGTGAAAAGAAATTCTCACAGTACGGAATTATGTAACTAATGCCAAATTATTTATCAACTAATATTGAATAAACGCAATAAATAATGTGGTTTTTGCAGTTGTAAAGATTTGAGATAATGCTAATTCCGAAGTCATATTTGAAGTTCTACACCAGCTAATTTCTACTGTCAATAGCGAGTTATTGATCATTATACCAAGCGTTATTTCATGTAAATGTCAATGAAACCTCTATTTGTATACAATTGCAAAATATTGTTATATAGATAAAACTTGGATCCTGGTAGGCGTTCTGCAAGTGAAAGTAAAAAATAATTGTTGATTTATTTATAGTTTATATACGATTTATAATTTATATATTTCTTTATATTTATGTACACAGAAAACTTAGACAAAGGTCAATGAAACCTCTATTCGTATACAAATGCACAATAGTGTCGTATTGATAAAACTCGGATTCTGGCAGGCGTTCTGCAAGTAAAAGTGTGAATAATGTTTGTACTTACCGAATATTATGTTGATTTTTTATACTTAATATCAACAAGCTGGTGAAAATTTACATGTTCATAGAAAACTTGGACACTAAATAGGGCGGTAGAAATAATAACAATTTAAATATTTTATTCTTTAGAAATAAAATATATATGCA
This sequence comes from Druceiella hillmani, assembly GCA_039881145.1. Lineage (NCBI taxonomy): Eukaryota > Metazoa > Arthropoda > Insecta > Lepidoptera > Hepialidae > Druceiella > Druceiella hillmani. The sequence continues at coordinate 5,688,457 of JAYKKI010000097.1, read as the reverse complement.
TAAGCTCATGGACGAAGTGAAACTTCTTTGACTGTTCACGTTTGTTAATAATTTATAATAATTTAATCATAGTTTATACAGGAGTGTGTTTTTTTTCTTGTTATTTTGATTAAAAATATATTTCAGCAATTGTGTAGTAATGTATTTAATAAATTTTAGTGTACAATATTATTTTACCACGAACACTCGCATGTTTGTCTTGTCTGTTTCAGCTGTTTTTATGAAAAACCTCTTGACAGGAAATTGAAATAGGGCATAGCAATAAAACACCTTAACCTGCACATATCTCAATAACTAACACTGTAACAGTATTTATATGGAAATTTGGTTAAAAGGGTATCAAAAGTATTTGTTTTATAATTTTCAGAGATATGTTGAAAAATATTCAAAACATGTTACCCCCTTTTTCCCAAAACCTAAAATTATGAAAAAATAGGACTTTAAAAGCACAGGTTTTAGGAAACCTATAGCGATCATCCTAGATCTTATAATCTGTGAAATAACCACAATGTTTTCACCTTGTGAAAGCTATGATAGGCAATTTGTAAAATTAATATTTGTAAATGGTTTGAATAAATCTGAAATGTTTGTAAGTGCCTGAATTTGTAGGTAAACCTCGTCATGCGAGTTCTATTGGTGTTTCACAGGTTTTTTAGGTATACTATATCTGCCCTTAAAACTATTTAATGTATATCGGACTCTGTTGAGTTTGTGCCATATATGATTTTGCGAGCAGCTTCACCTGATTTTCGATTAAGTTAATGGAATTTGTCTCTAATCTAAAAATATTGCAAGATAATTCCATAAATAATGTTAAATATTTTAATATATGTATACCATGTGGATTTCACCGTTCGACATTAAATGTATCCTCTTATACTAGATGGTGTTCCTCAACCATACACCAAAAGTCAATTAATAAAATTCAGTAGTTTAGTCACAGGAATAGTTTTAAGTGGTCTGTAATTGCAAACACCATGTATGTAATTTCAAACACAATGTACGTAATTTCATATACACCACACTGTTTTGCTACCGGTGCTGATAAAAACAACAACCGTGCACCTTCATAATTGTTGTGTAACATAAACATTGTAAATGGTGTTTTTAGGTTTTTTTTTATTTGTATTTGTTAAAAAAATTTTTTTTATTCTTGGTGTAATTGTTTATAAATATATATAATAACTAGTACTGACTAGATTTTCATGTAATATTGAACAATCAAATTCATTTGTTATATGTTGTACCGTCTATGAATGTATTGTTTTCATTATGGAGTATAAAATTCTGCAATTCATCCTTTCTAAGGTTAAAAAGTGGTTTATGTTTATTCAAATTATGAATTTGTCTATATGAAGTTTCGTAAAATCCAACCAGTCGTTTAAGCGTGATTGTACAACGGATATCTAAAATCATTTCTCGCGCTATTAGTATTCATGTTCAGCAAAGCTATGGAAATAGCCTACGTAAGTAGTGAGTTGTCGTTTGGTTAAAGAGTAATTTAATTACAGATAAACATTTTCATATTTATAATATTAGTTGGGATTGATGGCAAAAGTGTGAATATGAACGCCAATATATTATATCCTTTTCAAAGAAAATTTTTAGATCTTCGGAAAAGTATTGAATCAAACTAAGTTCATTCTCTTGTCTATTAATTGTTTATGACTAAACATGGCAAACTATAGAACGAAAAACTGAAAATAGTAAAGTATTTTACAGTATATGTCGTTTTTGTTTACATATGTGTTCCTCTTTGGACTTTTCAGTTTCTTAATCGCAAGCTTGTATAAGCAGAGATGATAAACTTTTTCAAACCTTGATTAACATTTTGGACCAAACCTTCCCCATTATTACAAATATATTTTGCGTATTAGTTTAAAAATCTTTAATTCATATTTTTCTACAATTCATTTTCACTTAAATTGTACATAAGCTAGTTCTGGTGGTGGGGAGTTTAAATGTTCAATATGAACCCCGTCTCTTGTTTTTAAACATTATATATTATTTTTATGGCCATTATTATTATTTATAATCTATTAATTAAAACTAATTATATTTACATTTATCAAAATAACTAAGCACCAGTTCCTAGTGCCTTAGTGTATCAGATCCCACATGTATATTTAACAGGTAAGACGTTTAATGAGTTAAATAGTTTTTGCTACGTCTTTAATAGAACCATTTTAAATAAATTTTAATTTATCAAATATTTCCAAACGTTTAAAAACTTGTACTTTTTTATAATAAGCATTTAACTTGTAACTTGATAGTTATCATATTAATAATAAACAATTTTTTTACTTTTGGTCTATGACCAACGGTTTAAAAATTATTACTAACGAAAGACAGGGCTTCTCTTTAAGATAGACAGACATGTTGACCAGCAAATGTTCCATGTTTTAGGTCCACTTAAAACTGAGTACACAGTGAGGTATGGAGCAGTTGTCGTCATATTCCTGGTGTCGGGTGTCAGACTGGAAAGTGGTGCTTTATCGAAAGCTACCCAGAAGAGGGAGTTGATGTTCTACATCCAGGCTTACAGTTTCTTCGTCGTGCCCATGGTGGTGTGGTTGATGTCTGCGTTTTTCAACGCCATAGATATCAATGCTTGGATATTGAGGGGGTAAGATTTTTCTTTTATATTTTTCAATGCTTATTGCGAGATAAAATATAGTTCATGGCATTCACAACCTGTGAACAGTCATTACTGTGTAAATCTACAGTGTAAAAAGCTACAATTGTAAAAATTAATTGTTTTTTTGATGTGTATTCAATGCAATTGAATTATGATTATATTGCAATGGAATTGAATCATGATTATATTTCAATGGAATTGAATTATGATTATATTGCATTGGAATTGAATTATGATTATATTTCAATGGAATTGAATTATTATTATATTGTAGTTGAATTGAATTATGATTACATTTCAATGGAATTGAATTATGATTATATTGCAATGGCATTGAATTATGATTATGATTTTATTTTAAAGGTTTAAAAGCAAATAATTAAGCTTTATTATTTTTGTATGTTTGTTAATTTACCATATGAAATCTTCAAAACTAATTTTAATAATACTTTCACTGATTGTTAGAAATTAAGATAGTATATAAAATTCATATTATTACACTTTATCGATAAGGATTAAATATACAATGTACGTCTGGAAATATTTCAGACGTAATACAATGTACGTTTGTAATATTTCCATTTTATTATTGAAATGGGACTTAAGATTTTAAATGATTATGAATTCGACGAAGAACATTAGAAAACAAAAATGTAGATATATTTCTTCCAGAGTTGGAGGAGCAGGTTTAAAAAACATTATTTTCTCATATAATTCTGTTGCAGTCTATTTGATATTTTAATTTCTTTATATTCTTCTTTGTTTATGATTTTAGAATAAAGGGTCAACCTATTATAGCAAAATACAACTACAACGCACCCTAAGAACATGACATTGTAACCACAAAATTATTTTCTTAAAATTTTAAATGCAATTTCAGGTTTTATATTTTCAATACTTCCTGTACTATATTTTTAACCAGTGTACTACATCTCATCTATAGTATGTTAAATACTGAATTTGATGGTGCTGTATTATATCATCAATGGCTAAGAAGGGAGGGGTAAATGCAAAAATACCATGAAATATAACCCGTTTTTATAGCAGCTAAAATATTACAAGAGAATGGTTCCAAGTTTTTAACGTCTATAGAATATCTTGCAAGAGCCATACAGGGAATTGGTGTAAATGACTATATTCCGATGAATGAAATGTATTGTTGTATTTTTTTGTTCATTTGTGCTCGAAGTCATTGTACAACAATTTAGGATACTGTTATGTATAAGAATCTATGTTAAACCAGAGCAAGATTGTGCCGTAGACAAATTAAATGTAAAAAAGCAGTCAAATGTAACTATGCAACTGAAGTAGATTTTAGATCTGGTATATTGAATTGGTTGCCGACTAATTGGTAACTGGTTAGTAATCGCTCAAGTCACACCATTTTAATGTTTATGGGAATGAATTTGCAAACAACCTAAATGCTAACTTTAGTTACTAACCAGATGAGTTATATGCAGATAGTCTTTTGTTTATATTGGTTTATTATAATATTTAATATCTTCTGTGTTCGTAAAGTAAATATAACAATCTATATCGTGAATACTTTTTACCCTATGCACATTTTTGCCTGAAATTTTCGTTCACAGAATTTATAAAAGCTTAACAAACTTGCATTAATATTGGTAGATCAGGAGAGAACAGATCAGTTCTTATATGAAAACATATACGACCGTTATTCACGAAAATGCATGTAGATATTTAACAGCACTCTTATTCATTGGAGATTAACGGAATTGCCATGTATTCGCCTACAGTTTGATGACGGTATCATGCATGCCACCCTCGATCTCATCGGGGGTGGTGCTAACGCGTGCTGCTGGAGGAGATGAGGCTGCGGCCGTATTCAATACAGCACTCGGCTCAGTGTTGGGTGTATTTCTGACACCACTTATGCTACTTTATACAGTGAGTTGGTTATTATAGTATTCGTAGTATATCGGCTTAAAGTTGGAAACTACATAAAATGGTTATCCTTCATTAGGCAACCTTTCGAGACATCAGGTATGGCCTGAGACTACAAATTAATCTGGTAATTTTGTAAGATCTCAATTTTTTTTTCATTTAATGCCTCATATGAGGATTAAAAGAAGTGTTTTATGTGTAAGATTCATATATGTATGTGTTTATACTTCCACGTGAGTTTCGTTATTCACTTGTAGGGAACAGCAAAGCAGATTTTGAAAACATGATTTAAATGTAATCCTTACTCTGTGCCGAACATCACAGAGTACATAAAGTCATAGAAATATAGTGATGAACAAAAAACAAAACTTAAATAAATTATGTTTTGTTAGATATTGGCTACATTCGACTAGCCGCCTGCAACCCTCACGCCCGCGACCGCATACATATCCATTCCACTAGCTTGTCAGCGTTGTAACTGTCAGTCCAAGTGGAACGAGTTATGAACTAAGAAATATATAACACGTTTCATCATCCGTTTCATATTACAGTGATGTGGTGCGCACGCTTTTTGACACAGGGCATCCCCTGCAAATCGAGATCCGACACCTGAACCAAAAGAATTAATATTGTCAGAACCTGATATGACTACAGCGTGACGTAAATTAACATCACACCGTCATCGATTGAGATTATTGTTTTGAATATATTTTTTCATATACCGATAAGGAAAAGAAGCGAATATAGATACATATAATGAATTTTGTGGAGGAATACGGATCATAGCAAATTTTTGATTGCAATTATTGTTTTGAATATATTTTCTCTATCGATAAGAAAACGAAGTGAGTACTGATTGAGACGATTGAGTACTAGATAATTTGATTATTTCAATGTTATACAGGCTGGTTCTACGACAGTAGCCCCATTATCCCGGTCAATTCTGCAGCTGATCCTGACTGTGCTGTTACCACTCTCTGTGGGAAGGCTGGTCTTCAGACCTATCTTCAATCTTCTGTGGGTAAACGTTTTTACTACATTTTTATTCTCTTTAGATATATTTATAATAAAGAAAAAATAGATAAACATAAAAAGAGTGGTATCTATAAACTTAAATGTAACGATTGTAATAGTGTATACATAGGTCAAACAGGAAGAGATTTTACTACAAGATATAAAGAATACATTGCCAGCTGGCGAAATAATAAACCAGACACATCTCACTTTGCTAAACATCTCATTGAAAATAACCATCACCCCCATACTGATAATGCCCCCTATGTATTACAAATAAATACAAAAGGCAATAAACTTAATATTCTAGAAACATTAGAAATAAACAGACATAAAAAAGATATCAAGGTCAATATATTAAATGAACAACTAAATATAATATCATCACCTATTCTTAATATCTTCTAGATATAATATAAATATACAACATTGATATTACAGTACCCTGGAAATTATTTCAGCACTAATACACATATAAATATAAGTATATATAATAAAAACAAAAAAATTAAAGGAAATAAATAAATAAATATATGAATACACAAAACCGGAGATATGTAGAATTAGTGTATTACCTTGTCCTTACTTTCAAATACCCTTGCTTTTGTATAAATATATTACCGATAATAAGATATGTAGAATTAGTATATTACCTTGTCCTTATTTTCAAATACCCTGGCTTTTGTATAAATATATTACCGATAATAAGATATGTAGAATTAGTGTATTACCTTGGCCTTACTTTCAAATACCCTTGCTTTTGTACAAATATATTACCGATAATAACTTCCATTTAATTTTATTACATACACCGTAAAGTTTGCATTGTATAACCTCACATAATAACAACAATTGAATTTATTACCCTAACTAAAATACTGGTATATTGTATAACCCTCTGTAATATAACCTAGTCTGCGCCCCTGCAATAAACTCACTAACATAAATAATGGAAAAATCCGCACAAAGCAATCTTCCGCTATTGTGTTTGTAACATATAAATACTGTTGGTTGTTTCTAAGAGTTAATCTTTGCTAATATCCCACCTGAAGATGTAATACAACGAAACCTAGGTCGTCGTAAAGAATTTAAAGAAAGTAGAAATAATACTACATCACGTAGTTTCATTTAATTGTGAATAATGAATTTCTACAAAATTAACGCCAAATATATTCAATATCAAGACAGTAAAACAATTAAATTGCCGGGTTTCTCTAAGTAGTTAAACATGCCGTGACAATAATCTCCACTTCAACCATTTCCCAAAGAAATAGTTTTAAATATTCTACCAAATGTTATATTAGAAAGCATACAATACTTTGGATATTCATATTTGTGTCTTCAAAACAGTCTTAAGATTTAATGCAATGGATTTTCAAGTGATTTATCTAGGTCTTGATTCTGAGGAAACTCATTTTTCTTGCCTAACAATTGCCATTGTATTTATTGTAAAAAACATGTCGAGCATGAGTGGAACACGCACTACTATGGTCCTGTACACATTAAGAGAGTTATGAACATTTAAGGGTATATAGTATTTCTGTTAGACTATTTACAAATATAAATTCCTACTATTTCTCTCACAGGTGTAAAATCATGGATATCCAAGATAATCGATATAGTTTTCTCGTGATTGGGTATTTGGCTAAATTTTTTTTATTTCATTAATCATAATTTCAAGGTAGGGGAGGTAGGGGAGCATTGGGCACTTTTTTACATAAATGGTAATAAAACTGTTATTTTTTATCAAAATCAAAATTTTATTCCAAATATAACGAGCACACATATTTGGCAGTAATTATTGCTAAGAAAAGTTTTGGTATTATAATTAGTCTCAAAGTTACAAAAGATCTTCGAACACATGTTCAAAGTGCCCAAATCTCCCGGTGGTCGGGAGGTTTGGGCACTGTATTTATATTTATTTAATATGCACGATATTGCTTTACTATACTACTTCTACTATGCTTAAGTACTATATAACATTGCTATAAAAAATTGCAATACAAACATTTTTTCTTATCATAGACTTTAGAAAAATTAAACAATGTGACTTAGAATCAATACTGCATGATGTTGGACTTAATTAAACTTATCTTATATTTGGTATGACCCAGAGAGGCTTGTCAAATTTATATTTTAAGCTGCCACGTTTCATCCAAGTCGTTGGTGTAGGCAATTTTGTCTTTATATCCTCCAGGGGGACGCTGGCTACGTCCTCGATGTTAGGAAATATAAACGTATTTCTTATCTTACTCGCTCTCATGAATTTGACAGTTGCCATTGAGTGATTAACCTCTTCGATTATTCCAACATAATGATAGACAGTTTTTTTGGTGTCAAATTTAACCAATCCAGAACGATCACATCGTCTTCATCAAAATCTTCTTCCGATTCAACAAGGACTTCGTCAGAAATGGAAACATTTTCTATTTCATCATCGCTATAATCTTCCTGTTTTTCTCTGGTTTGGAAGTAAATTCATCAGCAAGCTTCGGAATTGTTTTGCGTCCTGTATTTTTAGAGCATTTTCCATTTTTGTTGAGCTCTTTGATCTTATTTTTTTTTGTCTTTCTTCTTCTTCCATTTCTATGTCTTTTCTCGGGTGTGTCAGTCAATATTCTAGTTTTTCCCTTCTTCCATTTCATGCCATGCAATTTCCTGGGGCCGGCCTTCGGATATAGTCTTACTAAATCAGGTGTTACATTGACAGTGCCCCTAGTCTGGCTTCTAGATGGAGATTCCAGTTGAGATGGCCCAGTGACTTCCACATTTGAACTTGTACGATCCTCTAGACTCTGATTTTCTTCTGTTGAAGGCTGTTCCATGACAGGTTGGTCTGAAATTGATTGTTCTGTAGGAACATTATCCTCTTCCGGCAAGCAGCGATCAGTTACAGAAAAACAAGCGAAATCTTCATCGGAGAAAATGTTTGAATTGAATGGCCATATGCCAGGTTTTTCGAAACCCCTTGGAATATTCTGCAACTGGAATGCAAGTGGGATGGCTTTTGCTGCTAATTTTGGGTTTTCATAAATTGTTACCATTTTGCCAGGATTGCTTACCATCCAATCTGTTACAGCAGTGTTATAATAAGTTTTGAGTGGTCCATAGACAGTCAGGTCTAGGGGTTGTAGTTTATGGCTGCAGTGCGGTGGGAAAGTCATTAAAACAATGCCTGATTCTTTACAAAAATCGAGAACTGGTACTGAAATATGGCTCTCGTGATTGTCCAGCAGCAAAAGAACTGGCGAGGAAGGCGTTGGTTTTGCGTGTTTTACGAAATGGTGTATATATTTAAAAAAATTTGGTGCTGTAATCCACCCTGAAGTATGTGCTGCTCCATCTGAACCAACAGGGGGATCATTTAGCATATATGTTTTGAAATTGACCCGTGGGAATATGAAAAAGGGTGATATTGAGTTACCCAATGCATTAATACCGCAGCAAACCGTTACAAGCGTCCCTCATTCAGCTGACGTTACTTGCCCAACTTGCTTAGTGCCTCTGAGAGCAATCACTTTCTAGGTTCGTTGTACTGTTGATAATCCAGTTTTGTCTATATTGTAAATAGACTCAGGGCCGAAGCGATGCCGTTCATATACAGTTTTAAGATTTTCAAAAAAAAATCCGACATTTTTCTTATTGAAACTTGTGGCCCGTGAGAGACTGGTAGCTTCTGGTGTTCTTATCAAAAGCTGAGGTTGTCTTTTAAAAAATCCCCTTATCCAATCTTTGGATGCAAGTTTCTTCTCTGTCCAGTTATCTGGTTTTTTTTTTTTCAATGGCAGTGGCGTATTCGTGAACCAATTCGCGTGCCTTCAGTTTTGACAGTCCATGGTTTAGTTTAAACGATGTTACAAGATATTCTGAAATTTTTTCTTCTTCATCTTTCGTGAATATTTGAGATGATATAAATTTAGAAGAAATATCTTTCAGGACGCCACCCTGCTTTATGTATCTTTGAAGGTTAGACCTGGGGTATATCATATTTAATCACAGTAGTTTTAATTTTTCCTCCTTTAGAAACCTCGTCCAATGCGTGCAAAATAACATCTTTAGGGATTTCACGTCGCTTATTTTTCTTTTTAAATGAAAATGGCATTGTCCTGAAAAGAAATGATTAACCATTCAATCCAATAGGCATAATAAAAAAGCACAAAAGTATGACACCAAAATACACTAAAAACAGAGGGAGCTTTGGGCATGCCCAAACCTCCCTCCTACCTGCGTGCCCAATGCTCCCCATAACTTCACTTTTCAAATAGATTTGAATAAGTTTATTTTTATCAAATGTTGAGTCCTAATTGACAGGTAAATATAATCTTCATTAAACACAAAAGAAAAAGTTAACACAGATACTTACACTTTCTTGCAGATTTCTTTGTTATGTTTCTTTAAATTAAAAACAAAATATTTACTTCTGTACGCAACAAACCGTTAAGCGCATGTAACTTGACAACCAAGTGAAATGACAGCTGACACTTTTGATAGGCGGTGTTGCCAGTTATTAAACTATAGTGCTGTGATAGAAAACAAAAAATATCTAGAATAGATTTTGAGAAATGAGGGGGGCCCAAACCTCCCGACTTCCCAATGCTCATCTACCTCCCCTACAACCTGATGAAGAGTGAAAAAATTTTTTAATAATCTTAAAAATTCACCGAGTTATAAAAGTTTAAATTTAACCTTTAGAGAAGGACAGCAATACTATCTTGTGAGGTCATTTTTAATATTGCATATTATATTCTACGAGAGGAAAAGAGACGGGGATATACCCAACTCTATCCATATATTCAAATTTAGAAGCCTACAACTGGCTTATTTTTCAATCAATTTTTGAATTTTTTTTCAAGACTGGTTTTTAATTAACTTATATTTTACAATATTTTATGAAAAATATCAAAATTTAGAATGAGTCTACTGAAACTACCGTATTTCTTTCTGTATCAGATTTTACCAAACATCTTTTTTTCATGATTCTTGGTCCAAAAGTCATTTTGCATATTTTTCAGATTATCTTTTTAAATATGCAATTTAAAATTATAAAAATATTTTTGTATTATTTATAAGCCCTTTCAAATGATATAACCTACATATATTGCACTAGCTAACTTTCAAATTATTTAACCCATCTTTAAATTTTATATGATAAGGAAAACAAGCGAATATAGCTACATTTGATGGACCTTGTGGATCGATACGGATTCACGAGATTTTAAAAGAAAGTTAGCTAGTGCAATATATGTAGGTTAATAAGATGTGTTACTATACCAAATTTCATGTTTCTACGTCACATGGTTTTCTGAGAAAATTGTCTGTGACAGATGGACTGACGGAAATGCAAGTTATAAGGGTCAATCAGTTTAACAGCTTGACTTTTTATAACAACATTGCGCTTTCTATTGTACAAAATAGAAAATAGAATATCAATATAAAATATCTATCCGTTAAGCAGTAACGGATCTACTAACACGAGTAGAATATTTCATCAGCGTTCTTGTTTCTGAAACTAATTCTTTATTTGTGGGAGAGTTAGTTAATTATCCTATCATTTAATACGTATCAATTATATATTATATTAATATTTATTAGAGCAATTTGTTTTATTCACTTTATTTAACCGTTTTAGTGCCATGGTTTTTTACTCATATATACTTAAAAATGCCAAAGAAATCTTTTGTTTTTATGTCATTTACCCTTGTCTCGATAACAAACTGTATCTCTTAGAAAAATTATCCAATTTTAATAATTTTTTTGGTGTTTTCTTAATAAAAACTTGTGCAAGGATAATAAAATACAAAGAAAATTATGGAAATATATATTGTGAACAAAAATTATAACAAAAACTGAAATCAAGGTCACATCGTATTTTCGCAGTCCGGTACATCTTCCGTATCAGCAAAATAATTGTTAACGTCACTATTATCACTATCACTCAAAATTTGCATTATGCCAAATTGTGAGCGCACCACAATGTCACTCCCACTATCACTTTCTTCACAACTTGAAAAACGATCATTTTCACTCGAATTATTTTCATATTCCAATATATATTATGGGTTAAAAATGTTCTTTTCCTGGATCCATTTTATATTGTAATTACTAATAATATTATAGTTTGAAATTTATGTGACACGTAGAAAGATAAAAAATATTCGACCTCCCCTACCGCGCGCTAAACAGTAACTGAATTCGCGAGCGCCATCGCGCTCGTGGCTAATTTAGTTATTACGCGCATGAGCACGATGGCACTCGTGGGCACTCAAACGGTTAATATAGTTCAGCCCAAAAAATTATAACCGTTTTGAATGCAGGCACAGATAAACTCGTTTAAATATTTTCAAAATAATTATAATAGGATATAGTAAATATAAAACTGACATTAGCATACATTTTTAATCGCAATGTATTTCTTTCTAAAACAAATAAGCAATATACTACAGTATAAATATAAACCACGTTGATGTGTTTGTCTGACAGTAAGTGGGACATGTCAAACCAGGGCTACTGGGTACAATTGGCACTGCTCTCCATGCTTTATGCGTCTTTCTGTGATGCCATACTGGAGCACGATGCCGATTTTGACACCTTCGATGTCCTTATAACTATTACGCTTGGTGAGTTGTTAGAGATAATTGAAACGTTTATTGTAATGTTATGTTTATGTTATTTGTGCATCATTTTAAGCTGGTTACCCATTTTTTTCGCTGGTTCATCACTTCATGTTAGTAGGAAACTATTACTGCACTCATAATCTAATTCATAGGTCCGAGAATTCTCACCACTGTAATATTTTCATCGTTTGCCTTCTGATCTCTTCTTAACACATTCACTGGCCAAGAGGTTACTCGCATCAATATATTCACAGTGTCTGGTAGGTGTCGGACAAAGAAAGACGCTATTCGTTGGCTATAAAGGAATAGATTATTTTTGAAATAAAAAGTGAAACACATCCTTTTTCTAATTGACTTCAAAAAAAAATTACATATAACTCTTTTTAACACATCCAATACTTGCCTAGAGTGCGTTACTTATCCGCAGTGGTGATGTCTTTCCAGCTTTTCGCGGGTTATTACCCCGAGCAGCGCTGAACAATGTGCGCAAGTATCGTGTGTATGAAAAAGATGCCTCCAATTTTTTTGTTATTAGCTTCGGCAGTCTCTTCACATAATTTACTGACAGACACTAATGCATGCTTTACAATTTATGAGCCAAGTTTTAGTACTTTGTGGATGGAAACTGGAAGAATGTACAACTAATATTTATGTACCAAAAGTTGGGCAGTTTCCAAACTAAATTTACTAAGTTCTTAATAACTAAATTCTACATTGATATTGTATCCCGAAGATAAAGCTTGTGAAATTGTAGAACAATGATCAATTAAATCTCTGTTTAAGCCTGTGATTTTGGTTGAAACATCCAAATTCAAAAAGAATTTTCTGGCAGTATTTCCGTCATTCAATGTCTCGTTTCCGCCACTTTGTTGTTTATTTATAATCAAGCCTAATTGAGACCTAAACTGATTTTGAACGTATTATATCTTACCACCTAATATTTTTTTATTATTGTTTGACCTAACCTGCCAATTTTTAAAATCTATACTATAAGAAAGGTGAAGGAAACACTCGAGAAAACGAATCAACGAATATAGAGGTGCCAAACCGAATACAAAATGACTTTCATCGCATTCTTTTTGCAAGCACTTACCATGTCATTAATTTTTTTTGGAAATTACTTCACAAGACCTAGCAGATGATGATTCAATTAACACATTATAAATTTTACCACCGACCATAGTCTGTTGCAAATTAATTGCTGGATGTTGAAAAGGCATTCGTCTAATGTCAGAAGAAATGAGCAGAAGAAAGCTACCTTTTCTTTAAAATAAGATTCTTCATTCTTCCTTCACAAATTGGAAACAAATAGGTCTACAGTATCTTGTAGAAAAGGGGGGGGGGGTTTCCACAAAACGTTGGTTTCACTATCTAAATTTGTTACTAAGTGCAAAGAAACGTAAGGAGTTACAAATAAACTACTATCATCACCTAAACTAGAATTTGCGAAAGACTGTACATACTCGCTATGACCTATGCTACTGTCAAAACCGTATTTCCCAATTTAAGTTAAATTAACTGACTCTACTGGAATAGTATTTAAAACAAATTTCTCTGACTCTAAGATCTGCGAAGCTGTGTCATCTAAAAAACTTTGCAACTCAATCTCGGCTTTTGATTCCAACACTACTATATTGACAGGATATGACTTTTTCTTAGCGTTCAAAACACTCAAATTATAATTAACCTTCGTAGAAATAAAAAATACTACAAAATAATCAAATTACAATACGTTAAATATTGCAACACATACCTAGATCTTATATTTCCAAGTCACAAACATACAAACAAACAAATACCAGGAAATCTTATTGCAAAGATGAGTCACTGATAAGCCCTTGGTAAAGGGTTGTAGTAAACAACGCGCAACAGGTCAAAATGCAAGTTGAAAAACAATCGATGGTTTTTATATGTTTTCGGGTACTTTGTTTATCATACTAGTCAGTAAGGTAGTTAGAAATGAGGATTTACAGTACTGATTTTTCAATTTATGACTTATGAATAGAACCGTCTGATGTCTCTCACTGTACGAAAAATCAACCGAACTTTAAACAACATAGTATACCGACTTGTGGAGTAGGAATTTGTGGAATAATGAAAATAATTCCAAATCTAGCTATGGCGGTTCCAATGTACCTTGTTTCGTGCAATGGTCTGATGGCTCTCACTGTACGAAAAATCAACCGAGCTTTAAACAACATAGTATACCGACTTGTGGAGTAGGAATTTGTGGAATAATGAAAATAATTCCAAATCTAGCTATGGAGGTTCCAATGTACCTTGTTCCGTGCAATGGTCTGATGGCTCTCACTGTACGAAAAATCAACCGAGCTTTAAACAACATAGTATACCGACTTGTGGAGTAGGAATTTGTGGAATAATGAAAATAATTCCAAATCTAGCTATGGAGGTTCCAATGTACCTTGTTCCGTGCAATGGTCTGATGGCTCTCACTGTACGAAAAATCAACCGAGCTTTAAACAACATAGTATACCGACTTGTGGAGTAGGAATTTGTGGAATAATGAAAATAATTCCAAATCTAGCTATGGAGGTTCCAATGTACCTTGTTCCGTGCAATGGTCTGATGGCTCTCACTGTACGAAAAATCAACCGAGCTTTAAACAACATAGTATACCGACTTGTGGAGTAGGAATTTGTGGAATAATGAAAATAATTCCAAATCTAGCTATGGAGGTTCCAATGTAAAATAATTCCAAGGCTAGACAGCTCTCTGTCCAAATCTATCTGAAATTTTGTAAATAAATACTGCTTATGAAGATCCTACTAATTTGGAGTAAAATATTGAAAAAGAACTTTTGTTTAATTTATCTCCATTTATGTAATTTTTTCCCCTCATTTCTTTTACAAACTCTTGGAAAATGCCAGTTACAAGTGACAGGCGGTTAGGAGTTATGTGAGACTTACCTAATCAGACCAAAGAATCTTGGTAATTTGTACAATCGTCAAAGTGTTAACAAATCGCTCGGTTGACATAGGCTTTTGATTTTTTTATGCATCAGAATTTGTACAAAGCTTGTTCTTCCGTTTTTTCTTCTCTGCTTACCTCTGACAAACACGTACTTCTATTAATTTTATTCTTGGAAAAATGATGAACATATCAAACATATAAATAAAAAATCTTGTTTTGGAAGATTTTGATTTTTTATCACGATTACGTTGATTTAAAAAGAAATAATGTTTTTTTTTCCTAATTGTTATAAATTTATTTGCTTGGAGATTTGTTTTTAGTTTTTAACCACTTTTACTACCATTTCGTGCTGTAAAGCTTAATTTAGTTCAAATTTCGTTAATTTTATATTGGGTGGTTAGCTCTTTTTAAAACTGAACATAATATTGCAGATTTTATGAGTGGTAAAATGTTTCCTGGGTTTACTTTTATTGTTTAATTTTAAAATAGAACAGCAGTTTTTCAAAATATGTAAAAGTTTAAAAAAAATGAAAGCCGGCCTTTCTATATTCCAAAGAGATATGAACTTGTAAAGACTCTTAAAATTTACTTTTCCCTAAAAATATTCTCCCTAGTGAATAGTATAAAGGACTACTCCAACCTGTCTCCATGTATTCTAGAATTAATAAAGAGCATTTAGCCATTCAAATTTTCTACTTCTTATTTGCAGTGGTGTTGATTCTGCTTGTGACGAGTGGCATCTCCTGGTTCCTGGCTGCAACTGTTCTGGCACCAGCGGACATAAGTGCAGCTGTCTTTTGTTCCACGCACAAATCACTTAGCATGGGTGTGTATCTTGTACCGATGTTAAGATTGACAGTGTAGGCAGTAACGTCGTTTATTTTATAAATATATCATGTGATCGTATTGTTTCATGCAATCTTTTCGCATACACTTTGTGACCAATTTAAAATATGGCCAAAATTGAGTCGGTGAGTCGTTAGATTAATATGAAGAAACAAAATTAAATTTTAACAATATTTTATCTGAGTTAGAATTTTTCAATTGCTTGCATTTTTTTAACTTTCACAAATATAGACACTTGGTCTGAATTGTGTATTTGACTAAATATTTTTTATTTCATTAATCATAATTTCAAGGTACAAGCTGATGAAGAATGAAAAAAATTTTAATATCTTAAAAATTGACCGAGTTATAAAAGTTTAAATTTAATCTTTAGACAAGGACGGCAATACTGTGTTGTGAGGTCATTTTTAATATTGCACATTATATTCTACAAGAGGAAAAGAGACAGGGATATATTTCACAATATTGTATGAAAAATATCAAAATTTAGAATGCGTCCACTATTGTATTAGCAGAATAGTCTGAACTAAGTAATAGGAGGCTGTGAGAGACAGAAAGACTAACAATAGTTACATTATAAGTAGGTTTTTACATTTTGAGATACAGAGTCACAATATATAATTAATAAAATGAATGCATTTCAATAATTTCAGGGCTGCCAATGCTTCGTGTGATGTTTGGCGGCGACATGGGACACACAGCTCTACTCGCCCTGCCTCTGTTGGCGCATCAACCTGCACAGGCTTTGCTAGGTGCCGCCCTGGCACCACATTTGCAGCCCGTTGCACGCAGTAAACTGTACGTTTGATGAATACACTACACTTGTCTTGTATATCGTGTTTGTTATTGTTAAGTTAAATTTGTAAATTAAAATAAATTTATCATGAAATCAAATTTAGTATTAGTTTTGTTTAATTTACAATTTTATTTAAGTTGTTTGTATAACCAAAGCAAGAGAATGTTTTGTATATATTTAGCGTTAATTTTGTAGAAATTCATTATTCACAATTAAATGAAACTACGTGATGTAGTATTATTTCTACTGTCTTTAATTTCTTTACCACGACCTAGGTTTCGTTGTATTACAATAGCCCACTTGAAGATGTTGTAATACAACGAAACCTAGGTTGTGATAAAGAACTTAAATAAAGTAGAAATAATACTACATCACGTAGTTTAATTTAATTTGTAAATCAAGAGAATGTTATAAAGAAATATAATTAAGTTGTGAAATAGGATTGGGTTAATTGGTTTAATTGCCATTTTGTGGTCCACTTACTTTACCTGGCGATATATCCAAGTAAACCAAGGGGATGCAAGATCTCTACTGTACACAGTTCTTTACGTCTGATCTCTTTACCTTGGTAGACCTAACTATTACAATTTACGTTGATGATATTGCTTATCTGGCGAGAGCTTAAGATCCATGCTCCATACTCTGCCAGCAACAAGCTCCAAGTGTAATTGGATGAAACAAATGCCTCATTGCAAAAATGGAGCATCTGTGCCAGCGCACAGAAGTCTACTCACACCTTTACATTGACTATTGGCCCATAGTGAGACTAGGAACCGATATTTCACAACCTGTAGACAGAAGGACTTGCCGAAAAATACGTCAAGCTGAAACATGAACCAACTAAATATCAGGTTCCAAACCTGTACTGGCTGATGGTTCGAAACTCGTTATTATCAGCAGACAATAAATTGCTATTGTACAATACATTCCCAACATGGATGTACGGTGTTCAGTTGTAAGGTGTGGCCATCAATAGTGATTTAAAGTGTTTCCAAAGAACTCAAAATACAATCTTAAGAAACGTAGTGCACATTGGTTCACACAAAATTACTAAATTACGAAAAACACTCACCATAGATTAACTGGTTCAGAAAAAGATTATGGGACGTCTGGCTACCTGTCCAAACCCTCTGGCTACTGAACTGCTAGACAATATCAAACTAGTCAACAAGCTCACAAGAGGTCAAGTACTCTGATTGAGTAACAGTGTTATTGGCCTTTGTGCTCTAAACACTAAATCTCGTACCGAACAAAATTTATAATAGTCCAAAGGGATTGATTGATTTCAGTTACGGAACAAAGAAATATGTTTTGTCTCCAAACATTCTTTATGCAGATACGAACAGTAAAAAATACTCAAGTTCTCAAATACTAATAGCTATACAACAGAGTGATGAATTAAAAAGTTGTGTAAATATTTTTTAAAATTTTGAAATGTGACATTTGACAGCAGTTTGCCAGTAATAAAAGCACTTTTTAAATAAATTTTTTTATTGAAATGATTACTCCTGATGACTATTGCTAAAATACTAATTCTACATACACCGTACCCTATACCATATATATTACAATACAATACATTAAATATATTAAAAAATTAACATTTTTACATTATGAGACTTTGTGTTAGATGGATAGCACACAAATTAAAAGTGTTGCCAAATGAAACAAAAATTAGACAGAAACATTGCGTACATTCCACTAGCCGCTCGCAACGCTCGCACTTGCGACCACAAACATACCCATTCCGCTAGCTTGTCGGCATCGTAACTGTCAGTTTATGTGGAACGGGTATGTACAATGCATATTCGTAACTATAAGGAAATGGCGGGTATTGGACAAAAATAAAGAGATAGTATTGTATTTTTTTATTATGTATTAACTGTCACACAATAACTTACATGTACAGTAATTCTTAAAGTGTAATTTAATTTCAATGAAAATTTAATGATCGTTTACGTTTTACGTCTTCTGGTGCAATTTTTATTTCTATTAGGTACTTCTCAGAGTTACATAAGACGATTCTCTCCTTCACCATATTTAATATTCAAACATGATATAATTTATTTACATAAACTTCATGCATCAATGTGTCAAAATCAAATTGACAGAATGACCCACGTCGATTCGTGGGTCAGTGTGGGTTCAAAGCGGTTGTGAACAATGAAACCATCGATGACGTTTTGATCACGACCGCAATGACTGCGGTCGCCAAGTGGAATGGTACAATGAGCATTTTGAGCGTTGTGATCACCTAGTGGACTGTACTCATTGTCGTGTAGACCTGTGTTCCCATAGACAGACAGATCTGTGTTGCCATAGTTAGACAGAAACAGCATTGTGTAGACCGGTGCTGCCAAATGATTAAAAAATTAGACGGAAGGTAGTAAAATGCTGTCATATTTGACACAGTAACAAGTGATGAATACTAAATATATAATTGTGAACTTTAAATAAAAGGTTATCTGCTGAATGTATCGTTTAGAGTATGTATTGTTAAAAGTCACCTAAAAAGTAAAAAAATAGAGCCAGAAAACATGGAAATTTCCGAAAAATAAGGATAAACTTTGAAGTATTCATTTCATAAATAATGTACCTGTGAAAGTGTGTACTAAGATACAACTCTGGTGCTATTTTCCAAATGACCATAGAAGAGATATTTAAAGAAGTTTTCAAAAAACAATAAAACAGTAACAAACTGGATTTATTTTTGAGAAGTTAATAAACTTTAGTGCTATCCTTCTATGATGTCCATAAACAATAGAGTTGCAGGAATAGTATATTGAACCTCAGCCAAATTTTGGATAATCGGTGATTGCCTTGTCAAGAAACTGCCTATATTCTTCAAAATATCTATCTCAAAGTATTCAATATATGTAGTTAAGACAGAAAAAAGAATATTCCACCATTACATTTTACTTCAAGGTCTAATCATGTTATGAAACAAGAAATGATGAAAATTCAAAGTCGTCTCCTATGCAGATCAAACGGTAGATGGCCGAAGAACCCAGAGAACTGTTATTTTTTAACAACTAGGAAGTCAGTCAGTCACATGCTAATTAAAAGAAAAAATTAACTCTTTGCCATGAGATGGAATTTTAATGAAGATATAATTTGTTTTTCGATCTCAAATAATGTTTAAAAAATTAAAGGCATTTTTAAAATATCGAACATCTATTGAAAAAATATATAAAATTAGCAAATATTAACTGTAACTCGACTATGAAATTCCCATTTAAATTAATGGACTAAATAGATAAAACATTCGTAAATTAGCTAAATCATATTTGATGTATCAGTATATATTAAATTGTGTTTCCTAGTTTGGTAATCATGATAGTCTATTAGCAAAAGAGAGTTTGAGTGCACTAGCTAAAATGCCAATGAAATAGAAGAACTATGGTTACATAATTCCTAACTTTTGAACTATGGTTACATAATTCCTAACTTTTGAACTATGGTTACATAATTCCTAACTTTTTAACTATAGTTACATAATTCCTAACATGAAATCTCATATTAAGATAACCAATAAAATAAAATAATTACATTTCTGAGCCTTTTTCTTAGATAGAAGGGATTGAATAACTATATATTTCTAGGTAATTTATTGATCATGTTTAAAACAAGACATTTAAAAAAAAATATTGACATGTAGTATGTCAAAAAAAATATCCAGAAATTATCAAAACCTAGTCAATTTATAGAATGTATAGAATTTGTTTATAATTATAACTAACAATTGCTATTAAATAGTCTAGATAGCACGAAACAAGTATTTATTTACTAAGAGTACTCAAGTAATATGTTGTTAATTGCCGAAAGACTGAAGTTCCTTTAAAAATAAACTTTTTTCAATTTTAATTTTAAATAATAAATCTTCCTTCAAGATTTTAAAGGCTTTCCTTAATATACTCATTAAACTTATTTAAATTTAACGCGTTTCAAAATAGTGGCGTTCAGGAACACTGCTAATTCGTAACTTTGGCTATTAACATAATAAAATAAAGTTAAAAAGTATGTAAGTGTAGCTTCTTTTTTTCTTGGTAATGAGGAAGTAGGAGGAGAAATAATTCCGAACATCGATACAAGCAAATCACGTGCGAAGAACACGTTGCAACATAACTCGAAACTAATTTCACATGCATGACAAATAAAAATAAATGAAGATTCATTTGTTTGCTGGGCAGTAAATAGAGTATAATTTTCATATTGCCTGGTAAAACTTGAAACAACATTTTTATTAGCACCTTAAAGAAGTGTTTATTCAAAGAAATGTGTTTCCTAAAACTGGCATCAGGCAAGAAGAATAGACATAGACTTCTTAATAGACTACAATACTTTTTCAAAAACTATTTCGTTTCTCTCAAGTGACAATCCAAATTTTAAAATTGTAAAGAGTCTATAATTAAAAATATTTAAAATGTCTGACATGTATTTTAATGTATAACATTTATTTTATTGAGAATCCTAAATTGACATAAACATTGCTACTTTTGCCCCACATATTTTTTCATTTAAAAATAATTACCGTAGACAAACACTGTTGTGGGTGTATTCTGTAGATCATATATAAACCAACAATTCCCCAATATATATTATTAGTGTATTTGTAGTAGATTTGCCAGTATTCGTCACAAAAGCGCTCAGGTCAATGACTTTCTCTAACTGACATTAATAATTATATCTGAAAAATTACACAATCTATGTACATACTACATAGCCTATATAGTTCGTAAGACTTAAATGCCCAACTAGTAACATTGTTGGACGCTACTGGGAGGCTCGGCGTCAAATGGTCGAAAGACCATGGACGGATGTTGGCTAACAAACAACTATATAGTCTATCGCAATCTGGAAACTGTAATAAAATTTTTGCAATATGATAACATATTGCAAAAATTTTATATCAATAAGATTAGTAGTATGGTTATAATACTAAATAAAACTTTAGATAGTAAGAATGTGGCAAATAAGACACCAGTCATTGACTACTTGGTTTTTTAAATCATCATAATAATATTTTTAGGATAAATTTTAATTTTTCTAATATGCATCATGAAACTCTGTGTTTGTGGGTTATTTAATCACAGTTTTGAGCAAAAAAGGCCAAAGATGTAAGGTTTACGCTCTATTTTGTTTAACCAGTCACTATTCAGTTCCTACTTTAGCAACCATGTTACCACAACATGTGCATAGACAATAAATTTTAATCCAATTTTGATGTGTATTTTTGACATTATTAGTTATTTGTGGCCATTTTTAATAAAAATACAGTGTTCCCAAATTCAACAGTATTTTTTAATTCAAAGTTTAATCAATATTTAATCTACACAAAGGTGATAAGTACTCAATGACAAGAAGATAATTTCTTCGTATTCAAAGATTATAGTTGACCACAATAAGTAAATGTGCAAATTTGTGTATGTGAGTAAATTATTGAGTGTAAATTGAAATATAATTACAATATAAAAAAAGCAAAAATAAAGAGATGGAAGAAAAGATATATAGAATATCATTAGGAAAGAAAGGAACAAAAACCGAGTTGTGAGGATGTTTCAGTCAACTGTTTGATGATGTTTCGTGTGACAAAGCCAAGTTTTTGTGACGATTCAGGACCATGAATGACACAAAAGAACAGTTGAAACAATAGACTGAAATAGGAGAATCGACTGCGAAGAAGGCGAAGACAATTCCATTTGCTTGTTAAGCCATGGCATCAGTTTTTTGGGAAAGAGTTGTTTCATCAGAACAATGTACTAGTTCACACATCCGTTATCGCGGTGAGCAAAATCAATGAGTTAATGTTCGAATTGTTTCTTCATGCATCATGACAAGATAAATTTTATCTGACAAGACTACGTCAGTTTGTACGCTGAGAGGTGATATTGTAAACAGAATAGTTATGCAGGACGAGTAAGGTTTTGCAATCAACTATACTAGTAGAGAAGCTTCAACTGCTTGTGAAGTGACATTTAAAGCACTATATATTCCTGAGATACAAGAAAATACAGAGGGTCTTTATTCAGTTTTTATTATTAAATATTGTTATTCCTGTTTTTGTAATAGGTTTTTGATAAAAATTTATTTCAATACTTCCATTATAATATGCTGTATAAGTAAAAAATGTATATGTTTATACTAAAAGATGGAACACTAAGATGAAAGAATGTCATAATATGTTTATATTAAAAGATGGAACACTGAGGAGAAAGAATGTCATAATATGTTTATACTAAAAGTGGAACACTGAGGTGAAAGAATGTTATAATATGTTTATATTAAAAGATGGAACATTGAGATGAAAGAATGTCATAATATGTTTATACTAAAAGATGGAACACTGAGGTGAAAGAATGTCATAATATGTTTATACTAAAAGATGGAACACTGAGGTGAAAGAATGTCGTCATATCTTTATACTAAAAGGTGAAACACTGAGATGAAAGAATGTCATAATATGTTTATACTAAAAGGTGAAACACTGAGATGAAAGAATGTCATAATATGTTTATACTAAAAGGTGAAACACTGAGATGAAAGAATGTCATAATATGTTTATACTAAAAGATGGAACACTGAGGTGAAAGAATGTCATAATATGTTTATACTAAAAGATGGAACACTGAGATGAAAGAATGTCATCATATCTTTATACTAAAAGGTGAAACACTGAGATGAAAGAATGTCATAATATGTTTATACTAAAAGGTGAAACACTGAGATGAAAGAATGTCATAATATGTTTATACTAAAAGGTGAAACACTGAGATGAAAGAATGTCATAATATGTTTATACTAAAAGATGGAACACTGAGATGAAAGAATGTCATAATATGTTTATACTAAAAGGTGAAACACTGAGATGAAAGAATGTCATCATATCTTTATACTAAAAGGTGAAACACTGAGATGAAAGAATGTCATAATATGTTTATACTAAAAGGTGAAACACTGAGATGAAAGAATGTCATAATATGTTTATACTAAAAGGTGAAACACTGAGATGAAAGAATGTCATAATATGTTTATACTAAAAGATGGAACACTGAGGTGAAAGAATGTCATAATATGTTTATACTAAAAGGTGAAACACTGAGATGAAAGAATGTCATCATATCTTTATACTAAAAGGTGAAACACTGAGATGAAAGAATGTCATAATATGTTTATACTAAAACATGGAACACTGAGGTGAAAGAATGTCATAATATGTTTATACTAAAAGATGGAACATTGAGATAAAAGAATGTCATAATATGTTTATACTAAACAATGGAACACTGAGGTAATTCAATAGTGTTTCATAGGTACATGAAGCCATCACAAATCTATCTGTCAGTCAATTATGTAAGTATAGACAACAATCGTTTCAAAGAAGGAACAGTATTGTGTGACAAAATTTATACATTGCTGTGCATAGTACCTAATTTGAATAAAGTCACTGTAACAGAGAAAGGTCTTAAATCCCATTACTTATAGGGATGTGAAAAAACCATAAAGGTCACTTGAAAATGATAGAAATAACAACATTTGTTTAGATGATTGTTAATACTAGTACAGTATTTAATCGATAGAAAATAATAAATATTATAGAATGTAAATAGACTTTATTACTATTGAAAATGAGGTTATTTTTAAAAAAATTATAATCTGTATGTTTTGCATGAATTTTTAAAATGCTTTGCCAACATATTTAAGTATTGTAAAAAATTTGGATTGTTTACAATATGTATGTTAGGGGACTCACATGAAAAAGTGACACCAGGGTAACCAAAATTATATTAAGGTATTATCAAATGGCACTGATAGCACTTTGTACAATCCTTATCGAAAGATAACCCCAAAACACAAGTGAAGTTGTCACCTCGATATCTCATTGCAGATTAATTTGAAATGCATATACGTCAATTATCATTTTAAGATAATTAGGAATTACAATAAATAAATAATATCCTTGTAAATTACAAACTAAATAAGAAAAATAGCAAAGTTTTCAACTTTTTACTGAAAACTTACATTTTAAGTAAACGCCAAGCGACACGGAAACTTGAAATAGATTTCTAAGATGTTTTATCATATGATTTTGTTTAAAATTGTGCTCGAATCTCATTTAAGTTTTTTCGGTCAGATAGTTTATTTTATGTCAGTGAATGAATGCTAAAATATATTTTTCATAAAAAATATAATTTAGGAGTCCGTATATCTTACTAATTAGATTAGTTTATTTTAGACTACATTGAGAATTAAAATATTAAAACATCTAGATTAGAATGATCTGCAAAATTAATGCCACTATCTATAATTGAATTTTTTTATCAAAAATTTAAATTTTCATTATAATTCTGTTATTTAAAAAAATACAAATAATTACATATTTGGAATAAATCTAGGTCAAAAATAGACACCTAAAACAAAGCAGCAACAACTAAGGCGCAAAGCAAAATCAATTCCAAAAAGGTGTATGTGTGGCGAAGCACCTTTGCATTTATATATATATTTTTCAATACTTAAATCACATTGTGTTTTAATTCTCACATAACGCCATCTAACATCATCATTCAGAACTATATGCTCTTTATGCTTGCTTTTATTTATACTTTCTTTTGTAATAAAAGATTGGATATTATAATATTTTTACATTGTTTCTAAATGGAGCTATTTAATATATTATCGAACGGGGATTGAAAAATAGATACTACACAAGATTTCCTCCATCAGAAGAGTCTTTATCACATTCCAGCGGTATTTCACAAAATGTTTAAGGTTATTTAGTATTATCTTAATATTCATGTTTCTGGGACCAATGGTTGAGGCTAGGGTATTATTTGAGTGATAGCAGTGTCATTACCAAAGATTCAGTTTTTTTTCTTAGTGTATTTTTGTGACCTAAAATGAGACTAATTTTTAAACTTCCAAACATAATGGTTTCAGCTGTGGGGTGATTTGTCAAAAAAATAGAAAAAAGAACAAGTTATTCCACTTTTCCTCCTGACAATTTAATTAAATTTTGAAACACATTTACATATTTTATTAAAGCTGTCTAACTTGTAATTTGGAAAAATATACTAATTAATTTCAGGAATAAGCAACATTTTCGTTTAAATTTTAACCTTTTGTGGAAAGGTTATTCCTTTCAAAAATCCTTTCTTAGCGGTTGCCGACATCCTAAAAGTGACATACCTTACATATTTCAAATTTTTAGAGCACTTGAAGTGGGGCATTAATCAGTCAATTAGTCAGGAAGAGTTTTATATACATAAAGGTGACATATCATGTAATAGACACGAAAATAAAACAAATACAGTAAAAATTTGATCAATGACTTGCATATATAAGAAGTCTTTTAAAATAAAATCAGAAATGTCTGATTTTTCAATTGACATTTGTTAAAACTATTTTGATGTGGCGCAAATTAACAGCATATATTGATATATAAATATACAACGGTTGTTTAATTTGTATAGCAAGCCGGCTTCTATGAGTTCCCTGACTAGAAGACAATAAGTTTATAAATCAGTAAGTCTTTTTTGTATCTCGTCCCGTTTTCCAGATATGCTATTTCAATGTTAATGCAAGGGTTATGATCATCTAGTGCATATACATCGGGGGCTGAGCGGCTAAAGCATGCAATACCGCACTAGGTTCTCTATACTAAAAAACTGCAGTACTGGAAGTTGCAATAATGGGAGATTTTAATTTGCAATAGATACCAAGTTCTTCTTTTTTAATTTAGTTGTAATGGTGGTTATAATAAAAAAACGACATATATTTAAAATTTTTATTTAATGTTTCACTGGAAATATTTTCGAAAAAAACATACAATATCAACAGAGTCATTATTCAGAGAACTTCTAACTTTGTTGCATACCCAGCCGCAGACAAAGGTGGAATACTTGAAAGATGAATATAAATGGTTTCTAGATATTTATCTCTTGTACCTCCACCTTCTCATATAAGACCACCACCTTTTTAACCATGAGTTCTAATGGCTTGGGATTGAGGGTTTTGCTAGTGGATGCGTAATCTACCATGAGTTTATTAACAAGTTCATCTTTAGAAACAAGGTAGATGATGCCGACACTCAGGACAAAGCAGTGGATTCTTTCTCTGGGATATAGATAATGGTTCATCAACATCTGAATTTTCTTTCTATGTCACTTTGACCAGCTTGAAGATAACCTTCCACCTCACCAGTTACTACAGTGGAAGCAGTAGTAGTATTGCATTCAGAGGAAAATTGCAATAAGAGTAACCTATTTAACCAACTGATTGTTTCCTTTCGAATGATGGATTTATGTGGTAGCAGGAATGTTTCATTTACATCCATATTGTTCAAATCTTTAAGGAATTTTTTGGTGTTCTGTAGGTATATTAATACATCTATCAAGTTTATGCATCATTTCTGAATTCTGTTACATAATGCTTAATACAATTGTTGAGTAAAGCCAATTAAGCTCCCACTTTTTGCATGGATCTTGCAGCATCCGTTGTTATTGCAACTATATCTTCTTCTATGTCCTAACTGAATTCTAACATTATCTGTCGCTGAAACCTGAATTATATATTAAATTGCCATACTTTCAGATAAGTGAATTAACCTAATATTCCAAAATACTGTTTTTCCATCAATAGATTTATGTATGTTAAGGTTTAGATATAGACTATTACGTGTATATGTCCATCCATCTAAAGTGACACTAAATTTCTGACATTTTGTAAAAATTTGATTAACATTGGTTAAAAAATATTTTTATATTTTGTTGTAATTTTCGATTTACAATCTGCATTTCATATAATCATATGTAAAGTAATTGATTATAATTGGAACGAAGTTCTTTTATGCGACTTCCAGTAAAGCGAAGTGGTAGAAATCAGCACGTAAGGAAAAAGGGTTATGATCCCTCCAGACGACCTTTCCCTCTCTTTCTCTCTGTCTTTTTCTATTATATACAATTGTATGTGTATGTGTTGATGCGAGTATTGACATTAGAGCAGCAAGCATTGTGCGCAATCAGCTGTTTAATCTCAATTCTAAATATTATTTAAACTTTTTTTTTTATTCTACTGGCTTTTTATTGAAAGCCAATCATCTGCCAGAGTGTTTCCAATTCGGTATATATTTATTTGTATTATAAATTATAAATTATTGTTATATCTATTATTATTATCGCTATTTACTAAATATTAAAAATTTATAAATTTCGACAAATTCATATATTTTTATTTTATATATAATTTATAATATTTATATTTTATTTTGTATTTGATTTTTTTTAATAAATCACTATTTTTCCTAAAATATTAAATGAAATTTATATTTTAGGAAAAATAGTGATTTATTTATAGGAAAAAATTAAATGAAAATTATATTAAAGGAAAAATAGTTTAAATCCTTATTTTATATTTTTGCTTTGAAAAAATGATAAAAAATAACATAAAATATACAAATTAGAGAGAGAGCGAGTTGAATAAAAGAGGGCTGTGTTTTTTGGCGAGACAAAAATACTCTAATATAATCAACAGATATCTACATATTGAATCACGTTTAGAGTTGAAAAAATAATGTAAGGAACTTCGTTCCTGACATACATCCCCCGACCGCACAGTTTTTTTTTGTAACTTTTTGTTTAGTTTAATTAAAATGAGCCAAAAACCAAAATATGTGTAATTATATGTATAGTGGTTAGTGATAAAAACTTGTGTAATTATATGTATAGTGGTTAGTGATAAAAACTTTTAAAAGAAGCTAGATATTAATAATTATATATATTGCAATTTAAAACTTTCAAATGTGCCAGTTATAAAATTATA
Organism: Druceiella hillmani; assembly: GCA_039881145.1. Lineage (NCBI taxonomy): Eukaryota > Metazoa > Arthropoda > Insecta > Lepidoptera > Hepialidae > Druceiella > Druceiella hillmani. Next base: position 5,659,899 of record JAYKKI010000097.1, on the reverse strand, counting down.
ATTCGCTTATTTGCCATCAGCGTATTGCTTACTTATATTTTCACCTCAATTTTTATTAACTAGTATTGAATACAATATTTCCTATGACTATTCTAAGCTTGTGGTAAAGTGTGATGGAAAGTAGTAGTATGTAGCATCGTTTTATATAAACAGACACTGCTGGAAATCCTGGTGTGTAGCAAGCAAAAAAATATTATATACTTTATGTTAAGTTGTATAATTTCAACCGAACACCCGACAAGCAAGTATGCGTATTGCATATGGCCTAATGTTTTGTAACAGGTATGTCTCTTATTTTCATGTACTCACAACAGGGTAACCTGAAGTCGCACACCTCTAGTACACCCCCGACACTTCATACAAGCGAACAGGTTTAATTGTCTACACTATTACATACATATTCGCCTATCCGTATCTGTTTGTGTGTGTGTGCGTAAATTAATGTAGGGCTGTCAGCATGCAGGTAAAGAATATTTACTATTACTACATATCGGTCTCGATCTTTGCGTGCAATCGCGCTGATCGAGCGAGTTGACGCAATACATCAGAAATATATCTGTTTCTCTTTCTAACCAATAGTGTCGATCGAATGTACGATCAATAGTACGCTTGGCCATTACTTTGTACTGACGCACACGTCTTCATTATTACCTAATTGTAAAAATGTAATCATATAAATAAATATTTTCCACTATACATTTAATTGTGTGAAAGTGATTTGATAATAATAATATCAAATCACTTCTGATAATAATAAAATAGAATTTGAAAAAAATGTACTCAATTTGGGTCTTAAAAGAAATAAAATCTTAAATAAAAATAAATTTTGTTTATAAATGTGACACACTGAAATATTGTCTTCGTTGTACTTTTGACTTGATTAGATTTGCTTCAGGTGAGAAATCTCTTAATAACCAGCTTATGATACGTTTGCAACAATATAATAAGCTTATGATACGACACTACAAGGATACGTTTTCCAACCACTTCGCTTTGAAACAAAACAATGACTTTTAAGAACAATTTGATATTTAAAACTACTCAGTAACATGTTTGTAGACATAAAATTATAGGTACTAACCAAATAAGTTAGTGATACAAAACATAATTCTTTACAGTAAACAAAAAAGGGAGCCAAAACAATCTCCTATCCTATCCTTAGTCATTTTATTGATTCTGAGCACTCGCACACAGCGCAATAACGTGCCGTAATATTGAATTATTATGAATAGTTATCAATTAAGACTGAATTACACAAAACTAAACCAAACATTGTAAAATTGAACCAATACACACGCGCACGCAGCAAGCGGCAACCTAGGAATGCGTACTCTTTTTCGTATTCGGTATCCACGGGTGACGTTAAACTGGCGGGGGAAGGTGATTGTCGCTTCTTTAAGCAGTAATAGTTACCATTCTTTGCTTCTAGTATATAAGACTCCATAAGATATTTTTCAAGTATGATTTGATATCTCAATTCAAGAACCCTCAATGCAATCCTATATAATAGTCATTAAATGTCAGTTTTAAACCTGGAACCTTGCTCAAATATTTGCATGAAGACGATGATGATTGTTGAGTACGAAAAAATTAATAATGTCACTGCACTAATATAGTCTATAAGTTTCCTTGGCTCCTCATTTAATTATGCTGCAAGATGAAGATCTGGAAAATAAAGCAGATACCTCTTAAAATTATACCAATATATTAGAAAAATTGGCCAAATGCATGTCGGAGAACACACTATCTCGTGTTTATGTAACATATTCCATAAGTTTCCTTAGTGCTTCATTTAATTATGCTGCAAGATTTAAACCTGGAAAATAATGCAGATATCACATAAAATCATACCAATGTATTAATAAAAGTGTCCACAAATTCCTTTGAAGTTTAATATTTTGTAAACTTAGCTCATAAAATTTAAAAAAACAATCCAATTATTGTTTAGGCGTATTACATTTCAAAAGATCTATACAGTAATACTCTACTCTGTGAAATGCTCAAAAAATGTTGGCTTTCAGCTTAGATGTTCGGGGAAGTACCTTAACCAGCTTAAGTTTGACGCCATGATAGTCCAAGTGATCAACTTTTCACAAGTAAAAAAACTAGCCTATTCTGTTATTATTTACTAGCTGTACTGATGTGACTTCTTCCATAGAATTTGGTCTAAGATATAAGGAATTTTTTGTTTCTTTTTTATTTTTTTTCTCCCAGAATTCTTTTAGCATAAAGTTTATTAAAAATGCTAAGAGATGGCTTCGGCAGTACTATATCATAAAGTTTAATAAAACCGCAAATAAATGACATCGTAGAATATCTATCATAAACTTTACTAAAAACTCGAATAGACATTGTTGGCCGTGCCAACTCTATATTGACCAAGTCAGGTGTTATTGGATATCCTTGATATACAGATAAAAAGTATCTTATGTGTTGCTTGAGGATATAAACTATTGTCATACCAAATTTCATCAAAATCTGTGGAGTAGATTTTATGTGATTGGAGAACAAATTAATACACAGACAGACAGACAAAAATTCTAGAAACAGCTTTTCTGACTTCTTCTATCATTCTATAAAAAGTATCTTATGTGTTGCTTGAGGATATAAACTATTGCCATACCAAATTTCATCAAAATCTGTGGAGTAGATTTTGCATGATTGGAGAACAAATTAATACACAGACAAAAATTCTAGAAACAGCTTTTCTGAATTCTACTATCATTCTGTAAAAAGTATCTTATGTGTTGCTTGAGGATATAAACTATTGCCATACCAAATTTCATCAAAATTTGTGGAGTAGATTTTGCGTTATTGGAGAACAAATTAATACACAGACAGACAGACAAACAAAAATTCTAGAAACAGCTTTTCTGACTTCTACTATCATTCTATAAAAAGTATCTTATGTGTTGCTTGAGGATATAACCTATTACCATACCAAATTTCATCAAAATCTGTGGAGTAGATTTTGCATGATTGGAGAACATATTAATACACAGACAGACAAAAATTCTAGAAACAGCTTTTCTGACTTCTACTATCATTCTATACACTAGATCGATCACTCTTTATAAAATATTTTTCACATACATAATTCACTACGTTACAATTTTATTATATGTGTTTAAATATAACATTTTTTATAAATTAGTGACAAAACAAACATTTTTCTCATTGATCGGGGCATCTTTTGATTCTTTATCAAACATTTTCTGGTATCAAACTATAATAATCTCCTTTTTGTGAATTACATAATGTCAAAACTTATGACATTAATTATGGATGAATGCTAATAAGTGGAGAATGATGATTATGGAAAAGAATGAATGCAAAGCAATGTGTTTAATGGCGAAGAATAATGTCGTTATGGAGCAACTAAATGAGACCTTTAATGTAGGAATTTTATTGTAGGGTAATGGAAAGTTAAAAAATGATCTAAAATGGGAGGTACATTTGGCTGATACAAAGAATACCACTTTTTAGAAATATCGGAACAAAGGATACAAATAACAAATCAGAAGCGGTGTTACCATATTAATAAACAAATATGGAAGCGGATCGCAGAAAATTAAAATGATGAAAGTAAATTACGGGATATCTGGGAGAAAAGTTTACCACATAGATAAAGGAAGGTATGCTAAGATTATTGGACGTGATCAACATGTGAATCAAGAAAAATTGTCAGAAAAGATTCATAATGAAATAAATTACCAGAAAAAGAAAATGTGGAATTATAATTTGTGTATAAAGTATGAAAATCAAGAACCACAAAATTTTAAGGACATGTACACGAATATGAGTGAAGCAAAATAAGTCTTTTAATAATTGATGGGGAGTTCTATTATGGTTCTTTATTTTGCCTATAGGGAAGATAGGAAGGTATTAGAATATACATTTAGTTATAAGTCTTAAACGACATACTGACCATAAACAAACACACCATATTGTTTATAATATTAATATGTTACTAAACAACTAAAAACATAATTTAAGATGGCTGTGATAGTAAAAAAATTAACAGCAATATTTAAATATTGAATATATTTGGCGTTAATTTTGTAGAAATTCATTATTCACAATTAAATGAAACTACGTGATGTAGTATTATTTCTACTATCTTTAATTTCTTTACCACGACCTAGGTTTCGTTGTATTACAACATCTTCAGGTGGGATATTAGCAAAGATTTAGTTGTATAGGACAGATTTACATAATTTCCTAAAAATATTGCCATAAAAGATATATAATAGACCATATAAAGCATGCAAATCAATTATCCTAAACCTGCTAGTTCGTCATCCACCAGTTCATCATCATCTTCATCGGTGACTTGGCAACCTCGGGTGGACTGTGGCCTGAGTTATGTGCCAAACTGATCTTGAATTGGCATTTTTTCCAGTTCTTCACATTTAAAATAAGAACGTCTTTTTCAAGTCCATCAACCCATTTGCTAATATCCCACCTGAAGATGTTGTAATACAACGAAACCTAGGTCGTGGTAAAGAAATTAAAGATAGTAGAAATAATACTACATCACGTAGTTTCATTTAATTGTGAGCAATATTTAATTTTGTAGCTGGTTTCCGCCATGTTTTGACATTTCAAATATCACCATAAACAATTTCCCTAATTCTACACAATATTTATTACTAGCGAATATTGCTCATTCTGAACATAACAAAAAATGTTTAGTTGTATAGGACAGATTTACATAATTTCCTAAAAATATTGCCATAAAAGAAATATAATAGACCATATAAAGCATGCAAATCAATTATCCTAAACCTGCTAGTTCGTCATCCACCAGTTCATCATCATCTTCATCGGTGACTTGGCAACCTCGGGTGGACTGTGGCCTGAGTTATGTGCCAAACTGATCTTGAATTGGCATTTTTTCCAGTTCTTCACATTTAAAATAAGAACGTCTTTTTCAAGTCCATCAACCCATTTGAGATTGGTTCTGCCTATGGATATATGATGTTAATTGGTTTCATACAGAAAATCTTTCTTGTAGTTCTTTGCACAATCATTCAGATAATATGACTGGCCTGCACTGCTTCTTTGAATTTTTCAATTTTATTACATCTCATCCTTTAGATGGGGAGCTTGATCCAAAAGTGAATGTCTACATAACATCAATTTATTTACAACCAAAAATACTTTTCATAGTTTTTCTTCCAAAAATTGCCGGAGCAAATTTTCAAAAAAGGACGGAGAAAAGGGGAGAAAGTGAGGGTTATGTACAAGAGAAAGGGAGAGAAGAAATAAGGAAGGAATTGAGGAAGGGTGTGAGGTAAAGTGGAAGGAAAGAGGGAGGAATGAGGTATCTAGTTGATCCCTTTGGCTTGGTCACATTAAACTTTTCAATACCAGAATCGCTTCATCACCAACGAATATAAATGGAGCTGGTTCACCTGCGGAATGTAGATGTCATTTACCATTAGTCGAAATAATAGTCAAAAAAAGCTAAAAACTTTTATCTTTGACATCAGAAATAGTATCAGGAAACAGACAGAAACCCTAAATAATTGTCAGAATAATGAATTTGATACCTTAATAAGCCACATCAACCTGGTTTCGGTGAATGGCTCTGAATGAATTTTGGGACACTGGATATTTTTGAACAAGTTTCAAATACTTTTAAGCGTACAGATCTGGCAAAGCCTGTAAAATAATATATTAATTTTTCTTTTTATGAGGTTCGACTTCGGATACCTCCCGGAATTAACGCCAAATATATTCCATATTCCGTTAATCAATGAAAACTTCGGCTGGCAGCAGTGATTCTTCTCAGTATAAAATTCAATTATTAATATAAATTTCCAAACCAAGGTAAGTTTCGAATCAATAAGTACCAATTTCCAGATGAGTGGTAAGTTCCGTTATCTTCGTACATTAAATACACATGGCTTTATCTTGGTACATTACAAGATGGGTTCTTTCAAACTGTCACCTTTTTCTCTGAAACCAAAATAGCCAGATTCAAATCTGTAGGTACTTTTTTAGAAAATTTATAGAAAATCAGTGAAATCATTGCAAGAATTTCTTTGGTCTTTGATTGTCAATTCTCTTATAACTTGCTACAGAGCAGTGTTAAACAGCAGGTAGGCTGGTGCATCTTCCTGTCTAACACCATTTATTATTTCCAATGGTTTGGAGATGTTGCCCTAAATTTTAATCTATTGTTTTGTTTCTTTTAGTGTGAGAGAAGTAAGATAAATGAGTGGGTCAGGTATATTCAGCTCTCCTAGTCTCGTGAACCAATTTTCTTTTTAATCCTTTGTATGAGGTCTGTAAATAAATGATGAGTTCTAATCCAAATTCTAACCTGCAAGTTAGCTGACTTATATTTAAAGATGAAAAAAATATGAAATGATGTTTACCTATTAATGCAAATTAATAGTCCAATAAATTAAAAAGAAACTTTAAAACAAAGAACTAGTCCTCAGGCTGCCTGTCCGCTGGAGTGGAGAGGAGAGGAGCGGAGCTGTGCACATTCTGACCAATAGAATTGCACAAAACCCAAACTCCACTCCGCTTAGATTCAGTGGACATGTATTCGCAGAGTGGATTAAAATTTCATGCATTTTAAACGCTGAGCATGGAAGTGGAGCAGGAAGCAGAGTGGGGAAGCAGAGCGAAGAAGTGGAACAAAACATGGCAGCCGCAAAGTACTGCTGCAAGCTAGGGAAGACAGTGTCGTCGTATAACTAAACTAAGTGCCCACCGCCGCTCCGCTTTAAATAACTCGTTGCATCCTCTCGGCCTAGCTCCACTTCGCTTCAATGGACTAGCACAGTCCACAACACACTCCCTTGCTCCACTCCAGTAAACAGGCAGCATTTGTTTGGGTGGCAATTTATGTGAATATACCATAAATTTGTTGCTAAAACCATAAATCAAATGAAAAAAAAAGTTAAAAAGGAGGCAAAACACAAAACTAAATAAAGATAATGAATGCACAATCAGTAATTGCACACAGCATTTCTGTGTAAAGATAACACAAACTGTATATTCTCACCCTAATAATGCGGATTGGTTCTAAGAAGGGAAATGCGCAGTTTGGAAATATCAGTCTTTGTGTGGTGATAGCATAACTTTATGTGAATATATCCAAGGTTTAAGGTGCGCTGCTCAACGACTTTTAGGAAATTGCACCGAAATTTCACTGGAACTTATCATTTAAACGTTTCCAGTTATGGTCACAAGTCTGTCACACTATCATATCCGGGTTTGAATCCTGGCATTTTATCACTTTTTTCTCTACAGAATTATAAAAGATATTTGTTCTTAAGTTTGATTAAAATTTTATTTTTATAAAAGTAAAAATATGCAATTAAAAAAATTTATATTTTTTAATTTCAATTTCAATTAATTCAATTAGAGTTATTACATTTTAATGGTTGCACCAGAATATTAACAAAATATAAGTTTAGGTCCCAAGATCATCAGTGTGTTAGTCTGATGTGCCTTAGTAACAATCATTTGACCATAGCTGGAGATATTAAATAAACTACTAAACAAAATTGTGATCAAAATTGGCTGAACAGCACGCTTTAATACTTACAGATGTTCAAACCCTGAATACATACTATTGACCCACAAAAGCTGATCCTAAATTAAAATTCCCGAACTATGCTAGACGAATGGATTATTATTTTACCCTGTGATGAAGTGATTTAAAGAAACAGAACATTAGTTACTTTTTAATACTAGTGGCTGTAGTGAGAATACTTGGACAAAACATATTGGAATAAAATGTTGGTTAAATCATCAATTTTTGAAGTAAAACTTCTTTACGCACGCTTGACTTGGGGAGTAAGCTGGTGAATGCATGACGAGAGCGTTACGAAAAGTGTGATCGGGCGAGGCGAACGGAAGTTGAGAGGGAGATATAAGTTAGTGACAACAGAAACAGAGAGAGTTACGTTTCGTATATTACTGTAGGGAGAAGAGAGAGAGGTGCGAGCACACATTTTCTTTCTCTCTCTCATAACCAGTTATGTTTCGTATATCTAAGACACAGTGCAAGCCTATTGTCTGTATCACACTGTCGGAGCAAGAGAGAGAAGTGCGCCCGCACATTTTCTTTCTCTCTTCCTCTCGTAGCCAGTGCATGAAATATATATATATATATATATATATATATATATATATATATATATATATATATATATATATATATATATATGTATATGTATATGTATATGTATATATATATATATATATATATATATATATATATATATATATATATATATATATATATATATATATATGTATATGTATATGTATATGTATATGTATATATATATATATATATATATATATATATATATATATATATATATATATATATGTATATATATGCGGGTTTGCTAGCGTTACACGAACGGTGATTTTTTTATTATTTTGTAATTTCAATTCATTCTTGAACAATTTTATAAATTATTCATTTGTTCAATACATTAAATATTCTACGTTTAAAGTGAATAAAATTGTAAATTCATTTTAAAGTTCATATTTTGTGAATTTGAAGTTTTACTTCGGTTGTGTGGTCTAAAGCACACTCGTTTTTTTCAATATTTCTTAGCTTAGTAATATTTTAATATAATTTAATAAAGAAAATAATTCAATAGGTATTTCTGCAAATATTCATACTAGGATCGAGAAAAGTGAGTCATTATATTTACTTATAAATTTGGCAAAAAACCTGCTTACGTAAATATACACGATGGATATAGTATAAGAGCAAGTCGTCAGAGCACTTTAATGTTAAACTTTTAAATGAAATTTTTAATTAAATAATTTTCCTTATTGCCGCTAAAATTTTACTTCTTGCTTTAATTCCATTAAACACAAGCAATATTCTATTAAAGCAAATGATAGCACCTGTACTAATCTCCATATGCTGTGTCAGCTGTCATTAATTAAGTCCAATTTTGATCCTCGACGCCAGTATTGGTAACGCGAAACCGATAGTAAGATATTTTTTTTTTTTTTTTTTTTTTTTTTTTTCGCTTATCTGCAATCAGTACTTGAACTATAAGCAGATGGGTTGGGCGGCTTTGTCGGGTCAAGGACATCCTCCAGCGAGGACAGTCACTCATCATATTCAAGGTCTGATTTGACTATATTATGTCCTTTCTTTTCAGACGTTTTTGATAGCTGCGCAATGTTAGATTCGCAGCAAGCGCATTCGGGTGATTCTCCAGCCGCTTTTGATATTTTTGTACAGAGACCTCAATTTCTTCTTTCACAGTGCTCATCTTCAAGTGCGTGTGGATTTCTGAATTAGTCACAAACCAAGGGACTTGCGCTATTGTTCTCAGTATAGTGTTCTGCACTCTTTGTAGTATTGTGATACTGGAATTGCTGGCACTTCCCCACAGTTGTATGCCATACATCCAAGTAAGATTTTAAACTAGCAAAATCATTGATGAGAATTACTTAGGTAGACAAGAAAACACAAGATGTGAACAACATGACTGCAATATTCATTATTAAAGTTTTATTACTATGAAAATTTGATTAAGGAAAATTTTTAAAAACAATGTTAACACATTGAGTTCCATATTATCAGACCAATACTATTTCAGAGTCCGCAACCAGATCTTCACCCTGCGGGATGGATGTCATTCATTATATCTCTACTCCGTTTTCAACATTATTAGGTTTAAGGTTGTTATTAACCATTATAATTAATTAATTTTCATTTTTGAGATGTTTTAAAAATAAGTGGACGCCTTTCCTGAGGCTAAAAAAGCTCTTACTGCGGATGCTCAGATTGTATTTAGACAGAAAGACAGTGCGCTCAATGTCTTAAATAGGGTTTTAGGAAATTAATGTACTTAACTAAAAATTATACTACTTAAAATTTATTAAATATCTTTACTGGTTGGAAAGGATGAAGTCATTTTGACGTGAAACTTCTTTGGGAGCAATAAGAATAAAATTGTCAAGTTTGCAACGTTTTTCGTACAATGTTTTTGTGATGTCAGAATGTAATCAATTGATTGCAAAAAGAATGGAATATAGGTACTTAGTTAACAACCAAGCGAGATAGTTGAACACGATACAATAAGATAAAAAGAGTATGCATGCGCAAAAACTTACAATAATGGCACTCACTACTGACTATCAGCTGTTTTGTACGTTATATGTGTCAAAAGTAAACTATCAAAATGTTGTCGATTTATTTATCTATTTACAATTGTATTATTACTAAATTTAGATGTACTTCATCCATTACAATACTAACAACATGTATACTTAATTAATTTGTAAATCGGTAATGAACCCGCACATATAGTTGTTGTAAATACAATTTACAACAAGGGTAATACATCCCGACCTCCTTCAGCCGCATTTAGTCATATTCTACTACTAGCATCGCAGCTATATGTTTAATTGACAATTGTCTATCTGTCTAATAGATGTTTATATATATTGACGTATATTTATGATATTTTATTAATTTTTCTGAATTAAATTAAAATTTTATACAAACTTAGTACAATTTATGAACTTACACTTAGGTGTATTTCCTCTCTTTCTGCCCATTTATATCCTACTATATATTTACAAATTGAGGTTCAGATCGCCAAAGAAGTTTCACTTCTGTTGCATGTACTGAGTTGCAGGTGAATTTTTTTACCCCTTCAAATTTAAGGGTATTTTTATTTAACGTTTTTCCTTGAGATCTCAATGAAGTGTTATAAAAAAATCTTTAATTCTATTTTTTTCTCCCAATATCTCTATTTCTTTGTTTACTGAATCCTGAAACAAATGTAAATACAGTGTACTAAAAATAGTAATATGATTTAAGATGACTTTTATACACAACCTTTATTGGCGCAGAGTTCTTGTTCAATTTCTCCGTCCACTGAATCCTTTAGTTTGTTAACGATAAAAGGATTTGTGGCACAATTATTGTGATTCCAACTTTCATTTTTTAGGAGATACCTGAAAACCTGAAGAACTTGCGACAAGTGGAGTGTCCACTAGTGAGAGCAACAGAATTCCTAATTATTTCTACTGAAACTCTAAAAAAGCTAACAGTTTATGAATAAACCAGCAACTGAAGGTGTTCTAATTAGAGATGTGTAACTCATGAGTGAGAGATACAAAAGATATAACTCGCATGTTACGATCATATCTATCACTCGCTCACATGAAATCAAAATGTATCAGTATATCACTAGCTCAGGAGAGATGGGCGTCTTTTTCGTTTCACCAAATCAATAATTTTACTCACTCATACCGTCGTGAAGTAGATATAAAAAGTATATGTTTTGACCTTACATGACAGAGAAAGAAAACGATCGAACTGTTTAGTCAAATATGCAATTGGATCTCGATCGAATGTAAATGCTGTGATAAAGTATACTTTAGTTCGCTCCGAATATTTGCGTAAACAAACACTTTTTGTTTCATTTCAAAATTCTAATATATAATTGTATAAATATGCCAATTCGTTCCAATTTATTTATAATCATTAAAGTTATTTTATGTATAATTTGAATCTAGGTTGATAGTCCTAAATCCTAAACCTGTAAAGTTTTCAGCAAAGTGGATACTCTTGTAGAATTTATTTTTATTTTCAAACAATAGTGCGTAATGTTCAGTCATTACTATTTATTACCATCTTTTAGGACCATTGTTCAACGGTTTAACATACGCTTAATAAATCATTTCGTTAATAACTCGGAGTACTGAGCTACTGAGCTAGAGATATAAAGGAATGATATATATCTTTCCAATCAAATGATATATACTACTCTTTTCTTTTCACTGATACATTTTGCGCACCTCTAGTTCTAATTGAGAAGTTTGAGAATGTACTAATAAAATATGGTTAATTTAATAAAACTCTCCAGAAGTATTTAACACTTTAACAGTGAAACATTTTAAAGTGCCCCTTGACGCAGTAAATGGGAGATTTTCGACATTAAATCTACATTATGTTTTCAGAATAATATATAAAAAATATATATAATAAATAGTTAAAAACAAAACTGTAACCTGAGTGTATCATTTTTATGGCATTTTGAATAGTAATAAAACCTTTTTTGGATATGGCCTTCTTTTAAAACAAGGATAATAATATGGTAGTTGACTCATTCTAAATTCTGATATTTTTCGTACAATATTGTGAAATATAAGTTAATTAAAAACCAGTCTTGAAAAAAATTCAAAAATTGGTTGAAAAATAAGCCAGTTGCAGGCTTCTAAATTTGAAGATATGGATAGAGTTGGGTATATCCCTGTCTCTTTTCCTCTCGTAGAATATAATGTGCAATATTAAAAATGACATCACAACACAGTATTACCGTCCTTCTCTAAAGGTTAAATTTAAACTTTTATAACTTGGTAAATTTTTAAGATTATTAAAAAAAATTTTCACTCTTCATCAGCTTGTACCTTGAAATTATAATTAATGAAATAAAAAAAAATTAATCTAATACCCAATTTAGCAGTATGTTACAAGTCTGGGCAGTAATGTACCGTCTCTTTACGCCATCATTTACCGATTTGCTTCTTGATAATCTCTGTGCAAACTTAGCAAATTCTTTCCGTGACTGTCATGTTTCCTGTCGACGGCGTTTTTTCTATAAAATGCTTTTCCAGTAACCTTGTTGTAATGGTAACTAAGTGTGACACACTTTTTTTATGAATGCTGGAGTCCAAGGTGCAATTATGCATGAAGTTATGTCAGTAGATACATATAAAAATATTTGTAGGAGTAGTAGTACATTGCAAATAGTAGTAGTACTTCCTACACATAAAATATTTGTAGTAGTAGTAGTAGTATATTGCAAATAGTAGTAGTACTTCCTACACATAAAATATTTGTAGTAGTAGTAGTAGTATATTGCAAATAGTAGTAGTACTTCCTACACATAAAATATTTGTAGTAGTAGTAGTAGTATATTGCAAATAGTAGTAGTACTTCCTACACATAAAATATTTGTAGTAGTAGTAGTAGTATATTGCAAATAGTAGTAGTACTTCCTACACATAAAATATTTGTAGTAGTAGTAGTAGTATATTGCAAATAGTAGTAGTACTTCTTACACATAAAATATTTGTAGTAGTAGTAGTAGTACATTGCAAATAGTATGTATAATATATGATACAAAATGTGTTAGTACATGATACAAAATGGTAAAATTGGAAATTTTATAGTTGCGTCATTTCTGTTGGGATACAGAACCTAACATATAAATTTTTGTTATAAAACAAGGAACCGTAAAAAGTTATTCAATGTTCATCCATCCGTTAGTATATCGGTCAAAGGCTAACTGTTTCTATACATTTATTCAAGTAGATGCTTCATTTAGAGACCGTCTTTGAAATGTAGCACAATAGTTGAAAATAAATTAATGTTTTGTATTATGTACTATACGTACTTTTTACACAGTAAAAAGTACGTACACAGTAAAAAGTACGTATAGTACATAATACAAAATATGTTTAGCTAATTGGTAAAATCGGAAACATTATAGTTTCGGTATGTTCTGGTTATGTCTCTGTTTCTCACACCGTTGTAGTTTTTATAACTTTTCTTTTACATAAAAGGGTGAATTTCTACGCTCACCTCCTGTCGAATTGGATAGACCGCTGGATAGATCGTTTAAAATGAAATTGTGGTTCTATTTATCATTTTTAAATTCAGTTTGTGAAATATTAAATTTTAAAGCCAAGTCAAAGGCTCACTTCTTTATTTCTGTCCAGTCACGGAATATCGTCAGAAAATAGACTACACTTGTCTTTAGATTTGCAGGCAGTCATATTCCCTCAGTGACAAAAGGCACTTATTAATTAGCTCCAAGGGTTACCAGCGCTATTGTTGGGGCAAACCACACAGGTTTTACTTATTAAAAATACCAAGTCAGCAAGAGTTGTCTCGGTTAAAAATGACACAAATATATTGTGATTCATTTATCCATCTAAGGCTTATCTAATTCTATAATTATTGGACCAACAGTTTCGGATTTACCAAAATGGGGAACCATCTTAAAGATATAACCTGTTTGAGAGTCAAACAACGTGTTTCCATTCCTAATTTATCAGGATTTTACTTTCTTGAAAACATAGGATTGCACACTTCCTCTGAAACCACAGCTTCCTTCGTTGATGATCAAGTGTTAAAGGTAAGAATAAAAATTGTTCATAAATACCTGACAGAGCTCATTAAAATATGGTCGCAATTTGAAAAAGGCTCATAGTTTTTTGACCACAAGTTATGTACTTTGAGTTATCGTTTAGATGCAGAACTCCAAATATCTATAAAACGGTCCTTGCATGATTTTGCTCGCAAATGGAGTACGTACAATGCTTTATTACGCATTGACAAGTAACAGATGCTTTGTGCAGTTGCTATTTCGAAAATTATAATAGTCTAGATTCACATTAATTTATTTTTAATCAAAGATTTTGGCATCAAAATACAGTGACATAGATTTTACGAAAACTAAGTTTAAAATATTTAAATCATCTGTCTGAAAAATGCTATATCCGTATTTTAGTGTGATTTATGATATTACATTATCTATGGTAACTAGTAATTAATGTACCCGATTTGTTATCTCCATTGATGTTATAATGTCGATAACTCTTTCAAATATTCTCTTAAAGACATGATATATTACAGTGTATATATTTTTTAACATTCGTTTGTTATTCATTTTATATGTATGTTTAAATTGTTTATTGATACCCACGTCGAAGACGTGGTACCTTGGTTTGGACCTTGCAGTATGTTCACAGGGAAGAAGTTGCTGATTGACTGGAATAAGTCATGTATTCTCTGTCTAAATAGAAGGCATACTCTATGACTGGACAGATAGCTCTGGCTCTGGTCACGTAAAATTAATATTTTTCTTTCTATTGGCAGACTCTGTACACAGAAGAAGAATGACTTTTAGTATCTAATGAATTTAACATGAAACGGCATTTTCCACATGTTATAGGGGTGATGGATGGCAAACGCATCACTCTTTAAAGACCCATTAATAGTAGTATTGATTGCGATAATTATAAGAGTTTTGCTAGTATAGTGTTCTTTGCATTAGTACATGCTAATTATAATGGCGGAAGTAAAGGGTGTTTTTCCCATGGAGGAGTTTTTAAATTTACGAGTTAGTATAAAAAATTTGAAAAGGGTGAACTCCTGAAGTGCAAATATTACAAATACATAATGGTGATGGGTGGTAATCCAGAGGCCAATACAAAAAAAAGTATTTAATTACCGACTCAGTAGAGCGCGAAGGGTTATTGCAAATGCCTTTGGTATTTTAAGATGGAGCCAGAAAAAGCTAAGGAGGTCGCCTTAACAACTACGAATTTATATAAATACTTATAAAAAAATTACTATTCTACCTCACAGAATATCATGATAGAGAAGTGAATGGTTTATTTACTCCGGGTGAACAGAGAAGCTACTCCGACTACATCACTATTACCTCCAACAGCCGTTCCACGCAGAGGAAATGATAATGCCAAAGGTATTCGTCTACATTTAGCATCACATTTTGTAACAAATGGGACAATTTCATGGCAGCATCAACGTCAATTGTTTACAATAAAACTTACATTCCGTATGCCGCCTCCTTGTGTATTTGCAGTACCATTTTTATTTGACAAAGTCAAAATGTTTATATCCAAAATCACTTCAGTACATATATTTAGTCCGCGCCTGTAACAATACAATTGTATAAGTTTATTTAAATAAATACCCACAGTAATTTTGATAACTCTGTAATTTAAAAAATAATGCGTTAATAAAACTTATAGGTACATTAATAAAAACTGTAAAAATATATGACTGTTATTTATTGCGTCCCAATGACTCGTGCCAGCTTCAGAATGATGGCAAAAATTGCATTTAAAGTCATCTAGTAGTTTAGTGAAATTTGTTTTGTACTATTTAGAAATCGAGTGCTAATAAAATAATTTTAGAATGGTACGTACGTGAAGAGAAAAATTATTCGAACCAGTGATGATGATACTTTTTTCTCCTTTTATGTTTCATGCCGGTATGACCTGCCAATGAGTCAAGCTTCTTTTTCAACTCGTGTGCAGACAACTTCGATTCCCGAGCGATCTTTCTCTAATAATCTTCTCGTTTGCTTTTATTTAAATGGTTGGGATCTTTTGGGTCCCACAACATTTTGAAATTGCCATATAATTGAATCAAATGAATACTGTCTTACTTATCCATTTTTGATTTTGCATCGGCTTGTGAGCAACATCTCGATACACATGCACACCAAGAGAGCATCTGAGACTGAGACATGATACAGTTGCCTTTGACCGCGGCAACTGTACCGACGCAATATAGCTCTTGAGGCAACCTGAGCCACAACATCCACACCGACTGAGGTATTGACTCGTGAGGCATGCTTGGTTGGTCTGGATGCAGCCATTTCCGATGAATTTTTATCAATGCGGTGCATGTTCTCGTGGCTCATATGACAAGCTGCCTTTGAACACCATAACTGTATAGACACCGTATAGTTCTCGAGGCAACCTGAGCCACATCCACACCGACTGAGGTATTGACACGTGAGGCATGCTTGGTTGGTATGGATGCGGCCAATTCCGATGAATTTTTATCAATGCGGTGCATGTTCCCCTGGCTCATATGACTAGCCTCTTACCTCATCATTTTCCCTCGGAGTCTGACATGTGACGATCACCCGATAGTAAATTAGCGCATTATCCATCCACAATGTCCTCAAAGAGCACCTCTTTGTCCTTATTCGCGAGTACACCTCACTCATGTACAAGTTCAGAAACTTCTTCTGTTGTATTTTCAGCATATTCAAGTAAATCTTGACCTGCTACAATATTTTACATATCCAATACCATCTCTAAAAAGGGAAACATTTGATAAACTACATATTCAGTAAGCAAAACCTTCCTTTACCTTCAATTTTATCATTCTGAACCTCCCCTATATCCGAATCATTGCCGCAATGATGTCATTTGACACCATAATGAACTATAGTCGTCCTGCTTGCACTTTGCGTATTGATTCTGCGACGCAGGTGATCCCTCCCTGGAATGACTCAAAGGCAAGTTAATTGGGTACCACATCAATAGAAACAAAGAAATGTAGATTATCAAAAAAGAAATTCGTGAAATGTTGACACAAAAAAATTTTGTTAAATCGAATACTGACAGAAAACGTCACATTATTTCAATAATCCTAAAGGAAAATAAGTATGGGTTTATAAAGATGAATCTAGTAAAGGTATACTGTGATAGGGTTGCCACCAATACTCTAACATAAAGTACCATAATTTTTTCAACTTTTTAAAGAGTTTGTTTTAACAAATATACATTTCACATAGCGCTCTAATTCTATTTAACTAAATGTTCAGTTTGCCTAAAACTTTTTTTATTACCATAATTGACAGTTACTCCAGTACTTCCAAGTTACTATGCAGATGAACGTAAACAAATTTCTAGTAATATGTTTTGATCTGCATTTCTAGGTGCAAAATATAAGAACAATAGAGTTACTAAAATCTGTTTGGTTACTAAGATGTATTTCATTTTTAAAGAATGTGTTACAAAACAAAAATAGAAATTTACGTAAAAACTAAGTTACTATTATCATATTATATTTAGAGAGGGATGGAAAATGGCAGTGCAAGGCGTCAGTATTATTGCAAGAGCAGCGAATACTTCGTAAATACGGTATATTTTTTGTTTTCAAGTGATTATAAATTATGTTTTTTAATCTCTTTATGACGGCTAAAGTTAATTATGTTTTAGTAATACCTGCAAGCAATTAACAGGAGCGAAGAAGATGCAAAAAGCTTAACTACACTGACTTTTAAAGAGTTCCAAAAGCCGAAAATAGAAAAGTCGAAAAAGAAAACTCAAAGATGTATCTAGCTCACATAAATACAGAAGTGGAACGAGCTTTGTTTGCATTTGGTATGTGTGATGATGAATATGCAGCTCAATGTGCATCTTCAATTATTTTTTTTTACACACTTGTCTTCTTTTTCTTCTTTGTCGCTTTCTTTCCATTTTTTCCCTTCTTTTTAAATTGCATCTATTTTCAGTGATATTGAAAATAATCATGTTTTTAGCAATTTGAAATATTTTTAAGACTAGAGATGTGTAATTCATGAGTGAAAGATATAGCTTATATGTTATGATTATATCTATCACTCACTCATAAGAAATTAAAATGTATCACTAGCTCGGGAGTGATGGGTGTCTTTTTCGATTCACCAAATCAAACATTTCACTCATCAGGTCGTGAAGATATTTGTTTTGACGTTACATGAAAAAGAAAGAAAACGATCAAACTGTTTAGTCAAATATGCAACTGGATCTATGTAGACGACGCAGCTACTCGCAATCGAATGTAAACGCTGTGATAAAGTATACTTTAGTTCGGTCAAAATATTTGCGTAAACAAACACTTTTTTGTTTCATTTCCAAATTCTAATTTAAAATTATATAAATACGCCAATCTATTCCAAATAATTTAATTAGCATTAACGTTATTGTATATATAATTTGAATCTAGGTTGATAGTCCTAAATCCAAAAGTATGAAGCAAAATCAAGTGGATACTCTTGTAGAATCTATTTTGATTTTCAAACAATAGTGCGTAATGTTCAGTCATTACTATCTATCACCATATTGAACAATGGTCATACCATTGTTCAATGTATGCGTAATAAATAATTTCGTTAATAACTCGGAGTATGAGATACTTTCCAACAAAATGATATAATATCACTCTTTTCTTTTCACCTCTAATTAAGACCATCAGCAATTGCCATATTTTGCTTTACGTTTCATGTTATAGACAAGCCAAGCTTGTTAAACATTTGGCCATAAACATATTTTTTAAGACGTTACTGCTTGGGACATAAAACAAATTATGAATAATTTTAAACTAATGGAATGACAGATTACATGGTTTTCAGTGCTTAATTTTTTACACATGCGTCACATACTATTAATAATTATATACAGTTTTAATTAAATTGTTACCTGAAAATTACATTTACGCTACATGTTACGTCCACAATTATTGCAATATTCATAAAAGCTTTTATAAAATGTTATTTTTGTGCATCACTATATCATATTGTGAAAAAAGTGAATTCTCTCCAACGTCCAGCACATTGAAGTGCGCAGGTGTCCAGCACTCTACAGCATGCGATGCTAAAAATTACAGAGTTCATTGTATATAATCAGCCCCATACTACTCTCGGACTATAAAGATACCCTTATTCAAGTACTGAATGCGGCATGACCTTTTGTTCGAAAAAGTGGAAAAAAGCAGTCCCCTGTGAAAAGCAATTGATGACAAAGTTCATCCACTTCGATAGCTAGTAAACTTCTGTATTTGTGAATCTATGCACGTATATACAATTTGGATTTGACCATTCGATATTAAACGACTCCTCATTTACAAGATGGTATTCCTCAATCGTACACCAAAAATCCAATAACAAAATTCAATAGTTTAGTCACAGGAATAGTTTTAAGTGGTCTGTAATTTAATACGCTATGTTTTTCTGCACCAAGAAATAGCTAGGCCAATATAACTTACTACATCAGTACCATAGCATAAAATTATATTTTTTTATTACAGGCAAATAGTAAAATAATTTTTATGCCTGTATCATAAGAGTGGTAATACGAGTCCCCCGTGAAAGTGTGTTTCGGTTTATTTATTTGAACATAGTTTGAATTGTGAATGTGTGATGAATGTGTAATTTTAAGTATTTTTGTTTGATTCAATTACGAACGCGCGATAACATAAACATTACACGTGGTGTTTATGTTACGTTTTGTTTACATTAAATGGTAATTTCTTAAAAAAAATGTTTTTCTTCGTGTAATTGATTATTTCATTATTTTAAAGTATATATGACAACTAATACTGATTGGGTTATCATTTAATGTCAAACAGTGAAATCCATGCTATTGTTTTAGTTTACACACGAGTTTTTATATTTTTTTTGCGTAACTACATCGAAGCTTAAATATCTTTGGGTATATTGATAAGACTAGAGTTTTATTATTACTCACGGCAGATTGACGACAAAATTTTCCAGGAAAGCTTATGAAATATGATTCCAGTTATTTCAAGAGTAGATAACATTCCGTGATTTCCAGATTTTTAACGTCTTTGAGGTGTTTAGCCCTGTGTATTAAGAGCTGCTACAACCATTTAAAACCACTACTAGCGAGCATTATCTACTTTGATTAATGTGTTTGAAGCAAGCTCCAACTGAAAAACAACTGCAAAGGGAGACTAGATGTAATAAACCTATTTTTCATTGCGACAATGGCAGACTAAAAGTTGCTAAACCAGTAAAGAATACTTAAATTGATTTGTTAATGGATTGATTCAAATGATACCTTCACAGGAACGATTTGTAGCCCAAAAGATGGAAGAAGGTTGTAAGCTCATGGGACATATTTTAATTAAATTATTATTTTATTATTGCTTGCATTGTTAAGTTCACGGAATGGAAAGGTAGGCCATTAGTAAAGGTGACTAACGGAATGACAGCTAGTTAAATAACTCATTATTAGTATAAATACCAAGTTTTATCATAATCGGAGTCTTTGAACTATCATTGAACAAACAACTCGATCTGGAAAAAAGTCTGAACTATGGAAAAAATCGAGTACAACGCCGTTATAAAGTTCCTTACCAAGCAAGGAAAGTCGGTTCAAACCATACTGAAAGAGATGGCATATTTATGGGGACGAAACTTGGGTTCATCATTATGAACCTGAGTCCAAACAAGACTCAATGCAGTGGCACAAAAAAGCACATCACCACCCAAGAAATTTAGGGTGTCACAGTCTAGAAAAATCAGGGCGACAGTCTTTTGGGATTCAGAAGGGATCTTGTGAACGGATTATAAAGATAATGGTGTTTCCATAACTGGAGAATACTATGCGTCAATTCTAGGGAGGTTGAAAGAAGCAATCAAACAAAAAAGAAGAGGAAAATTGACCAAAGGTGTCCTGCTTTTGCACGACAACGGGCCCGATCACACGAGCCGCATTGCGCTGGCCGTCCTGCACAAGGTAGGCTTCGATATTTGGAAACACCCACCCTACAGTCCTGATCTGGCTCCCAGTGATTATTATCACACGAGCCGCATTGCGCTGGCCGCCCTGCACAAGGTAGGCTTCGATATTTGGGAACACCCACCCTACAGTCCTGATCTGGCTCCCAGTGATTATTATCACACGAGCCGCATTGCGCTGGCCGCCCTGCACAAGGTAGGCTTCGATATTTTGGAACACCCACCCTACAGTCCTGATCTGGCTCCCAGTGATTATTATTTGTTCCAAAACCTTAAAAAAGAACTTCGTGGAAAGAAGTTTTCAAGTGATTAAGAAGTGAAGGACGCAATTTAAGCTTATTTTTCAGGCAAAGACGAAAATTTTTTTTATGAAGGTATACATAAGCTAATTGGGAGATCTGAAAATGTATTAGGTTAGCAGGTGAATATATTGAAGAAGAAAAATTATTTTCTATTTTTATTCTCACTCCTTATCCTCCATCCTGCGAACTTAAAAACACCCCCTCTTAATGTCTTATTTAACGAAAAAAGGTAGAATCATATGCAACCGCCCAATAGCATAGGACATAATGCATTCTACTTACTTACTGCACAGTTCTCTTCAAGGTCTCATCACTTCCTTCCAATTTTTTTTATCTTCACACCTACTTCATAAGACAATTTCAAACAACATGGACCGAATTTGTTTTTTGGCGGTTCACAATATCTTTTTTTTACAAACCAAGCAGCCATCTTTCTTTTTCTTATTTTAACACAAAACAAAATTAATAAAAAAACAGTCAGTTTTTTTCACAAATCAGTAACTAAAATTAAACAATATGATAAAACAAACAAATGCACTGCTCTCGAAAGTCACCGCCAATAAAATATATTTTTTTTCTCTCAGTTTAATCTGCTTTCACAATATTCTTTCGTTAATTCTTTTCTCTTTTGTCAAAAATATTCTTTTTTTTCTCGGTATTTCACTGTCCGTGTGATTGCTTTTTTCTTTTTTATCTTTATTTTCGTAGTTTTTTTCAGACAGTTCTTGCTTATTGCATGTTTTATATTTTTTTCTCAAGAAAAATAAAATTGAACAAAAATCTATCGCACAAACAGACCTTACAAACTAATATACAATAATAATATAATAAAATTAACATTACACAGGTATATAATATATATATGCAGTATGTCTATGTAATATAATTATATAAAATAATGCTTAAATCAGACACAATTTGGGTATATATAAGTTTACAATAATCTTTGTCTTAATTAGTTTCACGGTATAATACCAGAATGTCGGTGACCTGGAACTGCTTGATGCTGATGTACGCTTGTAATCAATAAAACCTAGATTTTCTGAAATTTCTGAATTCTGATCAAAATTTAAATCTTTACCAAGCCAATTTCATACAAAAAACATTAAAATAATTTTTCCATAGTAAAAATGTTGATTTAAACAACTGTAAATATTATCGCACAAAATCCCATTAAAGGGCCTACCAACTAATGGTGGTAATTATTTTGAGTCATAATTCTAGTTAGACATAGTTTCGACTCTAATAATCACCCCCCCCCCCATAAACCTGTGCAAGTCATTCAAAATTATAAGTAATTTCAATACAACAACCAGACTCATTTTTTCCCCATCCACAAAAAATGGAAAATCAGTCTAGAAACGATAAAATGAACAAGAAATATCCCCAGCGCAATCGCAAACTCACATCCAAGCCACCGTCTTATGCTAAACATAAAATAAAACACATTATTTACTTGGTAATATGTACTAACCAATAATAAATCTAAAATAGATATAATTGAAAGCAAAAATTAAATTAAAATATTAATAAAATATATTACAAAGATGTATAAAGGCTAAGATTTCGCCATATGTAAAATAAATACAATTTTGTGTTGAGGGTCACTGCTATGTGCAAAGGACAGGACATACAGAAAGACAGCGCTTCTCAACCGCCACCTCTTGAAAAACTATCAAATTAAACAACAACAAAAAAAATAACGTGCTTCAAAGTTGTTTACAATGAGCTCCTGCAAATATGATCTCGAGGAAAACTTCAGCAATTCTCAAAATGTATTTATAATTTAGCACAATTACCATAAATTAGACTTCAGTGTAAAATTTATTTTAAAAAAGGGTCAATATAATACTTGAGTCATCATCGACCATATTCATTATTGCACAATACTTTCAATCATTTTTCCTTTGAAAATTTTTCAATTGCCCCAAACTGGACC
Source organism: Druceiella hillmani (assembly GCA_039881145.1). Taxonomy (NCBI): domain Eukaryota; kingdom Metazoa; phylum Arthropoda; class Insecta; order Lepidoptera; family Hepialidae; genus Druceiella; species Druceiella hillmani. Next base: position 5,636,563 of record JAYKKI010000097.1, on the reverse strand, counting down.
AACCGACATTAAATTAATAACTGAGAAAATGACATTTCAAACAGTCACAGTCAAAATGACATAAACAGTCAAAATGACATAAACAATTAAAATGATATAAATAGTCAAAATGACAAACAGTCAAAATGACAAACAGTCAAAATAACAAACAGTCAAAATAACAAACAGTCAAAATGACATTAGATAAACTAAATGCAAATTCATGATGGAGCAAGATGGCCATTTTTTTAGTTTCAAAATGACAGGAGGTTGAGACCGCTGCAATCCGTTAAAAAGTGAGTAGTTTAGGAATCCAAAGTGTCCGTAATGTTGACAACGTCATAAAACTAAGAGATCATGCTTCTACGGCAACACACGTCTCAACTTACGGAGCGACTGTATTTATAAAAAAGATTTTTTGTATTTAGTCGAATCGTCATTACAGTGTGCGGGAGATTAACGTATATTGAAAAAGGGATTTCGACACAGCTCATCGATAAGGAATAACTTCTTTTCGAGTTTTCAATATATATATACACCAAAAGAAACCTGCATGCATGCCTGTATACTAAAAATCGTATATTTATTAAAAAAAAGTATTTTACATTGAAGTTTTGGAACAAAAATGTCTGTTCATGCGTCGCATTAAATTTTTTCTACATTTCAAAAAATTAATTTTATCATTAGTAAATAAAATGGGAATCATTACGCGCTAAAACACAATGTCTAATCCCATATTTAAATAACCCCCACACAACTGTCAAAATGACAATTCATCATAAGCTAACCGCAAATTTCTTATCGATTACAGACCAAACCGAAATAAAAATTCATAATAAAATTTAATTTAGACACAAATTTAGCCATTTAATATTTATTTTACACAAATACTATATTTAAAGAAAGTTATACTAAAAAATTATCGTTATAATATTATATATGTTATAATATAGTTTTAACGCCGTGTTTTCTATTAAATAGAAACGCTCTGCAGCCGTCTGACGCACCTAGCTACTTTATAAGTATTGCTATGTTAGCTAGCTATAACATGACTATATGTTTTACACCTAAATCACTACTATATCTATGTCTAAATCAGAGGCTTATAGCCGTACCTACAACAGGTCCCACGCTCTGCCGGAGAGTTAGTTGCACACAGTTTGGAAAGATAGTGTAAAAAAATTTAAATTGTTTAAACAAAGGCATCAAAAAGTGTTTGTATTTTGACAGTGTAAATTAGGAGATTAATATTTGCCATGTGTCCCATTAAAAGCCCTAACTAAAGATAATATTACGTATGTTTATTCGAAGCTGTAATAACGTCACAGGTAATAAAATATATATCGATAACAAGTCCCACCACAGCTGGTTTAGCGGCAATGATGGCATGTCACGTTGAGCAGTCTGATAAGCTTCTATCACTTCCTTTATTGGCATACTCTTTTTAATACATTCATATATATTTTAGGACTATTAACATAATTCTCTTTCAAAAATATATATTTTTAATCCATTCAACGAGGGTTTAAGCACTGACCAGATAAGTTATCAGACTTAAAGAAATTTATTAACAAAAAGGCTTTCTGCACATGATTCAACTAGTTAGCAACAGAAACTGTATTTCGACTTGCAACTTTGCAACAAAAATCTACACTTCACGTGTCACTATGAATTGTGAACGTAATATTTAAAAACACCATCCTGTACGCTGCGCAGATATACAAATTATACAGCAAATGTGAAAAACATTTCATTTGTACGAGATGTCTTTCCTGTATGTACTTGTATATATACTACGTAAATATTAGTAAAAAAATGTTTCATTAAAATCAACTTTTCTTAACCTAGCACTTAGATGAGCGAGATACTAGTTGCATTTTGTATGAGAGCAGTAGAGAAGGTTCCGCAATGAAATCCCACTTTGCCCAAATGCCTATACCTGCTAATCAGTATGGAGAATTTGGTATTTCATTAGTCAGCGGTCGACCATTTATGATATGTAACTAGGAATACATAATCGTCTTTCTGTATAGCGTGTTAATCTTCGAGACTTATCCTCGTATAAATATATAAAACTGTATAGCTCCAGTGTTAAACCTATAGCTAACTATATAGTTAGCTATACGTTTAACATGGTTATTTTTTGGTGTATTTAGTATAAATATAATGTGTCTATAAAAATCGTGAGTGTTACAAATACCGAATTTGATGAAAAAGACCTAATATTACACTATAACCATCAACATTTAACAGTGAAGATTGGAAGGGAAATTGGTACATTTATACCTAGAAAGACACATAAATTATAGATTTTTCTAAGCAACTAATAAGCTGTACGATATAGACTCCAGTCATTAATATTTATAGAATGCAACTTCAATGACTCCACAAATAGTATGGTCGGAATTTGTTTATTTATATTAAAGAATTTATTGTACGATAATATAGAGAGCCATTTCGTATAGTGATCAATATTGAACAAGTAAACATTTGTGCATAGACAAATAATTCTCATAAAATAAGCGGATAAAACACATGAAAACTAAGCCGATAAAGTTGATTTCACTGTTCAGAGTTGCGTTAAATTGATTCGTAACTAGTTAGCAATTGGTCAAGCAATGTACGGCGCCCCATTCCTTTCTACAACATACAACCTGTTGCTAACGAGTGGAGCTGTGTGTAGTTAGTCCAAGAATGACACATCACTTTCTCTTTCTTAAATTGTAATTTTATTTACACTACCGTTCAAATCTTTCTACATATGCTCCTCAAACATTCACTGCATCAACTTGCTTTAGCCTTTTTCATATAAAACTACAGCATTTTATTTTATTTTAAATTCACTTATTGCGATAACATTCTTTAAATCTCCATTTCATCATTTATCACCTCCCCATTTAATCACCATAATCATCCTTCTTTAAGGGTTTCCCTAACAGTCTTTCTAACCCTCAAATGCTCTGCCCAAACACTCATTAAAATCTCGTTGCCAGCTTTTATGTCGCACCCTGTTATTCTTTCATTTTTTTCAAAGAGTCTAGATGTCAGAACGCCTACAGACTGCTGCATCGACTATCCGAACTTCTTTTGTTGAAATTTAGCATTTATTTATACAGGGACATTCTTTAACCGATTACACAGTGCAGTTATTTTAAATTATAGTAAATTAACAAAAAAAACTTACTTCCAAGGTTGTTATAGGTTTAAAACTCATAATCGGAGAAAACGATGGCACTATTTTCCTGCATTCAATTTATTAGATTCAGTACCGCATACTTACACGATGACATTTCAAATAACTAAAATAATATAATCATTTGACACAGGCACAAATAGAAGAAATGTGTGGAGATTTATACATTTTTTAAAGACCCTGTTCGCACAACACCTCCGACACAGCGCACTACCCAAACCGAGACCTAAAAAACCCCAATGAACCTCGCATAAAGCCTACGTTAATCAACAACGTACACGACTGCCACAAACAAGTTAAACCTAACAATTAATAATAGTATGCTTTCGGTATTCGTTAAGGCAATTTGAAATTATTCATCCGTCCTCATTCTTCAAATTTTAAGCGGTAAATTTTGAGGTATCTCTTAAGGCTCGCATGTGATAAATATGTTGTTTGTTGCTTGTGATGCTAAATTATATGAAATTCGTTCCTAGACATAAAGGCTAGTGTTTACGGATATCCCTTAGAGGCAGCCTCGAAAATGTGGGAGGTTTAGAAAAAAAAACAAGTGTGACAAGTACAACATTAAGCAAGCACTATATTATTTTTATAAGTAATTTTCGTAATACTAAAGTCTATGGAAATATATCTATCTCAATGAAGTTGTTGATGTAAATGTATTTCCATAGACTTTAGCCAATACGTAAATGTAATAAATTTACATATCATTGGTGTAAAAATCTTGCTTAGAGATATTTTTACGTTTTCCGTATACCTCTATTCCGCTGTTATACGCTTATATTGAGAAACATTTCGATAAATTTAATATTGAGTTTTCTATGTAGAGCATTTCATTTGTGTTAATAATTAGAATGAAATTAGGGGTAACACCATAAAACTACTTATTTTGTAATATACACAAAATGCTGTCAAAAACCTCCCCTAAATAAATCAAATCATTTGACAGAAAATCGCCAAAACATTTATTCATTAGATAAATTGCCAGCAAAGATTTCAAGACGAATGCCCATTGTGAAACAGATTATTGAATAATTTATTTCCGTATACAGACAGCGAGCGTATTGTTTCACAAGGCATAAAGTTCCAACATCATATACAGCACAAGTCGTAATATAATTGCATCAAAAATGAATATATTTGCTCTACGTTTAATCACTGCAAAAAATTTAATCATACACATTACTACAACGACTGTGCAAACGGTTAACATCAAACAGTAAAAGAAAAACCACAGCAAAATGACAAAACAAAATGCTACGCTTCCACATCGACCAATAATTCGTATTATTGTGTACAAACATCGTTCGCCTTCACTGTAATAACCTACACAAACCTCGATTGCATTTATTTCATTAATATTGTTAAAATTACAATTCGGACTAACGTAACGTAACGTGTACCTTCGATTAACTTTTGGAATTATGCTCGACCAACCGATACATTTTATGATGTACATTACATGTATAAAGATATATCATGGGATATACAATTATATACTATCAATAAATTCAATGACCAATGTGAATGTACGTAGATGTATCGTGATTATTTTTATACAGTTCTATTTTTTATTAACCTTTATTATTATGTACGTTCTAATGAACGTAATGATTATTTTGTTTTCCATAAAACTATGTCTAAGCTACCCTCTTACAATTCTAATATATTTAACGTGTCTATACATTTGGAAAACTATATATTACCACTTGTCTTACCTATAGACTTTACTAACAGCTTATTAAAAGGCAAAATTAGCTCGCAGAGCAAATTTATATATTACGTCTGTAGATGGTTAATTTTTTCACGATTTTTGAATAACGTTAATTCGGGATACACCATTCAAAATTCTTACGTATAATTTTGTAATCGGCAAGTAATTTGAATTTATTTATCAACCAACAAAGTTTCCAGTCATAAAATAAATGCGAAAAGACATCAACCTGTAAATTGAAATTCACATAATACTTCGTATTTGGTTTGCGACAAATTTTTCATATGGTAGACATATTAACAGTAAACGAATACTTTGCCCACTTTTCCACTGCTGGCGGAGGGAAATGGATAAACTATTTTTCCAGTTTCTAGTCTAAGCTCGAGGAGTTTGATACCCGTGTGGCATCAAACTCACTTAGTCTTAGACATAGTAGTAAAAAAATAATGTTTATCCACTCCATCTATTTAATCAGTTATCGGTAATTTCAACCAGCACTGTTGAAAATACTCGACATTCTTTAATATTGCACTCTAAAGATATAGGAGATATACTCAAAAATCTTATAAAAGCATTATTCTGTCCCATCTTTCCGTTCATCAAAGATATGCAAACCGTAAAAATATTTACATCATGAACCCTTTCTGGTACCATCTTAGTACTGATTTAAATATCATTATTAATCATAATACTTATATTTGATGGAAACAACATAAAAATATCCAATATCTATGAAAATTCACATCCACAATACATTCACAATGACCACGACTACATTAACATGCGGCTTGTTGTATGCAGCAGACGTCAGCAGGCGTAGACGAGGGCAGCTGGAAAGACAGCAACACGGCGAAAAGTAGACGCCGGTCAACGGCGCCAGGACCTGTCTTCTTCGTCCTCTTCCTCGTCATCCTGGAGTAGGACGTCTTCGGGTAGCGGTGTAATTACCTGCCAAGAGGAGGATAGATTCAAAATAATACAGTTACCTCTGAAGCTGATAAAGCTAGTGTTTTTTTCAAGTATGTTGCCATCTAGCAACGAGAGCAGTATAAGGCAAGCCTGCATTGCATCAGCATTTTTGTTTAATCCACTTTAATGGTCAAAGATATTACTTTCTATAATGTTGGAGGAAACGGTGCTGCAAAGTTGACAGTTGCTTAATCTAAGTTTTATTTAATAAATCACAGAATATTGAATATATTTGGCGTTAATTTTGTAGAAATTCATTATTCACAATTAAATGAAACTACGTGATGTAGTATTATTTCTACTATCTTTAATTTCTTTACCACGACCTAGGTTTCGTTGTATTACAACATCTTCAGGTGGGATATAAGCAAAGATCTTTGCTACATCACGTAGTTTCATTTAATTGTAAATCACAGAATATAAACAATACATTATCCAACACCTTACACATATTCTTCAGATACTTCATTACGGGGAATTTTTATTTATTTATTTATTTCTTTAGTTTAATGTATCTAATTGATACATATGGCAGACTTATTCCTAAAAGATCAATCTCTTACAGCCAACCAGAACACCAATCCAGCCTCGCTTGACGAGCGGCCGGGAAAACCGGGTCCCCGCGGTGCGCCTCACAGTCAAAGGTTGTATGCCTTGTGATCGACCCAACACACCACGGTGAATTTTGAAGAAAATAAAATCAAATTAACTGCACAAAACCGTGACAGTTGCGAAAATAATGAAGTTGTGGATTTAACAAAGAGACCTTAGGCGACTGATAGATATAATTAACCTTAAATCTAAAAAAATCTTTAGCAAGATTTAACTTTTCTAGTCCTTTTTGTTCAGCGATAGCATTTTACTTCCAGATTAGAATTTCCCATTAACAATAGAGAATTCTCGTTTCAGAGTTGGTGGAACGACAGTACTTCTCTGTTTTTAATGGCAAATTCTATATACTGGAGCTGAATAATTTAAAATATCAGATTTTTACATATGAAGTTACTAGTCTGTATAGAATAATAAATTACCAATCTGATAGAAAACACCACTATACAAAAATTCCATTGAAATGACATTTGTCGTTACATGAATCACACAGAGGAACATTGGTGTCAAAATAAAAAATATAAGTTTTCACATGAAAAAAAAATTACGAATAGAAGGAAATCATGTGTAGGAAAATTGGTCACATGTGTTTTTTATATTGTTACATATATATATTGAGATCTATAAATCAAAATTACACAAAATTAATTTGTCACATTAACTAAATATGAAGCAACAATCAAATACAGAGGAAGTAAAAAACGAACACGAAAATATTTCTTTCGCAATAAAGTACGTGTCGACACACTTTGTTATTTTAAAAGCAGTTGATTTAAATTATTGTGATAAAATCCACGGAACGGAACTTGGCAAATCCGGTGTACGCCCCGCTTGCAACTGCAACACGGTCTGTTGGGCAATGTTATTGTGAATAAGAAGTGGACGGAACAATTGACTAATCTTCGTTGTCTGTTTGTGAGCCTCTCCCTCATTGTCGCAATTCTTGTTATGCACAGTATATACCATCACTAAATAGCGCCACATCAATCCCTAATAGTGGGTCATGTGTACGTTGCAAAACCCTTTTTTTGTTTAAATTATAGCACTTTTTTGAAATTTAAAAATTGTCATAAGTCATTAAACATGGAAATACATGAACCTATATATTTTATTTCAATAAACGTAAGAAATGTGGCAATATTGTGTTATTATCCGTCTTAACGATGCGATGGTGAATTTCAAATTTCTAATTATCCCTTTCATTTACATAGCTTTACAAAAGGTTATAAAAAAGCAAAAGATGAAGGATAACAAAATTCAATTTCATTTCAAAGTCAAGGTTTTTTACAATTCGTAAATAAAAACTTTTGTCATTTGAAACACTATAATTCGCCCAAATATCTAACATTGTAAAAAATACTATCGTCTCTTGAACATTATAAAAACATTATAAAAAATACTATCGTCTCTTGAAGTGTGTGAATTTTTAAGCCAAAATTCCTAAAAATTGATTAGTTATGGCTTTTTAGGTGGGACCACAAGCAAAACCAGATTCCGCTGACCCCAGATAGGATTACCTGCTTTACCAGGTATTTCATATCCCCTTTCTTCCAAGAAATTCTCTTCATATTTTCTTATAACATAAACCTCAAACGGTCACCATTATTATTCATAAGTAGAATTCCACTTAAGCTTACAATTAATCAAAGAATTGGAGAGAATGCCCAGTTACAAAATGTCATGATAGAGGTGTGATTAGTGACAATTCAACATCACATTGCTCATTATTGAGTACATAGGCTATTGATTATGTATTTATTATCAACAAATTAACTTAAAATACTTTTTTATTGAGTAAAATAATAACTTTTTCAACAAAATGAGAATGAAAACAATATCAGTGTAAAAGGGATGAAATATAAAAAATTGCTATGTTCGAGTGGCCATATTTCAGTCAATTTTTATCCAAAAAAATTTTTCCACCCAGCCTTGTAAAGGGAAATTTAGTCTACTTTTTTTCTATGAAGCAATGCCTACCTCTGACCCAAAACAAGTTATAGGCAAAAAAGCAAAAAACAAAAAAATTTCAAAATTTTTGCTTTTCTCTCTTTGTTTAAACATTTTTGGCATAAAAAATGTTTTTAAATTTTTTAAATAAGCCATTTTGATGGGAAATCCAATTCTCTACAAAAAATTTCATATAATGTATTTTGAAACTTTGCTTCGTTTGCAAGGTATATTGAAAAAACTGGAAAGGATGTATTTTCACCCCTATCTCCAATTATTTCCACCCTCCAATTTAATAGCACTCTGCGGTTTTTTCTTCTTAAATGACCTATTGATCGATTCAAGCAATAAAAACCCATGAACGACTTAGTTCCTTATTGCCCTGTTTTTTAGGACATAATCAATTACCTATCAATGTAAATTGGAATCAGATCAGCATCGATTAAGAAATCATTTAAACATTTTGATGGAATGAACCAAAGTAAGGAATTCCCTTTTTTGGTATTTAAGAATATAACATAAAAAATCAATTAAAATGTTGACACATTGTTATTTGAATACCTCAAAATCATAAATGTTTATATTTGTGCTGCAGATCTTAAAAGTTCTGCTGAGTTAAGACTTATATAATTTAGTTTGTATAAATATACTCTAAAATATTAAATATCAATCATTTGTGTTCGTAGCTAACCCTATTACTCCGGAGATTTATAACTAGGCCTATTATTCTCAGGACGGTGGGTATTCTCCTAATGCTTTTCTTGAAACTGTTTTTTGAATTGATTTCGTTAATTAAAACTACTGCCGTAAACTCTGACATTCATACAAGTAACTGAAGTGATTGATCATCAAAATTCTATTTGTTTTACTAAATTTACAAACGATATCGGTTGTGACATTTTTGGTTAATATTGTAAATGTGACAAAATAATTTAAAATAGTCAAGAAGCCACAACTCACCTCATCATCTGCATGCAACATAGCACTCTTCACATGCCCATTTGCTGCACTCGTCAGTCCATCGTTTCCTACCCCGCCTTCAATACCCCGTCCCTCGTCACCCACGATTGTCTCATTCCCATTTTCCACTACCTTTCCAGTTTGGTCAGCAGGCTCGGACTTGCTCGTTGTGGAGAACGTCGAAGGGTTGGCATTTTCCGGGTCATTCTTGGGCTGGGGTGCGGAAATAACTTGTGACGTGCCTTGCACCCATGTTATCTGTAATGTGAGTATCAATATATAATATCTAAGAAATCAAAATAATTATATGAACATATAGTTAATATTGCATTAATTTGAACAAATTCAGGATAAATGTTTTCTTAGGTTCTTCGAGATTGTTGCAGGTTATATATTATTGTAGTATATTCAAGAAGTGTACAAATATTAAGCTTTTCTTTTTGTACATAAAATGTTATTCCGTGAACAGCTATAAAAATACCGGAATATGAGCTATGGAAAATTATACACTATTAGTAACTTCATATGTCTGACTTATTAAGGTTCCAAGCGTTCCAAGAATCACAATGGAAATATTAACACATTGTATGCGGAAAACGTATTTATACGTTTTACGCTGACTGGTAGTAGGGTGGCCAAAAATGGTCCACGCTCTTATTTCAAATTCCAGTGAGTTTTCCAGTATTTGACTATTTGAACTGTTTAAAGTTTAAGAAAAATAATTCAATATATATTTTGTAGTAAACCACAAAAAGTTTCATTGAAAAAAAATATGTAAAACTAAAGTTATCGTAATTTTACTGAACGTTGCCATCAGCGCAAAAAATTAGCAAAAGCGGCCTGCGTCACCTGTTAGCGCACGATAAAAACTACCCGCAAACAATGTGTCAAGTTAGATAAAACTTTATCTATAGGTTTGTTAAATGGTGTATAATACTTAGACCATATATTAATAGGATTAATCTCTTTGAAGGGATTAGTTGATATACAGTAAAATTTAATAAAAAAAACTTTAAGAAAAGCATGTCTTAATCAACCTCTACTCAGCGAATACAAAGTACTATAGTTATTTTAGTAATTTGTTGGGCATTTTACAGCCATTTTTATTTTATACTTAATATCAGTAAGTTATATTATTTTATACTTAATATCAGTAGTTTTATGTCTGGAACGTAACATGAAATATACTAAAATCTTTTTTTTTTAAATCCGGCAGTCAAATTCAATTAGCATATTATTGCCAAAGATAGTAGTAGGAGATACACTTTATTTATTTGGTTAAACTTATAAATGTGTAAAAATAGATGAATTGAGGTCAGTACTTTTCAGGATAATACTATTTCGGCAACATTTTTTAAAGTAACTTTTATTGCGTTTGAATAAAATAAAGACTAACTTCTTTTCCCTTACGGAAGAAAATATTGAGACGAGTAACACCGTTAGTGGTGTTACTTGCGAAAAATTCAGACAAAGAAACAAGGCTTTGATTTGGAGAAAAAATAAAATGCACAAGTTAAACTCGGAGAGGAAATAGAAGGAACTATGAACAAAGAGTTCAACGAGCTAGGAAAAAGTGTACAGCAAGAATGTGAAAAGAAAATGATTACTTCTCCACAGGCTTCAACTTCAACTGAAAATACTAGTGAATATACTAATCTTTTCATCCGTATCAAGTGTCAGTAAAAAGGCCAAGGCTGTGTTAAAGTGTATGAAAAGCTTTTTAACTTCTCTTGTAAAACTGAAACATGTGGATAAAGGAATTCTTGAAAGAATCAGACTGAAAACAGTAGATTAGATAGATTAGGATATGAAATGGCCACACACAGTTTCAAACCTCGGAATAAAGTTTGTTTTAGAATTAAACTCATTCGGGGTACTCTAAAACTGACAATTTAAAAAGTTACTCACACTCAGCGTCCTGTCATTGTAGTGCTTGCCCCTCGCTGCAGCCTGTTCGGCCTGCGCCCGAGCCCGGTACTGGATCACCATCTCCGGCACAGCCTCATTCACAGTCTTGTTCACCACCTCCCCAAATTGCTGTAAATCATTAATTTATGTAGAGTTGCAAGTCTACTGATAAACTTAAGCAAGTTTTTAATACACACAGCAATTTTAAAAAAAATACTGTAGAAATCAATGTTGGTCAACTAGAATACCATAAATAGTAAGACCCTGCATAGGAGAGATTTATACATTCTTATCGGAAACAGTATACATTTCGACATTTAAAAAGCGGATAAGTATTAGCGGCAAAATATACAATAGAATTAATTCAAGTTACAAATACAGACCTTTTTTTATTAGGATGAAGTTCATATGTAATTTAGATAGTGTGAGGTAAAAAATAAAATAACAAAATATAATAGATAAAAATAAACAAAAATCAAATTATAATTATTAAAATATGATTTTTAACATTTTTTCTTATAACAGCATAAGTATAAACCTGTCATTCTAATTTTAAAACTTGTTTGACAGCTACAGGTATGTCATCTCTCAAAGGCGATCACCCACAGGAAGTCGGTGTATGGTGTTGGTGTCACATGCATGCATAAGTGTGTAGCACTTATTGTCCCATGTAAAATAGAATAATAAGTGTATTCTATTTTCCCCACAGGTGGCCAGAGCGGCTGTCATCGACTAAAGAACAAATTTACGCAAATAGTCCGAGCGCTTGGTATTGGGCACGAAATTAAAGCTTGCATGTGTCGAAGTTTCGAAAAATTTTAGCAATAAATATGTGTGAAATATATAATTATCACCCCTGTTATATTAAACTGAATAAATATGATATCTTATTAGTGAACTTGGCACTGTTATTGTTTGAGTGACATGGTAAAAATAATTAATTGAAATCAGTGGACCCATTGTTTGTGAACTATGCGGTTTGTTTTGTGAGATCTCTGTCAGAAGTGGAACAATTAGCGTGGTCAATTTTTGCAAGATATGTATTATATTATACATCAAAATAATCTATATTTATTGCAGATTGTGACTATATACTTTGTTTTTTAAATATTGAAATTCACACGTATTCGAATACGTGGTAGTATTCATTTGTGAAGTAACTATAATTACAATATTACATAATCACAGCGAGAAATAACTTTTTCTAGATTCGGTATATCATAAATTTTTATATAAAGTAATAAAAAAAATATGTGTCCAATCGAAGAACCAAAGAAGATATTTCCTGCTCGCATTAAGTGCGTCGTGGAAAAAACAAAGGGTATAATTACTTTCACTAGTCAGGTGAATGTGTTATTTTTTTATTTTTTATGTACATTTTGGAGGTTATGTATGTATAAACGAAAGTATTGCAATTTGAGTTCCATCTAGATTTTGGTAGTAGTATGTAATGAAATAAAAATTTTTTATGCTTTTTCTTGAATTATGATTTTATTTTCACGAAAATTACACCACTTTTTCCGAATTTTATACCAAATCCAATAAAGATATTAAATTAGAACACGCTGCATTTTTTTCACAATATTTATGAATTTTATCCAGTATTTGTATTTAATATTTCTTTTAGAAATTTATTTCAGATTATCTGAAATAAAGAATTTGTTTTCTATCTGCCATAGTTCACCAAACATCGTCAAATATTTGAAAATTAGGCAAGAAATTGGTCTTTTAATAATTTAATATTTTTTTACATACTTGTAAATAAAAAATGATTTATAATTTAGGGAATTTCATAATATTTTGAAAATGTATGGTTTTAAATAGTTTTAATTATTCAATAATTTCCGCAATTAGTTGATAATAAAATTTTAGCAGTGCAGCTGTCGCAAATGTCATTTGTTCCGGACTGTCTGCATAAATTCGCTAATTAACGACTAGGGCGTAGACGGGTTAATAAAATACTTATTAATATGTATACTAAAAGTTTACATTGATGACAAAAAACCCAAGAAAATCTTTTTGAAAATGTCACTCAAGTATCTGTTAAATTAGTTATAAAATTAAAATGACAAGATTTTCTTCTGGTACTTAACATAACTTAACGCTACGTATCATTATACTGATAATGTTGAAATTTTATATTATTTTGAAGAAAATATATCTAACAAAATTTGTAAACAAATCTTATAATAGATATTAACCAAATATTGCACAAACATCCTTCAAATCTATTGCAAATTTTAATTTTTTAAGGATGAAATCTTATAATAGGACCCTGCTAGATATTAACCAAATATTCCACAAACATCCTTCAAACCTATTGCAAGTTTTAATTTTTTAAGAAGAAAATCTTATAATAGAACTCTGCTAGATATTAATCAAATATACCACAAACATCCTTCAAACCTATTGCAAATTTTAATTTTTTAAGGATGAAATCTTATAATAGGACCCTGCTAGATATTAACCAAATATTCCACAAGAATCCTTTAAACCTATTGCAAATTTTAATGTGTTAGTGACACACAACTAAGGAGCGTCAATAATTGGCCTGAAATCTAGAAAGCAGGAATACAAAAGTTACGCATGCAAGTACACTCACGGCAAAATGCTGTCCGACACCCGCAATATCATCCGTCTCGAAACCAGATACGAGCAGGGCACGTGGCCTATGATCCACCGATTGATTCACAAAGAGTTTGGTGCCGCCGGCTCCCGCTAAGGCTGGAGATACACGCTGGAACCGGTTCAGGCGTGCTGTGCGACTAATTGGAAATAAATTAACATTATTATCATATATTTCCTTTCATATATCCTTGTAAGTCTTCTAGAAATAATGACCATGACAGTTCATATTTAAACATATCTTGGTGTTAACCCCTCATGGTCCCTTACATATCTTGTAGTATATAATATAATGTTTTATGCAGACATTTTATAAGAAATGTTTAGAACTTTAGAGAATTTGATGTAGTACAAAATACAGAAAAACGAAAGAGAATTATTTAAATAATACTTGAGTGTTGTTATTCGGCTTTCTTTTTATTTCTGTAACTCGAAATTGGAAGATTTATTTTGTTCAAGACAATTTCTTCTGTAGAGTTCAAATGACTTTCAAGACAGTTTAGATATTAAAATTGTTTACGGTAATCAAAACTAGAATTTTCACACTTAGTTTCATTTTAAGAATTGTGATCTCCACTCACACTGCAGAGAATATACGTGTAACCTATTAGAGATGACAGTTGTGTGATAAACCGTTTTTAAGGTTTATTGATATGTGTAAAACAATATGTATAAATCAAAAGCATAAATCCACTTCTTTCTTAGGTGGCGTTGAAAAGCGTTCATAGAGAAGAAACACACAGAGGTGATATGTGTGAAACAATACGTAAAAGTCAAAAGCATAAACCCACTTCTTTTTTAGGTGGTGTTGAAAGGTGAACAGAGAAGAACACAGAAGGTAACAGAGAAGAAACACGCAGATGTATATGCAGATCTGAGGAACGTACTTTGAAGAATCATAATGAGGAAATTTAAAATGACGACATTTTTAAATGTTCATCAAGGTATAGAGCTGAATTTAGACATGTAATAACTGCTGAGTAAGCCGCCTAACTTATTTACAAATAAAAATATAATTTCCATCTACGTACCTGATTCTCCTTTTAAGAAGTCGGTAGCTTGTAAATACAAACAATTTTTATTGTGAATATAAATATGTTAATCACAGCACAAATTTAGTAAAAGTTATTTCTACAAAGTCTCATGACCATGCACAATTTTTTTTATTTTCATTTGCCAACCAGTTTTCCAACCACTAAAATCTTACGCTAGAGTTAAACTATATTTAAATCCACATTTGGACATCAGTTCTGAAAGTTCAAACTTTACACAAATCTTAAGTTTCACAATTGAACAGAGTTATATTTGAAATCTTCCAACTTTAGTTTTATGTCATTCTGTTGAGGACAAAATAATGGCAAACCAAAGAGTTAAATGTAAAGTGTCAAAGGAGAAACTTAGTCTTTCTGTAAATGAATGCTTACTTAAAACGGTTTTGATGAAGAACAAATTAACCCCACATGCAACTGACAGTATATGGATGAAATAAGCTTGAAACATAGCTAAAGACGGTAACACCATAAACCTCAATGATAAGTGAATATATCTGAAGAAATGTGTTTCGGTGAAAGCAGCGAGTTGGATTTATAAAAATCAGATACTATCTCTATCAGAGATTAAATAATAAAGTGTCATATACTCTGTTCTAATGCTACTTTTACTCTAAGCAAATCAGGCACTTTAACATTTAAAGATTAGGACGACGCCCCTTTATCGAAGTCTGTAGGAAAACCTTGTACAAGTATAACTTGCATTACGAGGATTCTGTACACACCTATTACTTCATTCCATTTAAAAAGAGAATGTTTATAAACACAGCAAAATGACAGTTCAGGTCTTCTAAACCTTTTTCTTGTATTCACATTAATAATATAGCATGAATTTTTTTGATATTTGGGTTTAAACATTTGCGCTGTGTAAATAATGCTCAATTATTTTAATGAAAAAAAAAGTTAAATATTGGTACACACATTTACCTTCTATAATATAAAGCAAAAGTGCATAAAAAGAATGCGGAACATTGACATTACAAGTTCTTCTAATGTTATTTTTTTTTAAATAAATATACCTAACATTAAACATAATCATAGAAAATATACAGACAAATAACAGAAAAACTTAACTATACAAATCTATACATATAAAACATGTATTCTAGACTGCAAGATAATAATAAAGTGTCCTAATGTTTTCTTCTATCCTTAAACCAAGTACCTTATACATGTATAAGTATATTTTGTTATATAGCACCAATGTTCTGTTTCGTTTACTTCTTCTGTCTTGCTTTAGTATACTAGACAGTCGAATATCGTCTACATCAAGTGGAAACTAATTTAATACAGATATTTCACTTCAAAACATTATAAAGTAAACGATGTGTGATGAATGGCATATGTGTGATGAATGGATACAGTCTTTGTATGTGTCGGAATATTGAATATTTTTCCAAAATGTTTTATATCTCTGTGTTTTATGTGATTGACAGCTAGGGTTGTTCACTGTTCTCTAAATTTTAAAATTTATATTCGTAAAATATTCATGTAATATTGATATTTATAACATTGTTTAGGATAACAGTTTATATAAGTTAATATAGTGATGTAGTACATGGTTTAATAATATAGTGGGTGAAATACAATGAAAGTTTTTATGAATAATCTCCCACTGTTTAAATTTATATTTGTGCCAACCATATTTTAACTGTCAAATTGGTTTGTTTACAAATATTCTCTTTTATAATGGAACGGAGTATAGGCGTATATAACCATTTATGTGTAAAACATATTTCTATTTAACTCTTTACATATATCAATATTACTTCTCATCATGTAAATATACGAGTATTTTGCCTAGTATATCTTCCACAAACATAATATATATACATTTTAGAAAACAAAGTATTCTTGTCATCTATTAAGGTTATTTGTAAGAAGTCTCTATGAACTTTTTACAGACCCAAATACATGTCATAAGTCGGTCGACTATTACTCGTAACCGAGTAGAGCCTTCTTAGTTGTGATAATTTTTCTCTTAATTTCGTTATATATACTATTATTGTGAATACTTTTCAGATATTGAACAATTTTACATATAGGGAAGGCAGCCTTTCAAAATTTTTTTAAAAGGTTTTATTTGACAAATTTACAGGACTAATTAATATTAATAACCAACCCACATTCAACTTTATAGCACTAATAGTCGCTGAGTAAAAGGGACGTGATATAAAGGCAATAAGTCTGCCTTGGTGAAGATATAAGGTTTCCTAGTTTAACTAAGGGAACCCTAAAAACAATGGACAGGTTGTGGAAGCAATAGGTTTACTGGGACCTATTGAACTTATGGTCAGTTTTGCTCAACATTTTCATTGGATGTACTGATCTACCTGCTATTGCAATAATTTGCTTTGAATAGTGCTATCTATTTATGAGTACAACAGAATTATATTTGGTTATTAATACATCAATAACCAACCCACATTCAGCTTTATAGCACTAATAATCGCTTAGTCAAATTGATGTGATATAAAGGTAGGCCTATGGACATTGTGAAAATATAAAATTATTTAAGGTTTCTAAGGGAACCGTAAAAATAATGGACAGATTATGAAAGCAATACGCTGGGAGCCTATTGAAGTTATGGTCAGTTTTGCTCAACATTTTCATTGGATGTACTGATCTGCCTGTTGTTGCAAAAATTAGCTATGAATAGTGTTGTGTCTATTTATGAGTATATCACAATTATGTTTGTCATGTTAAAATGTCATATTTGATAAAGTATTGGCATGCAATACGGTAGTTGACTCATTCTAAATTTTGATATTTTTCGTACAATATTGTGAAATATAAGTTAATTAAAAACCAGTCTTTTTTCAAGTCTTTTTTCAATTCAAAAATTGATTGAAAAATAAGCCACTTGTCTGCTTCTAAATTTGAAGATACGGATAGGTATATCCCTGTTTCTTCCACTTGTAGAATATAATGTGCAATATTAAAAATGACTTAACAACACAGTATTGCCGCCTTTCTCTAAAAAAATTTCGCTCTTCATCAACTTGTACCTTGAAATTATGATTAATGAAATAAAAAAAAATTAGTCAAATACCCAATTACGGATATTTGAATAATCCTATTAATTCATTCCAAGTCCCAGAGTCTTCGAAAACGCTATTTAGGTACTTCTTTACAGATGAATAGAACAAGACAGCAAATCAATTTAATTCTTTGGCGTCCAAACATACTATCGCTAAATAGTTTCATACCAACACATAACATGCATAGGAGCATACCTGATAAGATGGGCCCGCCTATTGAGAGCATGCAGCCCACGCTGGTGTGATGCATCATGCGAAGCTACTTGCTTCCGGCGTAGTTCGCTTACACGGCGCAACAGATCCGATACGTCCTGCCCTTCCTGAATAACATTTGGGAGTGTTTAGAAATTAATTATTAACTAATACGAGTTAAAACTTTGTTTGCGGTGCGCTCACAATTTGGTGTAATGCAAATTTTAAGTGATAGTGATAATAGTGACGATAACAATTATTTTGCTGATACGGAGGGTGTACCGGACTGCGAAAATACGATGTGACCTTGATTTCAGTTTTCATTATAATTTTTGTTCACAATATATATTTCCATAATTTTCTTTGTATTTTGTTATCCTTGTACAAGTTTTTACTAAGAAAATACTGAAAAAATTATTAAAATTGGATAATTTTTGGACAACAATCTTTCTTCGAGACAAGGGCAAATGACATCAAAAACAAATGATTTCTTTGGCATTTCTACGTATATATGTGTAAAAAACAATGGCACTAAAACGGTTAAACTACTGAATAGCATTTAAATGGGATTTTTCCTATTTTATTTGGTTTTTATATTGATGTGAAATTAGTTGGCAAGTAAAGAATGGTGTCCGTGCCTATAAATGATTAACTATTGACTACACGGCTCACTGACAGACTTGTCTATAAAAACCTATTATGAGCGAAGACACAAAGTTATTTTAAAAAAATTTTTAAAAGCAATTCACTAATAATATTTTTCTCATCTTTACTATTAATAAAATCGCCTATAAATTTTTTTTTTCTTTAAAAAAATTGTTTTTGTAAAACAATTTTTACTATAAATATGTGATTTTTGGAACGTGACTGATTTTATGTAGTATATCACATTGCACTTTTAACATCGAGTAGCTGAATGTCTACATTTAGAAAGTATGGAAAAATTTTATTACTGGCTGATTCAAGATTCAATATTTAGCCTAATTTTATTGCAAATTTAAAAAAAAATATAACTAAAATGATTATCGTATAAACAATTTTTTTAAATAGTTTACAACTTTGCTTTTAAACATTGGACTACTAAAATAAATGTTACTGTAAAAAATATGTTTGTAAAAAGGAAATTTTATAATTTACATACATCAGAAATTTGATTTTTTATTAAACAAAATGCAAATACAAATTCATTCTATCATAACCAACAATATCATATTTCTGACTTATATACTTTTAATAGGCACTTTGTTGGATGAACAGCAAGTGACAAAGTAAGGTTAATTTGATTTCTAAGTACGTCATTGTAAAAGGTACAGTTGTAAAAAAAAGTAGCTATCTTTGAAATCACCAATTTTCACCAAGAGAAAATTTTTGGAAGTGATGCAAAATGACAGTTCACATATTTTAAACCTTTTTCTTGTATGCACATTACTAATATAATATGAATTTATTTAGATTTGGTAGTTAAAAAACATATTTATGTTAGTATATACTTTACATACATATATAACTTACAGTGTACGTTATACAATGTGGATTTGACCATTCGACATTACTCATGTATGAAATGAAAACCCAGTCAATACTAGTCGTCATAAATACTTTGAAACAGTGAAATAAACAATTATGTCATGAATTTAAAAAAAAATCTTCAATCAAATGAAATAGTATTTTAATATAAACAAAACGTAAACACCATTTGCAATGTTTATGTTTCTGACCATGGCAAAACAGCAACAGTGCGCAGTTATTGTTTTTGTTTGCACTTAATTACAAACCACGTAAAACTATTCCTGTCATTAAACTACTAAATTTTGTTAACTAATTTTTGGTATACGCATGAGGAACACCGTATAGTATATGAGGATTCATTTAATGTCGAACGGTCAAATCCACATTGTTATATTATAGGGAACAAATTCAGTTTCCCAAAATGCAGATAAAGCTTTTTTTAGAAAATTAAAAAAGTTAAGTTTTTAAAAGAATAGGGTGCGCTCATGATTATATTATTATTAAAAATTTATTCACAATAAATTAATCATAACAGTAATTTGTTTTAAATAGGCTCGTTTCTTATATTATCCTTTCAATGAAAAAAAAGCATTGAAATTTGTATTTTTCCTAAACTGAACTCTTACTAAAACTTATAATAATGCCATCAAATTTTTTCTTATATTTTTTTCCAAGCTTGAGACTGACAGTTAGGCTGTCAGTTTTTCCAGCTATTTCCTAATAAAGACTTCAGCTATTTCACTCCAATGCGTAAACTATGAGTGCCGCATACCATATATAAGAACAGCATTGGTATGTATCGGATTATAAAATATCTTCTCAAAATGTCTTATGCCAGTGATATATATAAAGCGAGAATGGTTCTTCAACCTAAGCATATTCTACAATTTGATTTTTCCCAACTAAATGAAACTACTTTGTAAGATTGGCAATCTTCAAAGAAACCTAGGTTGTGGTAAAGAATTTAAATAAAGTAGAAATAATATTACATCACGTAGTTTCATTTAGTTGTGAAAAATCTAATTATAATGAATTTCTACAAAATAAACGCTAAATATATTGAATATATTCCAAAATTAATAAAACAGTGTAATAGTGATATTTATAACATTATAAAACAGTGTAATGATGATATCACATCATATAGTGTCACAGTTTAAGCTAGTAATACAGTAATTACAGTATATCGTTTAGTAATATCGTGGACGATTACAGTGAATTTTGTGAATGTCATTGTCTGTTTGGACATATATTTGTAGCAACCCAACTTTAATTGTGAAATTGGTTTGTTTACAAACATTTTCTTTAGGAATGTAATGGAGTACAGTTTTATGAAAGAGGAAAGTATAAATTATTTCCTACAATATAACTACAAATAATAAATTTACCTGCTGTTTTGTTATGAGATCAAGTTCCGCATCCAATATCTCCTTCTGGGCCTCTTCTCTGCTGCGCACCTTCTTGGGGGCACCACCACTCTGCACAACACAAGATATACAACTTATAGACACTAACATAATTCATTGCAGTTCCATCCCAATATGAAAATGTACAATGAATACAAACTACACGACAATGCGTACCTTCACTTATGTTACAAGTTCGTGACGATGATTCAATCCGAAACTAGAGTGGAAATACTAATACATAGAGACCGACCGAAACTATTTTTTTTAATTACACTAAATACTATATGTACACACTATTCTTCACCGAGATGGAGATATTAACAACTTTAGCAACATATGAACTTGCATGTCGATTTGGCATTATGACATTTCACTCATTTTTCACGACAAGCCCACTTTCATACGACACAATTTAGACACTGGCCACTAGCGAAAACAGTAAATTTACAATTCTACTGTTTAATTTCTTTCATTATTTCAAACTTTCTATTACGCACGACAAACATCCACTGAATTCAAATTATCCAGAATATCTTACAGAATATCTTTCAGAAATTTTAATTTATCAGAATATCTTAAACACTGAGCACAATTATTCCAGCAGGGTGAAGAGTATTTGGAAGACACTAGTACTCATTACAAATAAGTTGAAGATCCAAGTCTCGCAACTAGTATTTCAGCCCCACTCAAGCTGCCAAAGCACAGCCGGCTGAAGAACACAGTTGAAGACCTAAGTACTCACAACAAATAAGTTGAAGGTATTTTGCATGCCCCAATTTGCACATGACAAAATTCAGCGTGCAATGAATGTCGCAAATACTCACAGCGCTTGATAAATAGCAAATAGTCAAAACTTTAATAGGATTTATTCTCTTTTAAGAAATTTGTTCCCAAATTGATCATGGATTCGACAATGTAATCCAGCATTTAAAGAAGAGTCAATGTAGTGGGATAGAAAATGGGAAAAGGTTAAAGAAGTTAAAGTGTAAAAACAGACCTTGCAAAGTCATGGCATATTGTAGAATTGCGTGGAACTAGGAATTAATACATTACCTTCCAAAATATTCTACAATGAATAAGGAATATTGAGTAAGTCTTTAGAATAAGATTCGGTAAGCTATTGTAGAAAAAAGGAGTAAAATTAAGAAGTAATTTTGGTTTTTGCAAAACAACATGCTACTTCACGTGGTGCAAGTTTCAAGGCAACGCAGACTTGAGGGAGACATACTCTCAAAGAAATTAACTAACCGTCTTGCAGTCCAAATCTAACCCCCAGTAACTACATCTTCTTCAGCAATTCAGAGAAAGATTTGAGGGCGAGGAACAAAAATGAATGAGGGCTTGAAAGTGTTTTAAAAAAATGTGAGGAGTGTATTTTATTTTGTAAGACTTTATTTTGCGCTTGAACTTTTCAGCCGCCCCACAAAGTAATTTGAGACATATGATGCAACGGCAACAGAAGACACAATGAACAGTGTGTTTTAAAAATGTTGCTCCATATACTTAAAGAAACATTAAAAACTGGCCAAGATAGTGTTGAACACAAGCACTGTAGCCATCTCATAAAAATTTACTTGAGGATCACAGAAATCCCTCCTCAACCTTGTTAGGTCTATATTATTTCACGACCTCAGTAACTATGGTGCCACACTAAAGGTTAACGTGGTTAATTATAGTGTTAACGGACACTAGACATAGGTGTAGCCACAACATATCACGCTAATATTTTCACGGCATTCATAATGCCGTTAAATGTTAGGCGATAACTTGGGTGGCGATCTTTTCTGGCACATCAAAGAGATTTAGCTCATTATATAATACGTGTAGTGATCACGCCTACGTTTGTCAGCGTGCAACGAGAGCGCGACAGGATCACATATCTTTCAGAAGCAACTGTGGATAGGAGACGCTCGTCTCTTGAATTAATATCAAGTATACTGTAGCTATGGAGTAGATAAATGAAAAAGTGATTAGAATGTCTTGAAGTACTTAAAACTGAACCAAACTTATGGGATCCGCGACATAAAGGTTATAAAAATCTTGGTACTCAAAATAATGGTGTCGAATAAAACAAGTGTTGCCGTTTCCAACTATAATAAAAATACCAAAGAGAAAAAAGAACTCTTATAGAATATTATGTAATTAATGATATAGATTCATACAATAGCAACTGACACGCATAAAATAATACAGTCTAGCAGATACAACCTCCATCTTGGAAATAATGTTTTATTTATCCACATTATTCGCTGAATGCAGATGTAGCCACACAATTTAACACATTATTACGTGGAATATTTTTCTTAATTTTTGCAATAATGGGCGTCAGATGTTAAACTTAGTGTGGCCTCAGCATAATAATATTATACCTATTTTGCCATGCACAAGACATAATATATTGTTAATTTGAGTACATATCTATGTCCCAAATTTATCAGGTTTAGTTATTATTTATAGTCATCCATTTACTTATTGAAACTTAAACTTGATTTAAACCTTAGAGCTACCTCATCTTCACAAAAATTGTTGTGAATATTTCAATATATGTCATAATTTTTTTGTTGTACTCGCTAAGACTTATATTTCTGGATTTTTTTTTATTTTTGACAACATTTTTTTAAAAGCTGTTTGTTCCTAGTTCTAATGGATATTTTATTCTATTTTAAAAGACCTTTCCAAAGACGACACCTCACTCTTTTTCTAATTCACCTTATTTCTAATTTTGGATTATCAATATCTGTACCAAATTTCATTTCAATAATTTAGTTGGCCGAAATGAGAGTAATTACCTAGTTCTAATGGATGCTTTATTCTATTTTAAAAGACCGTTCCAAAGACGACACCCCACTCTTTTTCTAATTCATCTCATTTCTGATTTTGGGTTATCAATATCTTTACCAAATTTCATTTCAATAATTTAGTTGGCTGAAATGAGAGTAATTACCTAGTTCTAATAGATGTTTTATTCTATTTTAAAAGACATTTCCAATGACGACACCCCACTCTTTTTCGAATTCATCTCATTTCTGATTTTGGGTTATCAATATCCGTACCAAATTTCATTTCAATAATGTAGTTGGCCGAAATGAGAGTAATTACCTAGTTCTAATGGATGCTTTATTCTATTTTAAAAGACCATTCCAAAGACGACACCCCACTCTTTTTCGAATTCATCTCATTTCTGAATTTGGGTTATCAATATTCATATCAAATTTCTCAATAAATTGTCTCAATAATTTAGCTGGCCAAAATGAGAGATCAGCTGGAGTATACAGAGACAGGGACTGACAGATATAACAATATTATAAGGATTCCCAACAGTAGAATGGGAGATGGTATGATAGATGAAGATGTACAATGAGAATGTGAGCCTAGGCTAGATAGTAAAAGACCATGTAGTGAGTACTCCGGTCTTGAAAATCAAATTCGTAAGAATCAAAAATATTTCCAACTAGGAAACTTTTTCGGACTTGGTACTACTGCAGCACTCTGGCCTAAACTCTACCTAATGAACATGGTCTATCACGAGCATTCGACATATTAAGAAATACTCTCACAAGTGAACCTGTAATTATATACTTTCTTACACTTCCATTTTGTCTTTATTTCAAAATATCCCAAGTATCACAATGCAAGGCTTGAAAGAATAGTATTGTTGTAAACAAGCTGTAACCCACATGTGAAATTAACCAATGCAAACTTATAGAGGAAGCAGATTAATTATAATGACTTCCCAAAATATAATTCATGCATTGAGTTTACTGAAGATGAATGCATAGCAAAATGTAAACATGCTTATAATGCATCTTCCATAAATATTTATGAATCCAAAATGTATATAGACAATTAAAAAAACACTTAAATACAACTCGGGTTCATATATTGAGTGTGTCATATCCCAATAAAACTTAAACTGTTACTGGGTTGCTATTATTTTTTTTAAAACAACTCTTCTTCGACAAATTATTACAACATGACTGATTTTGTAACATATATCTTTCAAATTCTATTCTGTTTTTAAAATAAAAAACGATATATTTTGACTGCACATATAAATGACAGTATATTACACTAAAAAAGCAACTGACCTTGTGACATATTCCTTAAAAATGCTATTCTACTTTTAAAATGTAAAACAACATATTATGACCGCATATATAAATGACAGTTTATTACACTAAAAAGCAACTGATCTTGTAACATATTCCTTACAAATTCTGTTCTGCGTTTAAAATATAAAACGACATCCGTTATACTAAAAAAGCAATTGACCTTGTAAAATATTCCTTACAAATCTTAAAGAGCTTTTAAAATCAAAAACGATGTATTTTGACTGCATATATAAATGACAGGATATTACACTAAAAAAGCAACTGATCTTGTAACATATTCCTTACAAATCTAATACAGCTTTTAAAATAAAAAACGACGTATTTTGACTGCATATAAAAATGACAGCATATTACACTAAAAAAGCAACTGACCTTGTCACATATTCCTTAAAAATGCTATTCTGCTCTTAAAATGTAAAACAACATATTATGACCGCATATATAAATGACTGTTTATTACACTAAAAAGCAACTGATTTTGTAACATATTCCTTACAAATCCTAATCTGCTTTTAAAATATAAAACAACATATTTGACTGCATATATAAACGATAGTATATTACACTAAAAAAGCAACTGATCTTGTAACATATTCCTTACAAATCGAATACAGATTTTAAAATAAAAAAAACTATGTATTTTGACTGCATATATAAATGACAGTATATTACACTAAAAAAGCAACTGACCTTGTGACACATTCCTTAAAATATGAACATATTATGACCGCATATATAAATGACAGTTTATTACACTAAAAAAGCAACTGATCTGGTAACATATTCCTTACAAGTTCTGTTCTGCTTTTAAAATATAAAATGACATCCTTTGACCGTGTATATAAATGACAGCATATTATACTGAAAAAGCAATTGACCTTGTAACATATTCCCCTACAAATCCTATTCTGCTTTTAAAATGCAAAGCAATAAGTTTTGACCTCATATAAAAATGATACTATATTATTTCCTAGTCTGTACCATTTTCTTAAATAGTTTAATTCCTATACAAATATTACAAGGGGTACTTCCCTTCTTAGACATGGGCATGAATATTTAGTTACTTGAAATATAAAAAGAGACCAATATTTATAGTACTTGGATTTAAAGGGTTAATAAATTTTAACCATTTATTTTTAATGACAAAATAAGCGTTTTGTATAAAATTCAGAATTTTTTGTACTGCTAATCAAAGTTACAAGATAAAAAAATTAAATATAGTACGAAAGCCACTTAAAAAAATATATCGACCATGACATTTGAAAAATAAACCTAACGAAGTTATTTTTTGGTGCATTTTTACTGTTATGTAGCAATACAAATGAAAAACTGATCACTTTAGTTGAGCGAATAAAATAATGTTCTCCTCATACATATATTTTTTATCAACAATGATTGATCAATTTAATCGATTAATCTAAAACCAATATAACTGACTCCAAATATATTAATGTATATTTGAAGTCAGTTATATTCATTATAAACTTATTACAACTCGTACTACAAGGGTTCCATCCAGTACATACTTAGACACATATAAACATTTAACGTACATTATTTTTCACCATCTTCGACAGACAATACGCATTTTAAAATACGAAGTTATTTTGCAGTCGATTTAAGTTACTTGTGTGGAGTTTCTATGAATTTTTTATAGACACAACTACTCGTTCTAATTTGGTTAACTATCACTTGAAAACTAGTAGAGTCTCCTTAGCTCTGATATTTTACCTTTTAATTTCGATATTTTTATTGTGTCAATATTCGTCAGATATTAAAAAATAACATTTTGTCAGTAGCAAATACGGAGACGTAACTATTAATGAAGGCGTAACTATTTAAAAGCTTAATATTTCGTAAACAAATTCCTGTATCGGAAAAGCGTTTGACACAATGTTTTCATAAAACCTTTTCAAAGATACCCTGCACAATGGAGTATGCGAACAAGAAATTAGCGATTTCTACCCCTGTATTGTGATAACTTTTATGTCTCTACAAAAATGAAACACCAATTTCTACATGTTTTCTTCTACCCTACTTTTGTATAGTTATGAACGAAAATATTATTTAAAATTAGCAGTGATAAAGTTATACAGTTACTTGCACAAAGCAAACCAATGTGAAAGGGTTACATCTAATTATTAGATTTAACATTGTGATTTGCACAGCGTTATTAATGTTTAAAACCCACATCCAAATTAAACAAAATTGTTAAGCTTATATACATAAGTACATATACACATTTATATACACACACACGCACATAGATGTAAAGAAAGCGAAATCGAAGGAAGATACAATATATTTGTATCACCAGTGATGTTCAAACTACGATTACTGTGGAAACAATTAAATGAAACTACGTTATGTAGTATTATTTCTACTTTCTTTAAGTTCTTTATCACGACCTAGGTTTTGTTGTATTACAACATCTTCAGGTGGGATATTAGCAAAGATCTTTGCTAGCTGTTGCTATTGTTGAAACACTTCCATTTTATTCCAATATCTAAGATTTTCAATGAATTTTTCATTTCAAAGCTCGATTTATCACAGAAAATTTGCACCACAGAATTATTAACGTAAACGTTTTAAAACATCACCAAAAACAGGATAGCTATGAAAAATTGTGGCACGAAGGGGTAAATATTTAACAAAACCATAAAAGTCATCTAAAATTGAAATCGTCAAGTTTTATTCAAATTGCATTCTAAAGAAATGTGATAGAAATAATAATTTTAAAACAAATGTGAATGTAGAAATACCTAAAGAAAAATCATAGAAATATGACTTTGAAAACTATGGTACCTAATTTTAATATTGTACACTGCACACAGCCAGGACATTATATTAAGAATCAAAACTAAAAATCATCGCATTTTCAAGTTAAATCAAAACAACAACCACACGCAATGACAAGTGTGAAAAAAAATAATTCGCTATCACTAGATGTATTTGAAAAATATAGTTTTTAAAGATTTTAACACATTCGTTGATGTCTCAATATGGAGCATCTACCGAAAAAATGTCATTCACATAAATTTCAAGTTGTAGAAACTTTGAGGCCCAAACGGATGGACAAAAAGGCACGATGAAATTATAAAGACTCCTTATTTTACTATAAAGGCTTAAAAGGTCTCTTTCTAATTTTTGAATAATCGTTTCAAAGCAGCAACAATGTACAGTAATAACTTTTTTATGGCTACGATGCAATATTCTTGCTTTCAAAGATACAATATTTAAATTACCGATTTTCTTTATACTAGCTACATTAAAGATACATAATAATTAATTGTCTCACAAGAAATCATAATAAAATAACCTCATACTTGTAAAACTGCACAATACCACAACATTATCTCAACATAAGCCATTGACAATAGATCGGTTAACGACTTACAAATTGTATAGATGAAGGTTCGAGGCCTTAAGTTTTGTTTTCAAATTATATTTTTTCACAAGTATGGAACTTCCACAAACATATTATCTTCAACACTCATGTTTACAACGTTTTCCTTAGCTCGCTTTCTTGTCTGTTTGTCCGGTACAAATTTTGCAAACGGTTTTAAACTAACTTCCCGTTGCACTAGAGACTTGAAACTTTAAACATACCTCAGAACTGAAACATGCTTTCTTTTCTCTGTTTGTCTGTTCGGCACAAAAGAGAGTGCCCACGAAACTAATCTAACCTATGCCCACAGCACCAATATCTTATCACAAGAGGTTATTATTATGTCATTACGTCGGATACATTTTTATTATTTCGCTTTCTTGTCTGTTTGTTTGTTTGTACCACGTTTTTATTAGTTCACATTCTTGTCTGTTTGTTTGTTTGTCGAGTACAAATGGTTTTAAACTAACTTCATGTTGCGATAGAGACTTGAAACTTTAAACATAGCTCTGAACTGGATGGCCATGCGATATTAATTCGCTTTCATATCTGTCTATTTGTTTGTCTGTTCGGCACAGGAATTAAATGATATTTAAAATCTATTGCAGATTTTCGCACATACAACATTAAAAAGCAGGTAATAAGTGCTTAAAAAAAATTTATCAATTTTGGTACAACCGTAAATACATAGAAATTTTATAGCTAACACTGAAAGTTTAAGCTATCCCCAATAGTAACGAAAGATTGCAATGTACTACATATTATTTTGTTACCATTATTCATAATTTATTTTAACCCATGTTTGTTGCAACTAGAGCAAAAACTAGAAATTATATTTCAGATAAATATTAAAATAAAATCCAAAAATTTAATGAGAGTTCTATGACAGAAATATATTTTTCAGTATATTTCCAGCGTCAATGCAAATCCCCTGTTTTTCACAGTTTTCAAGGTATTCCAGGGTTGTAACAGAGATTTCAAAAATTTTGTAGAAACTCAAGTCATTAATCTTTAAATTTAGCTTTAATTTTTTATTGATAAATATCTTTGGCAATACCACACAGAAGACATGTCACACGGAATTATCGTCTGACTCATTACAACTACTCTTAGATGAAAATGATGTCCAGTATCCAATTTCACCTCGAGATTCTGTCACTTTTGGAGAAACAAAGATTATGTTAAAAAACACCATAAAGCCACATTCATTGGTTTGGCAGTTGCTAGAATATTTTCGAGAAGTTATTTTAAGAATATTAAAGATGCAAGCCATGAAGTTTTAATGTGTAACATAAATGGAAAAAGGATCTATTTCTTGAACTCCAATTCAAGAATGTATTCTTGAAGTATCACCATGAAGTCTAGTGAACATATTAGATGGCTAGACAAAACTAGGATGAAAGTCTTAAACACCAGATGGTTTGGGTGATGTAAGAAAGCCAATCAGTAATTATTAAAACAATAACTATTAAAAAAAACGAAAAGATTGTTTGTCCCGGCAATCTTTATAAAATTATGTTCAAAACTATACTTTCAAATTGTGCGAGATATCTCTGCAGAAAACTTATCAACGTGGATTCTAAATGTGCCTATTTCTAAATGCTCAATCCCGGCAACGGATATTCTTACAAATTCTCCAATAAGTAGAGTCATTAACATTACAAATTTGATTATACACTATTATTAACAGTCGGTCTCACCAACAGCAATACAGCACGCACACAAAATACAAGCACAATCTACAATACACAAGTGGTTTTATATACATATATTTATATATACACTGGATGCAGCTATGACGCACACGAAACGTTACATTACGCATGGGATGCATATACATGGGTGTTACTATTTACGAGCGGGTGATTGGCGCGACACACGAGTCAAACTAACCTGCGATAGGCGCAGTTTACCCAACGTCCGAGTCACACAAGCTTCGTCCTGTACCGCAAACACAAACATAAAATATTTATAATATTACATAGATATATCATACACACTGGAGAGACCGACCGAAATTTCACAATTTTATTTCATTGCATGGGAATAAATTTAAAAAAAGATTTATTTGGAAAGCAAAACATTGATTATTAAATTTAGAACCCAATTTTCGTTTGCCGTGACAGCAAGTTAAAGAACCATATTTGTTTGTATGTTTCTCTTCACTCACAAACTCTTTTATACAAAATTGCAATCTGTTATCTTTCTTTCTTCCATCTCTATTCTTTCATACATTCTTCATCATCCTCCTAGGCTGCGAAAAACAAACCTGACTCAATGTTATGGCTTTTCAGCAAGTTTATTTCTTACAACTTCTTTTTTCTTGTTTTACTCTTTTCAAAAAAATATACTGTATCATCTGATTTTTCAAAATTACAATACAATTCCGAGTACAATAAACAATGTATAATCTGCTCTTTCAAAGGTACAATATTTCGATTCCGAGTACAATATACGATATCATCCAATCTTTCAAAAATACAATAACCCTATTCCAAATACAATATACAATATATCATCCAATCTTTCAAAAATACAATAACCCTATTCCGAGTACAATATACAGTATTATCCAATCTTTCAAAAATACAATAACCCAATTCCGAATACAATATCATCCAATCTTTCAAAAATACAATAACACTATTCCGAGTACCATATACAATATCATCCAATCTTTCAAAAATACAATAACCCAATTCCGAATACAATATACAATATCATCCAATCTTTCAAAAATACAATAACCCTATTCGGAGTACAATATACAATATCATCCAATCTTTCAAAAATACAATAACCCTATTCCGAGTACAATATACAATATCATCCAATCTTTCAAAAGTTCAATATTCCGATTCTGAATACACAATACAATATCATCCATTCTTTCAAAGGTACAATATTCCGATTCTTAGTACGATATAAAATATCTTTCAAACATACAATCCAATCTTTCTCCCAGACATTTTGCCAAATTTTTATGTTTAGGTGTGTCTGAAAAACAAGCAGTAAAAGATTCCATCTCTTAAACCATCTTATTTTGAACTATTTTTTATACTACAGTCGCTGGGAAAAAACATATTTAGCAGCCTAAGTACGGTCGTAAAAAATGTCAAGCCCACTGAATCCATACAAACTTTCACAGCACCCCAAAATTAAGGAATGCATTCTTGTACGGCTTTTTCGTTTCCTGGTTTTTTTAATTTACATATGAAAGTCTAAATAATTAACAGCCAAAACAGTTGGGAATAAAATTTCAGTCGGTCACCATGAAATGTAAACATACAATAATATAATTCTAAAAATAATCAAGTTGCAAAAAATATAAAATAACAGGTGGCTCGCAAAAAATTAAACTTAAAAATTAAGAGATACTTCGTTAACTTCCTGGTAAATGATAATCTGTTCCTTTGAGGAAATAGAATCTCAGCTGGTGAAACAATCACATTTTACATTTCAAAACGTAAACTTTGTGGAAGTTCTCTATAGATACATTTCACATCAAAGAATTTTATATCTGTTTTACAAACCCTCATTTAACCCCGTAAACATATGGGTGTGGCAAATTGTTCCTACCAATAGAATGCATGAATCATGTTATAACTGATTTCAAATATATACCAGCGGAAGCAGAGGCGGCACTCTTTACGCTGTTGTATAAAAAATAAAATGTTAGAATAATATTTAGATATGGGAATGCCACTCTACAATTCCATTGTCCCAATTCAACTCGGCATGAAATAGAGCAAAGATATAGCTAAATATGGTAATTTCAAGCCTTGTTACCATCCCATTCCAAAGGTTGTTCTGCATATGAATGGATAATATATTCACTAACTAAGGTATTTATTTATTTATTAGCTTTTAAGTATAGTACATATGGCGGACTTATTGCTACATGAGCAACCTCTTTCAGTCAATCAGGTATGCCTGTCGAGATGTAAATAAATACTTTTAAATGACTCAAGATAATAACTTTGATGCAAAAAAATATAAGAGCCATTTTAAATACAAAATTTAAAAAAAACAATTAAAATAGGTGCAAAAAACAGCTTTCTAATGCAGTTGAATCGTGCAAGCAAGTGTGCATTGTGATATAAAATATAAAAACTGTCAATCACGAGTGGAACTCGAACAACGAAGGTTCTGTACACATTTGGGCATTTATAAACATATAACAGTACATAATATTCCTACTAAACTATTTAAAAAAATTTTATTTTCTAGAACGAAAACATATTGCCTATTATATCTTTGACAGGCGCATAATTAAAAAAAAATACTTTTTTTATGTGATATGACTAAAAATTAACGATTTTCAGATTTTTTCTTTTACTTTGAAACCTTGCTTCTCATTAAATTTCATGATCCTAGGACAATGAGAAGTACCCCTATAGGTTTAGATTTATTTGCAAGTGTCAAAAGTGACTTAGAGGATTGATTTTTTTAAAATTCCGAGGAACCTTAGACCCAAGTATTTGATATTAATTTCAACTTGATGCCTCTACGCTTTTCTGAGAAGGTCTCGACAGACAGACAAACCTTGACGGACAATGAAATGATCCTATAAGGGTTCCTTCTCTGCTTTTGAGGTACAGAAACTTAAAAACGTGCCGAGTATATATTGCCTTTATCATTACACATTCCACCATCAATGTATGAACACACATTGATGGTGAAATGTGACACAATGCCAAAAATAGAGATAGACAGAGATGTCGAAAATGGCTACTGAAAGTTTAGTAAAAATTTGACCATGACCAATCTGTAAACACTGTTATCATTAAGGTTATAACCTATTTCTGAAATCTAAAAACTGAAAATGCACGTGCAATAGATAAGATTAATGCTATTATTTGACAGCTCAAATTCAGGAAGTTACTCTTTTTTTGGTATAACTCTGATATTTTGGTATACTTTTGATCCAACCATGTTTGTGACATAATACAAGATTGATTAATATAATATTAAATTGTGACAGTATTACATTTTTACTAGCGTGATTTATACAAAGCTTTTTTGGTGAAAGTTTCATTTGTCTGAATTTTTGCCTGATCACTTGTTCAATATTTATTCATATACAACACTTCCATATGCATTCAACAACATATGAGATAAGACGTTTAAACTACTGCAGTACTAGACGTCTAGTAGACATTGACAGTTTAAATTCAGGAAGTTACTCTTTTTTTGGTTTAACTCTGATATTTTAGTATACTTTTGATCCAACCATGTTTGTGACATAATAAAAGATTGGTTAATATAATATTAAATTGTGACAGTATTACATTTTTACTAGCGTGATTTATACAATGCTTTTTTGGTGAAAGTTTCATTTGTCTGAATTTTTGCCAGATCGCTCGTTCAATATTTATTCATATACAACACTTCCATATGCATTAACAACATATGAGATAAAACATTTAAACCGCTGCAGTACTAGACGTCTAGTGGCCGTTGACAGTTTAAATTCAGGAAGTTTTTTTGGTATAACTCTGATAGTCCGCTACTCTTGATTCAACCATGTTTGTGACATAACACAAGATTGGTTAATATAATATTAAATTACAACACTTCCATATGCATTCAACGACATACGAGATAAGACGTTTCAACTACTGCAGTACTAGACGTCTAGCGGACGTGGGTTTAACTACTAGTAAGGTGTTAAAACACCTTACTAGTATTTAAATGTCAATATTTTTTATGTAACAATTGGGTATTTGACTAATTTTTATTTATTTTATTACATTAATCATAATTTCAAGGTACAAGCTGAAGAAGAGTGAAAAAATTTTTTAATAATCTTAAAAATTGACCGAGTTATAAAAGTTTAAATTTAACCTTTAGAAAAGGACGGCAATACTGTGTTGTGAGGTCATTTTTAATATTGCACATTATATTCTACGAGAGGAAAAGAGACAGGGATATACCCAACTCTATCCGTATCTTCAAATTTAGAAGCCTACAACTGGCTTATTTTTCAATCAATTTTTGAATTTTTTTCAAGACTGGTTTTTAATTAACTTATATTCCACAATATTGTACGAAAAGACCTGATAAGTCATAATATAGTTTAACATTCATATTATGAAATTTATGAATGAAAATATTAAAACTGCACAAAAACAATACATTTTAATTATTAAAAGTTATATATGATTCCATAGTTTGTTCAGCCGATAATCTGTATATATAATAAAACAGCAAGTGAATGAAGGGTACAAGCTACTGAAATGAAATTAGGTTTCTTATTTTTTTAATTTCTGTTTTAATTTGTTCGTTTCACTGTTGTATTCTGTAAAACTAAAGGAAAGACGAGGCCATGTTTTATATTTTTGTCAGAATTTGACATCATGCAAAAAAAATGTGAATAATTAGATAAATGATGAGATTTAACACTAATATTCTTTTGTAAAACTGATCCCTATCGATAGCAACACCCTCATCGATTGGTCTAAAAACACAGGTGTCAATTGTTTGTCACAGACCAAAAATGTTGTACCAATTTTAATGGGATTTTAAGTGGGATGAAGAATTAGTAATTCAGATGTTGTTTACGGAATAAATTTTCAAGTATCTAGGAATATTTCCCAAGTCTTACTAGTCTGTTGATAGCATTTAACCGTTAGAGTGCCGCCGAGCGCCATCGCGCTCGTGCACGTACTAACTAAATTTGCATGGAGCGCAATGGCGCTCGTGAAATCAGTTGCTGTTTAGTGCGCAGTAGGGGAGGTTGCTCGCAAGCATCGCTAATTTTTTATCTTTCTACGTGTTACATAAAGTTCAAATTATAATATTATTAGTAATTACAATATAAAAAGGATCAAAGAAAAGAAAATGTTTAACCCATAATGTCGGTATACGAAAATAATTCGAGTGAAATGATCGTTTATCAAGTTGTGAAGAAAGTGATAGTGGGAGTGACATTGTGATGCGCTCACAATTTGGCGTAATGCAAATTTTGAGTGATAGTGATAATAGTGACGATAACAATTATTTTGCTGATACGGAGGATGTACCGGACTGCGAAAAATACAATGTGACCTTGATTTCAGTTTTTGTTATAATTTTTGTTCACAATATATATTTCCATAATTTTCTTTGTATTTTATTATCCTTGTACAAGTTTTTATTCCAAAAACACCGAAAAAATTATTAAAATTGGATAATTTTTGGAAGAGATAGTTTTTTTCGGGTAAATGACATCAAAAACAAAAGATTTCTTTGGCACTTTTAAGTATATATGAGTAAAAAACCATGGCACTGAAACGGTTAAATAAGTTAGTTAAATCAGTTGAATTAGTAGGTACTCAGTGCTTGTTAATTTCCTAGAGTTTGGGAGCAATTCTACTAGGACAAGAAACATAGAAATCGCTAAACAACTTTCCCGGCACTAGAAATTTAGAACATTTTGTTACTTTTCTGTCTTTTCTATTAACATTATTCATAAAATACAGTCAAATACGAAAAATACGAGTGAGATAAAGAAAATTAAGTGTTTTCTCTATTTCCAGCCAGCCATACTAATAAACATAATTCAAAAATATAAATCAAAATATTTGGCCACAGTTGCTAATGTATCTTTTTAAATTAAAATGCCAAAATTTTATTATTATAAATTATGAAAATTGCAAACAAATGTTATTTATTTAAAATTTGATGAAAAAGGTTTTACTTTAAAGACATTGAAAGAGAGATTTTGACATATGTGACTTTTCTACATATGACAGAAAATATAACAGAAAACGTCACTGAATGTAGAATTTACAAACGCAATGCAACAAACGCATAAGCAGTGTCTGTATCGTTTTATAAATTACTCAAATTCTTTTACGCAATACATTATACCGGGATATTTAGGCATGAAGAAATTTCAGTTATTTCGATTACAATTATTATAACCAAAAATTTATTAATTTCCCCGCCCCGGCTTCGCTCGGGTGCAATGTAGGTACTAATGTGGTGTAATTGTGGAGCGATTAAAAATATTACTGTCATTAATGCACCACCGCCGTCCTTGCAAGCATCGGCATGGCGAATACTGATTTTCGATAATTTTAAATCTGTGATATCTTCTAAAATATTAATGATAATGATTTGCTGTAAAGAGCAAATTTTGTCTACATTAAATGCCCAACCAAACGAATTTATTTAATTAAATAAAGATTAATATAGTATTGATCAAAATAACTTCGAATGTAAAACCCACAAAAAAAATTAATAAAAATGGTCACTGTGGGTTATCCGTAGGATATAGAAATATGTCATCGCAGACTTTTTGTAGATATTTTTAAAATACACAATTCCATAGTACAACATTTTGATATATCTCGTAAAGATTCTTCAGCGTTAGCAATAAAAGCGCCCAAAATTCTATTTTTTTTTACGATACATTGACTTTTTTTATACTTCCTGTAAATATAACATGCATATATCATACCCAAAAACAATCAAAATCCATTGGGTAGTTTAAAAGATCTAAACTTACAGGACGGACAGACACGGGAAGCAACTTTGTTTTATACAAAGTAAGGATAGCACCTTGATAGCCATCTTGCACGATTTCTATTAAGTGTGTTATAATGATATATAATTTATACAATTCAAATATGTATACCTAGAGTGTGAATTCAAAGAATTTCATTATTATGTATTAATGCATAAAATATTTTCTATCATTGTATTCTGGTCCTTTTCAAATACTTGCAGAAGAAAATATAATACTCTAATATAAAAATATCAAAAACCTTAAAAAAAAATGGTAACAAGGCTTAAGAGAAAAAAATTTAAAATAAGTTCATGCCTGTAACATAGTTCTCTCTTCTGAAATGTCTTATCTAAACATATTCCTTCACTCTCTTCTACACATGATTATTTACCAAAACTTATGTAGCAAGCAATAAGATTCATTGCCCTTAAACAATAACTCTGCACCAAATCTCCTAGAAAGTGACCTACCACTACCTGCATGTCTTTCTTCTCTCTACAAATTACAGTATACTTTGACAAAACTAACTACAACTCGAAACACACAACTCACCGAAGCACTGGAGGGCAAGGCAGCCACAGTTTTAGTGTTGCTCAGCAGCTCCTTGCGCAGTTTTTCTATACCGTCTTGAGCCGCATGGATTGCCTTCAACAAAGCTTCTCGCTGGGCTCCCGTCACATTACCTGCCATACAAAACATATTATCAAGTACTATCCTCATTGGAAAGTTTTTTCGTGGAATAAATTCTATAAATATAATTTACATATTCTTCATATCTGCTAACATTATAAATCAGAAAGTTGCTTCGCTTAATCCCTTGAAGTGTGTGCTTCGCTATTAGCAATGCTTTCGCTGTACAAATATATATATTTCAATTAAAATGTGGTAAAGATATAGACAAAGTATATATCATAAAAACGACATAACAAATCAAATGGTGATACATTCGTCTATGGTATAGAGTTATTTTTGACACTTTGACTTCCTTTCAATATTGACAAACATGTAAAACAAAATGGCCATAAGCCTTTTCTTACAAAATTGTGTAATTTTCTTTCTTTTTGTCATATCCATTATTTTACTACGAAAGTATTATTTTATTATAAAAAAATAATATTTTCGTAGTTATACACTATGTAAACTTTGATTCTTTAATCGGTAATAGTACATCATGAGTTAATTGCAACACGCCTATTTTTTTTTAAATCATACCACTTTTTTTGATATTTAAAAATTGTCATAAGTCATTAACATGCAAATGCATGGTTGATGCATATATATCTTACATTTCGATAAACGTTAAGAAACGTGGCACTATTGCATAGTTACGTTTCTTAGCGATCGATGGTGAATTTGAATTTTCTAACTATCCCTTTCATTTGCATTATTTTACATAAAAAAAAAGGTTAGAAGAAAAAGATTTTTTTTTTTAAATCTGCAATCAGTCGCCAGACTTTAATCAGATTTGTTAAGTGATACAGTGACGTTTATAGAGCAGGAGACTAGCGTCTCTTAGCCTATTCAAAATATGTGGTTTCTTTTTAGTCGTTTAACCACCTTGGCATCATCAAGTAATCCAGAAGCGAGTGGATTGGGATGATGGCTGAGACGTATTAAATGTGTCCTCTTGAAGCGCTCTATCTCAGAGTCCACAGTTGCAATGTTGAGATATTCATGGATTTCAGTGTTCTTTGTGAACCATAGGGCATTTACGATTGTTCGGAGTATATTCTTTTGCACCCTTTGTAAGCACATAACATTACTTTTGCTTGCAACTCCCCATAACTGGATTCCGTAAATCCATATAGGTTTCAGAATGGCGTTATACAGTAGCAGTTTGTTGTCCAGGGAGAGCACAGAATTTCTACCCATCAACCAATACAGGCCTTTAAATTTGTGGTTTATTTGGACTCTTTTCATTTTTATATGATGTTTCCAGGTTAAGCGTCTATCTAGGTGAAAACCAAGGTATTTCACACAGTCAGTTGCGGGCAAGATATTATTTCCCAGGTGAACGGGG
This sequence comes from Druceiella hillmani, assembly GCA_039881145.1. Classification (NCBI taxonomy): domain Eukaryota; kingdom Metazoa; phylum Arthropoda; class Insecta; order Lepidoptera; family Hepialidae; genus Druceiella; species Druceiella hillmani. The sequence continues at coordinate 5,597,445 of JAYKKI010000097.1, read as the reverse complement.
GGACACTCTTCTTTTCTCAAGGTGAACGTTATGTGGCTGGATTTCTGAGCACTGGCTCGTGTTCGCCATTTTTGGAGCCAATCTGAGGTAGAGTCAAGTAATTGCTGTAGCTTTTCACTTGCTGTCATAGGGTCATCGTCTACCGCCAGAAAGGCAATATCATCAGCATAGGTAGCAACTGTGACGTCATCTGAAGTTGATGTGTATATATTATATAGCACCGGCCCAAGAACTGAGCCTTAAGGCACACCAGCTTCGATGGGGTACAGGGTAGATCTAGCCTCCCCATGTTTGACTTGAAGTAGTCTGCCAGTTAAATAGGACTCTAAGATGTGGAATACTGAGTGTGGCAATTTCTCTTTGATTTTACACAGCAGGCCTTTATGCCAGACTCGATCGAATGCTTGCTGTACATCCAGGAAAGCAGCAGAGCAATATTTTTTGTTCTCGAAGCTTTGTCGAACACAATGATATACACGGTGAACCTGCTCGACGGTTGAGTGTGCTTTACGGAAGCCAAACTGGTGCTGGGGGACAATATCATTAACATTCATAGCCTCACTAAGTCTTTTCAGAAAAAGCCGTCCCACAGCTTCGATAGAACAGGAGTGAGGCTTATGGGTCGGTATGAGGAACACTCGTGGGGCGGTTTTCCGTCTTTATGGATCATGACAATCTCTGAGACTTTCCACATATTTGGGAAGTAAGCGAGTCTGAAGATGGCGTTGAATAAACAGGCTAGGTACGTAACACATTTTTTCGGTAATTCTTTGAGGATTCGCGGAGTGATTAGGTCAAAACCCGGTGCCAAAAAAAAAGAAGAAAAAGATAACAAAATTAAATTTCAAGGTCAACTTTGTTTAAGTCAATCAAAATTATTGTCACTTGAAAATCTTTTACATCAACCCATAATTCGCTCAAACATTTAAGTTTACAAAAAATACTCTTGTCGATTTTTAAAATAAACTTAGCATGCATTTTTTCGACCAATAAGAACGTTAAATAAAGTTTAATTTGGATATATCAGGTAACTTGTATAACGTGCGACGGTGTTTATTATATCATTTTTATTATTTGTAATATCGAATGAGTGGAATTACGAAATGTCATTTTTTAGTGCTGGTGAATACTTGGACATGATACTAATATATGCCGAATGGCATTACAATACCAGAGAAGCCGCCAGAAGGTACGCTCAACGTTATCTGAACCAGCGACAACCCAGTGGAGACCAAATTATTATCATATTCTGTAGTAATTTAACACATTGTCTTTCATATTGTAAATATGAAAGACAATGTGTTAAATTACTACAGAAGGAAGCCACATTCAAGTACCAGGCGCTGTGGCAGGTTATTTAATGTAAGCCATGCGTCAGTACATAAAATTTAAAAAAAAAGGCAACCAAATCCATATGCCATTCAAAAAACACAAGGGTTGGAGACGGCAGATTATGCACGTAGAATAAATTATGCTGAATAAGCCTTACGAATCTGTAGTGAAAATCCTCATTGGACCGAAAATGTTAGTTGGTCTGATTGAAAGTTTATTTACGAGAAATTCAATGTGGTATCGACAAATTTGTCACCATTGGTCGCAAAAAGGCAGACATCCACATGTAATACGCCAGTTATCTCGTCTAGCAAGATGGACTATTAATGTATGGGCTGGTATACACGGTGATAGGATTATTGGCTCCGTGTTCTTTGAATCGCTAAAGGTATCACTGAAATGAGAAATCGGATTATACAAGCTTTTAACATAATAAGACGACGCATTCAAGAATACTCCGACCTAATGAGATGCGTTCACGTCAATAATTGTCGTTGGCTGTGAAAGTGCCTCGAAGAACGAGGGAGACACTTTGAACAAAAAATTTAGGTAAGTTTAAATACATTATAAAAGTAGGTTTTTGAAACCGATAAATGACATTTCATTTTGACACTTGACAGTTTGCAAAATTTACAACGTTGCCAAACTGACATTCAGTGTAAAGTTTATAGGGTGTTAATTTAAACATAATTATGATTTCATACAAAATTTAAACTTTAATTATTTTATAATCTAGACGACTAATTGAAAAAAATAAACAAGCATTTGAAGTGACAAAGTCTCCTTCCTATACATAGTATATATTATTTAATTGACATGGTGCAAGCGCCAATGTTAGGTAATAAGACCTGTGCGCTCGAGAGGCGACAGTCTTTTTATTACTTAACAATTCTGGATTAGCACAAAAAATATAATAAAAAATTCTATAGCAATTAGCCATATACCGTTAGTAAATAACTTCACCACCGCAATTCATAGAGTGTCTGTGTGTCAACACCACGGCTTGTGACATTTACTGCGAGACTTGGTTCGGTGTCACGACACAACGGCCCTATGTGTGTACGGCCATAAATTGGCGTCTTATATTTATGTCGCAATTAGTGTCAGTCTGTACGGGTCTTTAGAATCAAGAGAAATGAATTCGTTGTGTTGATTAAACAGAATTCCTAGCTGGCAAATTCTACTGAATACAGTATATCATCTTCTGGTATATTGTTAGATTTGTGATAAAATTGTTATTTCCACTGAAGTCCTCTAGCCTAAATAAGTAAAAAGAACAAAGACGATGCATTTTTTTATGCACCCTCAAGGGGTTAATTTTCTCTCAAGTGGAGCCATGGACAAAAGTCTATGTCTCCACACAAACGATACACATACCACATTTCATAGCATATTGTTTCGCGGCTGCAGTAGACAAACAAACAAACTACTAAGCAAACCAACTATCAGTTTTAAAATATCAGTAGGGATTTTTAACTTTTGTTCTGTCTACTGTGCTGTCACATATTTACATGGCGCTACAAGCATCAATAAACCTGACATAAATAAACTTACCACTCTCTAGCCTCTGTATGAGTAGACGTTGCTGCTGCAGCTGCTTATCAAGGAGTGTCTGCGCACGCCTCCTCACATCGATCACCTTCAACTTGCTGGTACCGGCTGCTGCTGGCAAACTCTTCGTGCCAGCGGTCGATAATTTATTACTGCCATCCTTCTGAAAAATTAGAAATTAGCATGAGACTGAAAATGAGATTCGTTAATTTGTTTCAAAAATTTTAATATCTGTGTTTATTTTTAATACCTTAAATGGGTTAATTTATAATAAAATATTTTGGTTTATTAAATAGATATTTATCTTAATTGAAACTTAATTTTTTGACTAATTAAAATGAAGTTTTGGTACTAAATAACGTCTCAAACTGGAGGGTTTTTTAATTTATTTTATTTATATACTTTCTTCCAATTTCCAAAAGAAATTTAAACTTTAGAAAAACTAACCGCTCCATCAGTACTGGTTGCGTCAGTGTTAGCAATACTCGCTTTGTTTTCCACGTTAGCAGGAGATCTCATCTTCATATTATCCTTATTTATTAATACCTGGAAATTTAAATGAAACTTCAGTCAAAAGTCAAAAGTATATTCTGATTACCTTGCAAGTCCTATTAATCAATCTTATCTATCCATATTGTTGTCAATAAATGTTGTAATCATCTTATACGTCACACTGTATAACCATCAATTCATATAGAAATCCAACTCCAAGTAACACAATCAGATTGGAAATAATTATAAAAAAAAAACCTATCAAGTCGCACTACTCGCACTACGAGGATCCGTTCCGTAGTTATGTAAACATTTAAGGGTATATAGTATTTCTTTTAAACTATTTACAAGTATTCATTTTTCAGTACATATTATTTCTTTTAAACCATTTAGTATTCATTTTTCACTACGTAGTATTTCTTTTAAACTATTCACAAGTATTTGCTTTTCACTACGTAGTATTTCTTTTAAACTATTTAGAAGATTCGCTTTTCAATACGTAGTATTTCTTTTAAACTATTGACAAGTATTCATTTTTCAGTACATAGTATTTCTTTTAAACCATTTACAAGTATTCACTTATCACTACGTAGTATTTCTTTTAAACTATTTACAAGTATTCGCTTTTCACCATGTAGTTGACTTTTAAACTATTTACAAGTATTGACTTTTCACTACGTAGTATTTCTTTTAAACTATTTACAAGTATTCGCTTTTCACTATGTAGTTTCTCTTTTAAACTATTTACAAGTATTGACTTTTCACTACGTAGTATTTCTTTGAAACTATTTACAAGTATTCACTTTTCACTATGTATTGCCTACTATGTCTTTTACACGTGTAAAAATACAGTGCATATTACAAAAATTATGATATCTAGAATCATCACTACAATTTCCTACAACGTTTTGTGTAGTTTTGTTTTTTTTTTCATAATTAATAAGTCTCAAAAGCGGGGGGAGGGGGGAGTCAAGTGAACATATTTTTCAAACAGACATACACATGAGTGATCTCATAAGTGTTCCGTTTATCATTTTGAAGTACAAAACCTTAAAAACCAATAAAGTGAGCCTGAGGCCACAAATAAAGTATGATTCTGTAATTTTCTATATCTTGTGAAATCATTAATTGCTTAATTGTCTTATTACTTAAAATAATTTCAAAATTGGTAAATAGAACCTCATTTTCATTTTAACGTTGAAGCTGGGGATAGCACACTAATTATATCATTGCATATCCACTTATAGAATTTATTGTTCAGACTGCATTGCACCATCGCACATATTCCTCTTTCAAGATATTGTGAGATCGAGATCAGACATAATTATACCTTATTATGAGAGCCCTGATGAGACGGTGGATTATTGCTCGCATTGCTGGCGAGCCTCTCTTGCGCCTTGCTCATCACGCCGTTGGTGCTGCCTGGCGGCACATTCTCCTGTTTACTCTGAAAATGACACTTTCACTGATCAAAACGTAACAGTGACATGGTGCATATGCAATATCACACTAATTGTATTTGAAAATCATTACTAAGAATGGTAGACAATCAGATTTAATTTCATAACATTTGTTGTAACCTTTTTTATCTCGTGTTTTATTTCACTTCAGGTTTAAATAGCTTAATTATCTGGTGCCCTGGCAGATCCCAATCAAGATGAAGAAGATATGGCACATTTTCATGACATCCATTTTCTCTAATAATATTGTTTTAGATATTACAACCCCCGAAGTGGGATGGGGGAATGTATGGAAAAGAAAATGATACCACAATGCTGTCAGCCAGGTCGTGACATAGCTGTTATAATTTTTTTTTATGTTCTTAAATAAATAGATGTTTTGGTCAGTTTAATTTATATTTATTATCTTACCACCTCTAGTCATTTTAAATATATAAAATATGTGACTACCCGTGAATGCACCATTTCCACTACTTGTGCTATTAATAACGTACAATTTGGCAAACAGTTTTTTTATACAAGTTGTTTAGTTTATAAAATAATTAAAGTTTACATTTTGTGTGAAATCATATCACATGTGTAAATAGCACCAATTATCAGTTTAACAACAGCAACGTCTTGTAAAATGTCATGATGACAGATGAATTGTCATTTAACTGTTGCAAAAAAACATAAAATAAAAACTTAGTGTTTGTTCTTAAACCTTTTAGATCAGTTACAGTTTAATTAAGCGACGGTTTAGCCATAATTTTGTATGATCAATGACGATTTAACTTGCTTGAAAATTTAAAATCAAGATTATTTTATTACCAACGGGATCGAGCTGTTTAAACTCCTGTTGGTAGATTGATTCCGTAATCAATATGGCCAACTTGGCTCTTAGCTGGTTAGATTTCTTTCATTCAAACGAAATGACATTTAGTAGTCATATTATTTAAGTTGTCGTTTAGAAAATTTTTAACAATATTAAAAAGTTATAATATTAATAGAGTTATAATATTAGTTAGTAAGTTTACATTATTAGTTAATCATAACAAAATGATAAAACTGAGTGGCAGTTCTGATAAATTGTATTATTGTTCAATAATCTTAACAATAATTTCCAATACCTGTACATTACTGACGTCCATGGCATGTTGTTTGTTATCGTAGACAGAAAATTAAAAATGTCTCTATACAATCTCATATATTTTTCTTCCCCGTTGAATAGTGACATTGTACATATCTTGCAAAACCATGAAACACCCATTTTTTCTTTTGTCTAACTCTTATGTATAATTATACAAAACAAAAGGGTAGTTAGAAAAATCATGTTCACACTTGCATCACTAGGGAGGCTATTTATGTAAAACTGCCCCATTTTCATGTTTATCAAAATAAAAGATTAAGTTGATGCATTACAATGTGATGCAAAATGTTAATATTTTCGGAATAAAAATATGTTTATTGAAGTGGTGTGTTCACAATTTAATTACACACTATATTTGACATATATTAAAGTGCCATAAAGGTCCTACATGTACGTGAAGATCACATAAACTTACCTCTGCATTATGCCAGAAGACCTTAATAAACCTGTTATTCAATACAGCTTCAGTACTCTTATATGCAACATTGGCCTCCGTATGCGACGAGAACGTAATGAGAGCAGCCTCTGGGTCGCCCTCGTAACAAACCTGCAATAGTAAGAAACATTCATTAACGTCTTTGCTGACCCAGCAATGGCACAAACCAAAAACTAAATTTAAAATTGTTTATTAACTAATGAAATAAGACCATTAAGAGTTAGAAAATAAACAGCTCCAAGAAACTTTTAATACGGTTCTTTATTTAATTATACAAAATTGTCTACAAATCTGCCTGTTGGTGTAATAATCAGCTCTATATTGTAAAATGTTACTTTATTAATAACACAAAAATTACAGAATAATTAGCCTTTAAGCAGATGTCGGTATGTTGTATCATTATGAAACCATTATTTTGATAGCTATGTATTTTAAAATGGCGCCTTATTCCACGTTACGTAGAAATAGCTAAAACAGTTGACGTTATATTGCAGACTTTGTAGGTTATTTAAATATTTCTTTCAGTAATTCAGCAAACTGAAAGATACATCTAATTTTCATAGTTACCTTATAAAAATTATGTTAAGTATTAGATTAGATACCAAAGATACATCTAATTTTCATAGTTAGCTTATAAAAATTATGTTAAGTATTAGATTAGATACCAAAGATACATCTAATTTTCATAGTTAGCTTATAAAAATTATGTTAAGTATTAGATTAGATACCAAAGATACATCTAATTTTCATAGTTAGCTTATAAAAATTACGTTAAGTATTAAACTAGATACCAATAAATGTTATCATATTCTTCGTCTCATAAAAAATACTTTGCATTTGCAGAAATACTTGTAAAATCCGTACTCGAGAATTGAGAGATGTCTCGAATCCATTTACATTACCAAATAGTACTTTCGTAAAACACTTTCAACCGTCTAAATAAATAACAAAATTTTGATATTTTGCAGCTGATTGAATGCGTCATGACGAATAAATCTTACTCGACGCACAACAATATAACCTATAAAAATGCAAAGATAAATACAGAACTGTCATCGTTGATGAAATAACTCCAACCTTTCTTTCTTTTTCTAAAGTTACGTGATGCCATTCTTTTCCCTCAAGCCACTGAACTTTAATGGAAAATAAAGGCAAGGATATCACGAGTGCAATACAGTATGCCGATTTTTAAAGCAAACGTTAAGGCGACCGTTATTGTCGTACATTAGCTAATGTATAAGTTCAGTAATTTACTTTACTACAACATAGAGCTGAAAGTTTGAAAGATAGATCAAACATTTACTTAATTAATCCTAAGGTCTCCGACCTTTTCTTTCTGCTCGTAAAATTACATAATGCTATTCTTTTTCCCTAAGCTACTGGACTTTAATGGAAAATAAAGGCAAGGATATCACGAGTGCAATACAGTATGCCGATTTTTAAAGCAAACGTTAAGGCGACCGTTATTGTCGTACATTAGCTAATGTATAAGTTCAGTAATTTACTTTACTACAACATAGAGCTGAAAGTTTGAAAGATAGATCAAACATTTACTTAATTAATCCTAAGGTCTCCGACCTTTTCTTTCTGCTCGTAAAATTACATAATGCTATTCTTTTCCCCTAAGCTACTGGACTTTAATGGAAAATAAAGGCAAGGATATCACGAGTGCGATAGAGCTTGCCGATTTTTAAAGCAAACGTTAAGGCGACCGTTATTGTCGTGCATTAGCTAACGTATAAGTTCAGTAATTTACTTTACTACAACATATAATCAAAGATAGATCAAACATTTAATTAATCAATCCTAAGAATTTTATTAATATGGAGTAGACCAAGAAAGGATTTTCTGTCACCTAGCGGAAGCGAAGGTTGCCGGGTCTCATATATATAAAAATAAATTGTAAATCACTGCTATTGGGAAAAATGTTCATAAATGTTTCTTCCAGTTACAATTTAGAATCCCTTACAGATTAAAAGATGCCAACATGTTTTGAAAATAGCGGCATTAACATCAAAACAAGTTTAAGTTATGAAAAGTATAAAGAAACTTAAACAATTCATGAAAACGGTATAGTGTAGATAGTGTTAGGTGTATTTTTAATTAGCCCGTGTCTTAAAATTGTAAATGCACTTCCACAAACTGACGTAAATAAAAAGGAAACCAAACTAACTAATCAATTGATAATTATTTTACGCTGATTTGTCTTTATAGACAGCCGTTTCTAAATTTTGCCATAAAGTCATTGTAAAAGATAATTTAGAATTAAGATTGGATGTTATTAGACTTAATATGTTCGTAATCTGCTAATTTAAAATATTTTTTGTTTTATTTTTGTTTCTAAGGTATTAAGCAGTCAGCACACTATTGATTTATAGCTAAGTATTCAAGTGGCTAATAGAAATATTTCAAATGAATTATCTGTGATTTCAATTACTGATTTTCAAACTTAATATGGCTCTGTTAATATAATTGTTTATTTACAGATTTTCAATCGTAAATTTAACAAATCTTATAACTTTATAGACGAACTTTCGCACCTGTATATTGACAATGCGTCCAAACTTGCTAAAGTGATTGTTGAGATGTGTGATGTCGTTCAGACCACTCGGAACCTTTTTTAGCTCTAGTGAGCAATTACTGTTATTGTTGCCTCCCGAAGACATGTTGCGAACTGGACCTGCGAATCAATAACACGCAAAATCATAATGTATGCCAATAATTATAACCACTCCCACAAATTTACTGCTCTCCTAATCAGAGTCTAATAGACTCTAATTTCTCTAAGCATAGCTTCCTCTCGTGAAGAAAATCACATTCTTTAAAGAAATAAAAAACATCATAAAACTAAATCAACTCCAATGACAAGTGTGAGTAGTTAGATCGTATTAGTATCGTCGCTTCATGTGATGTTATTCACTACCAATTTGTTATTATAAAGATGGAAAAAATCTAATAAAACACGTTTATGTTTTGCTAACATGTTCTATGTTAGCAAAACATAACCGTTTCCTGCGTTATAAACAAAAAGTCAACGCTCAATGTTAAATAATTTTTCATTTGAGTAAAAAAATGAATTCAGACGAGGGAGACGAACTTGAATTTTTGAAGTTATTTTTTATACAAGATAAAGAAATCGATCATATAAATAAATAAAATATTTTATCTTTATTCCAATTCATATTATTTTCAAAACACCATAAACAAATTTGAATGTTTCTCTGACTGACATTGTAAACAGGAGCGAGCGAGTGACATGTGCGATGTTTGAAAGCAACGGCGGAATAAAACTTTCCCTCCCCCCGCACGTGAACGTGGGATGTTATCCATTCGTCTCGGATGATAATTTCTCACTTGAGCTAAAATGAACAGTGTTAGATAATTTCTCACTTGAGCTAAAATGAATTCAGACGAAGAAGATGACTTGAAGTTCTTGAAGTTATTTTTCATACCAGAAAAAGTAACCGATCAGATAAATAAACAATAATGTATTGCCTTTATTTTCTTACACTTTATATTCAAAACTGTACACAAATTTGGATATCGAAATTTTTCCAACTAACGATGTACATAAGAGGAGCGAGTGACATGTGCGATGTTTGAGTCAGGCGAAAAGGGGATGTTATCAATTCGTCTCGGATAACATGTTCGTATGTTTTTGTTCAACATAACATTTTGCCCACACTCTTATTTTGTTAAAAATACACGTTAGGGTTCATTTCTAACAAAAACATGACCCGGCTTTACGAAATTATGACTAAACTGTTTAATCTCCATTGGAGGTTAAAACTGTGATTAATCTTACGGGTCTAAGAGTACTATTTTTATTCTTGTAACAACCATTCCCAACATCCCTTATGGACTTTATTGCTGGTAATCTTTAGGCACAAGATTACCAATTAATATGCTAGCTTACTCACTTAGTTGATTATATTAACTCCATTAATCAGTTTCTTATCGTAAAATAAATTATTAAAATATACCAGTACTCACCTAACCGATTATAATCGAAATGCTTCTTATGCCCCATCACACCACCTGCACCCTGTTGGTGATGCCCGTGGGGGCCTCCGTGGTGATGCATGAGAGGTGCGACTGGCGGCGGCGGCCGGTGCATTATGTGGTGATGATGTGCGGGAGGTAGACTGCCACCCGTGGCCGGCATGGGCGGTGGTACTGACACCGAACTGGGCGGCATGCCTGCGAGGGTGGGTGGAGCATTGGATTCTTTCAACCTGAAAGAAGGAGTGTTTATCAAAATAAGAAATTTATAATACTGGACCAAAAAGGTGGGTTCTTTTAACCTTATCTGTGCAATCATGTTGCTCCGTTGTTCATTTACAACATGAACACACATTCGTATTTATAATATTGACTTGGATAAAAATTCAAGTACTTATGATTTTTTTAACTCGTTAACATGATATTATAATATTATAAAATTTTGTAAGGTTTTCTTGGAAAACCGAATTCGTGAGGATTGTCTTAGAAACCGAATTCATGGGGGCAAAATTTTCATTAATATATCATGAAAATTTTGTCACCGACTGTTTTATAGCATGAAAAGGCCTTCGAGTAAAATGTACTGATGGCTTTTCCTTTACCTTTACCAGGCTTTTCCTTTTTATAATTTATAATATAACCATGATAAAGTTATGTATTAAAAACGTTGCTTTAACCCTTGGTTATTATACCATAGGTTTTAACTTTCATCTAAGACCTGATGCGTTGGCTTTGAAAAAAACTTTATATTGATAAAGTGTAGAACACATTCCAATATGCGGAATAACATGTTGAATACAAAATGTAGGTGCCAAAATCCAGCCAAATATTTGGATTTTCAGTCAGGGTCCTTATCGAATATTTGGTATTCAGTTTAATTATACATAGCAGAGTATACCACATGTTACAATCCTACTAACACCATAGTAATTATTAATACCAATATCTTAGTCGTTTTGTTATAATTTGGAATCTATAAAATATACAGTTACTGTCTCCATTAGTTCTGTCTCATGTGGGTAGAGGGTTTATCAAAATTCACATCATAAATTTACCATTTATAAAATTCATATCATAGCTAATGACAATATTTGCAAGGATCTCATCGTTACACAGGAAAAATCTCATCAAACTTTACTCGAGTATATATGGACTCTTCAGTCTGATTTTACATGTCACAATAGGTTATTACTGAAATTATTGAATTTCACTAACCTGGGCACTGTTATCAGCTCACGCTGAGGTGGTGGTGGTGGTGCATGGTGGTGGTGAGGAGGAGCACGCGCGTACGCCGCACCAGGTGGCGGCGCATGGTACGATGCACCTGCAGCTCCAAAACCACCACTCCAGATGTCAGGTGCCAATGGGTTATATTCTGCGGGTGAGAAAGAAATGCATAATTAGAATTGTTGATGAATAAATATCTGTATAAAAACTACCCAGAATTCGTCCGTTTGAAAGGAATTGGTAAAATGTTTTTTGTTAAGTTGGTAGAACCTTCCTAAATTACCAAGCCAAAATTGAGCGCGATCTGTCAAATAATGTGTTTATAGCAGCTGTCATAATAGATTGGTTGATCTATCATTTCAAATTTGATCAACTGATGAATTTTCTTATGGGTAAATATGGTAATCTGGTCTCTTACGATGAACATTCTTGTACAAACGCCTCAAAACATTCAAATAATACTCTCTATTTATTGTATGTCCCTCCGGTGTTCAATTCAAAGTGTACCACACCACGGCAATCAAAGAAATTTAAATAACAAATTCCTCATAGGTTTTATAAAGGTATATTCCAGATTAAAACAAAAGTATCTAAAAGATGGATCGCACTTTCGCACCAATTTTACCAGGACTCGGACCTATCCTATACAATTTCTGTGGGTGGCTAAAAAAGATTGCTCCTATAGCAGTAAGTCTACTATATGTATATGGCAATATTTTATGCACCAAATAGAACATATTGAAATTCTCAAATAAATTTGCTACACAATTTTAAGCCTCAGTCTCGATAACTTTATACTTCTTGTTTTAAAGGTTTGCGTAATTATTTGACTTGATTACAATTTTTACTTGGCTTATAATCTTAAATTTTAGAGACCAACAACAGCTGAACAGGAACCAGAAGTAATGTTACTGGTCTCGAAGTTTTGCTAATGACACAAAAATAGACTTCAACCTTAAGGCACCAATCACCCATTTAACTCTTATTAATTACAATAACTCAAATTGCTAGTAATATTTAAAAGACTATTTGCCAAACATTTTGAAAATGTACAAAACAAATTTTCACAATATCTACTCCCTATAAAACTACCATGCATTTCCCTGAAAGCTATGAATACCTTCAAGCTCTGAAGAAGCTATTAAAGATCACACACCTGGTACAGCGGCCGCCGGGCCCATTGTCAGCACCCTACTGAAAGCGGCATCCTCCAAAACTACTGGATCCACACCGTGGTCCCATTGGCAGAGATCGCCACGCATGCAGTAACCTTTTTCTGTAACAATGTTTATATATATACGGTTTCAATGCAAAATATAAAATTAATAATATGATCATTATTATTATTGTGACAATATCATTGCTGACCACAGGCCACACTAATGAAGGAAGCCATGTTAGTGGTTCATCAAGGGGTTTTACTAATTTGACCTATCCCCCCCCTCAAACGCCATCTACAATATAAAAACTTTTTTAATATTATGTTTTACTTCCTTTAATAAAGGAAATTTAAGAAACCGATGAACGAAAGTGTTTTATGACAAAAGGTCAGTAGATAAATATCTCGGGGTCTGTGAATGCGTACAATTGAATTTAAAGGCTTAAAACTTTTCGAGCAAATTTCCAATTAGCTAGATTTCTTTTCTTTATAGAACTTGGTGGCATATTCATAGTAATATACTTCCTTATTCAGAAAATAATACGTTTTTGAGATACACTTATCTTAAAGTTTAAACCTTTTTCATACAAAAATATGGAAAAGCTTACTGGATTCAAACTAGATTAATTTGGGCTTTGCGCAAAATTGGTTAAGTGGTTTCAGAGACCTAACCAAAAGATAGAAAATTTTGTAACAGAAAGACGGCTGTTATAAATGCTACAAGTTACATAGTTTGATAGCTAACAGATAAGCAAAACGTTTTTATTTGAAAATTGGGATATTTTCATCTTAAACATAATTTTGTTTTAACGACTCCATTTATTATAATAAATGTTTTTAATTTAATAATGAATTTATATTTATCTAAACATAACTGCAATACCTTCAATTTCTATCAGACAAAGATCTAGAAATATGTAAACACAAATTTTCACAGGCAAAATTGCTAATAAGGATATAAACAAAACTCTCGACTGTTTGCTTACATTAAACCAATTCTGATTGACCTCTGTTTACTGTAAACAGTGATTTTAAATAACAAAATACCTCTAAATAATTTTGGAAATAAGTAGGAAAATCAGAAAACGTTATACCAAAAAAATCATAGAACACTTTTTATGAAATTTTCTTAAAATTTAAAAGATGTAGGCACAGAGTGCAAAACTAGATTATGGTTATAAAGTACAGTTGAACGATACGACTGAATACAAAAAAAATATGTGAATTGTGTCATTTGTTTTTTTTACAAAATCCATACTTCATGATCATATTTACTCTACGAATATTAAAACGTAAAAATTTGTCTGGAAATTATAAATCTAAACGAGAATAAATACTATAATCAAAACGCACCATCAAAGTCCCTGCACCGTTTCTTCGAGTGGAATATGGCAGCAAGCGAAGGTGGTGCAGCTGGTGCAGGGCCCACATCGCCTGGATTAGAGTCCTGTGTCGGAGTCCCGGCACTACCCCTTGAACGATCCCGGTCACGCTCACGATCTCTGTAAGCGTCGAAAGAAAATTGCGTCTAAATATTTATTTGACATATTACAAAAATTGTGTCTTTTTATTACTAAGTACACAGCATTGCTATTTCTTTGTCCAGGATATTGGAAGAAAGCTAAATTAACATTTATATCAGTATAAATCAAACAGTATTTTGTTTAAAAAATTACAAAAAAAACAAATACAGAACAATAATACAGTAAATTAAAATATTCAAGTAGCCAAAGAAAATAAATGATACGGTTAAAAAAAATTAAGAAAATCCAGCATATTATTGTAATTTTTTAATATATGATAACTTCACCAATGCAGTGTAAGCATATCATATCATACCATAGGTATCATACCGTTTATAACTTCACAATAGAGATGCGTAACTCATGAGTGAGAGATATAAAAGATATAGCTCACATGTTACGATCATATCTATCACTCGCTCACTTGAAATCAAAATGTATCAGTATATCACTAGCTCGGGAGTGATCGCCGTCTTTTTCTTTTCGACTAAATCAATCATTTCACTCACTCGTCGCGTTGCGAAGATAGATGTAAGAGTATATGTTTTGACGTTACATGAAAGAAGAAAACGATCAAACTGTTTAGTCAAATATGGAACTGGATACAATATGGTACTCGCGATCAAATGGGAAAGCAGTGATAAAGTATACTTTAGTTCGCTCAAAATATTTGCGTAAATAAACACTTTTTGTTTCATTTCAAAATTCTAACATATAATTGTATAAATACGCCAATCTATTCCAATTTATTTAATTATCATTAAAGTAACTCTATATATAATTTGAATCTAGGTTGATAGTCCTAAATCCTGAACCTGTAAAGTATTAAGCTAAGTGGATACTCTTGTAGAATTTATTTTGATTTTCAAACAATAGTGCGTAATGTTCAGTCATTACAATTTATCACCATATTGAACAATGATTATACCATTGTTCAACGGTATGCGTAATAAATAATTTCATTAATAACTCGGAGTACTGAGCTAGAGATATAAATGAGTGATATATATCTTTCCAATCAAATTATATATATCACGCTTTTCTTTTCACTGATACATTTTGCGCACCTCTACTTCACAAATGCGGTGTAAGCATATCAAATTGTATCGTACGTATCATATGGTCCTAAGCAACACTCGTTTCCTTTATTGATATAAATAACACTATTCAGAAATTGAGTATATGCCTTCCACACCAGATCATATGGATTAGGTACAAGTAATGAGTAAAGATATGGCCACAATTTGTAATGGGCATATTAAGCTTGTGCATTTCAAATAAATATTCAAGATATCACAAATAAGAAAACATGGTATCTACAACTTGTATAAATGTTTTTTTATAACATTGCAATAAAATTTCAAAGAGTTTAAGAATAAACTAATTCATTTCCATTACAAATAGAATTCATTTTTCTTAAACAGTGAAAAACATTTTCTTAATCAAACGCTTTGGGCAGCAAGTACAGTGATATACAAAAATCTTCTTTTCAATATAACATTTTAAATATCGCTCACCTATCACGTTCTCGTTCCCTAGACATCCTATCCCTGTGTTCTCTGTCTCGCGATATTCTATCCCTCTCCCGTTCTCTTTCTCTGTCCCTCGACGTTCTCTCTCGCTCGCGTTCCCTCATTGGCGGCGGCGGTGATCTAGACCTAGAATTGAATTAACAATATAATGTGTAATATATCTTGAATATAGAGATAGTTTACAAGAATTTCCCTGTATAAAAAATGCAGGTAGTATCAGACCTTTTTTAACAAATTTTTAAATTCATTAAATAATACAAATCGAAAACAAATATGTAATTTTTTTGCAAATGTAAATTCACCACATTACCTGGAGTACTATCTTACTTCTTCATATTAATTAGATTTTCTACCACCTGACTCGAATGCATTGTATGAGAATTATCAAACCAAACACTATTCGTTGAGGTCAAGTATCTATTAACAGTGTCCAAGAAATTGTTGAGAAATCTTTGTAAACTCTGCTTTCTTCCTCACATCATTTCTTAAGATATTCTCTGTGGCCTCACCTAGATCTGCTAGTGTGATGTGGTCTGGATGGCGAGACGGGTAACGCTGAAGGGCTTCTATTACGATACCGACCACGAGGAGCTGGCGAAGGTGATCTTGATGCCGCCCGCCTGTAATAACCATATCACACTTGATATAAATGCGCTTTTCGTTAACATATTTCTATTGCAATGTGAAAATTTATACAGTTGCAAATATAAATCTATTTAAAAAACCAAGGATACAACTGTCTGAGCAATAAATGGGTCTTGTTACGTTTAGAAAACTCAAATTCTTAAATAATACAATATACATACATATAAAACTCTTAAATAATAACATGAAAGATATGTTTAAAATTATAAAACGTCAAGCCAGTATAAAGCATCCACGCTAGATAAAAAAAAACCTAAGGTTTTTTTATTTCCAAAATAATTAAAAATTGTTTTCATCATAGATGTTACCCAGAAACCTGGAGATTTTTCATCCGTTTGGGACTACAAAAATGATGGAAGATATGTTTAACCCTTAACAGGCCGGGTGCGGTCACCATGACCCCAGTAGGTGCAACACTGTCAATTTTATAATCTTCCAATATTCGATGGTATTTGCTCCTCCTGGTACCTTCGCAACTCAGGCGATTAGTACGAGGCCCGGCTTAGTAATAGTCGCACGCGTCTTTTGTTTTGAGTTTTTATTGTTTAAAAGTTTGCAGCGGTCACAGTGACCGCACCCGGCCTATTGTGTGATTTTAGAAAGTGAATTCCTTTCTCGGTGTAGTCTTCTTTTTACTAACAAAATGGAACGTTTTGACCAACAAATACAAGAGTGGCTTACACAAGAGGATAATGATGACCCTGCCTCTGATGGCGATGGTGAATGCAGTGATATTGATCAGGATATCGAACCAAATCACGTGATTTATGAGTCACACCACTCAGAATCTGAAGAAGAAGTTACCTCATCTAACGATGAAGATGATCAACCTTTGTCAAGTCTTCAACCGAGTCGTAAGCGCAAGGCAAGTAAAAGTATTTCCGATAGCGAGGAAGTTCAACTAAGTGACAAAAACTATTTTGGCAAAAATAAGTTTCGCTGGTCTTCTGTTCCATCTGCCGCCCGAAGTAGAACAAGAAGTCATAACATAGTAGATGTACAACCAGGAATACGTCAAAGTCTTCGACACAGCCTTACAGCAGAATCGACAGTAGAAGATGTATGGAATTATTTTTTTCGTGAGGGTACTCTTGAAAAAATTATAACACATACCAACAGTCACTTAGAAAAGATGCGAGACAAGTATGACGATAATAGTTACGTTTATAATTTAGATATGATTGAACTAAAAGCATTATTAGGCATATTGTATTATTCAGCGGTGTTCAAAGAAAATCACGCAGATTTTTCAAGTTGGTATAGCTCGGATGGAACTGGCCGATGTATTTATCAATGTATTATGGCGAAAAATAGACTGAAAATACTTCTACTAGCATTACGCTTTGATGAATCTTCAACTCGGCTAGAACGACGTGAAAATGATCCCGCAGCGCCAATTTCTGAAACTTTTAATGATTTTATTGGCAATTGTCAAGACGTATGCGAAATTGGAACTGAAGCTTGTGTTGATGAGATGCTGGTTGCATTTCGCGGCAGATGCAAATTTAAAATGTATATGCCAAAAAAACCGGCAAAATATGGCTTGAAAATTCAGTGTATCACGGATGCAAAAACGGGTTATTTACACAACGCCTACATTTATGTGGGTAAAGATTCTGATGGAAAAGATTTACCAGAACAGTACAAACACTAAAAATAACCGACCCAATCTGTTTTGAGACTTGTAGAAAAAATAGAGGGCTCAAATCGTAATATTACAGCCGATAATTGGTTTACTTCAATACAGTTAGTACAAGAGTTGAAGAAAAAAGGTCTAACATTTGTTGGCACAATGAAGAAAAACCAAAGAGAAATACCCAAAGATTTTTTACCATCAAAAACTCGTAAAGTAGAAAGTTCCTTGTTTGGATTCACAAATGAATTTACATTAGTATCTTATGTCCCAAAAAAAAATAGGTCGGTTATACTCGTATCAAGCATGCATCACGATTTAGCAGTAGATAATGTCAAGAAAAAACCTACAGTAATAATGTATTATAATGAGACTAAATATGGGGTTGACTTATTAGATCAAAGATGTTCAAACTATAGCACTGCCCGACGTACTCGTAGATGGCCGATGACAATTTTTTATCGTTTGCTGGATATTGCGAGCTCTAATGCATTTATAGTTTATAACTCAGTGCGAGAGGATAAGATTAAAAGGCTTCAGTTTATGAAAGATCTCGCATTATATCTTGTCAAACCGCATTTACATAGGCGAACAAGTAATCAACATCTGACTCGACAGCTTCGCTTAGCTATAAGAAGAGTACTAAACATAGAAGAACCTATACCCGAGGTAGGAGAAAAGCTGGAAACTAGAAAAACATGCTATACTTGTGATCCCAAAAAAAAACGAAAGACCTATCATGTATGTTTTTGTTGTAGAAAGCCGATATGTATCGAATGTAGCCAAAAGATGTGCCGCGATTGTCGCGAAACAAAACCATGATTGACGGTTGTCAATTTGTCATTAACAATATCTTTTAAGTTAATTTTTTATTTTCTCTATATTATATGATCTCTTAAGACAACAAAACCAAATTTTTTTTCCAAAAATTAGTTAAGATTTTTTTTTTAAGGAATGTATACAGAAGTTTAGAGATTTTGTTTCGTTTTGGCGTTTGAGTAATGTTTTTTTTTTATTTAGCATTAATAGAAGTTATATTTTGTTAATTTTTCTTTCCTAATTAAAAGTAAACACTATCAGTAACACTGAGTATTTTTATTTATTTATTATTAGGATAATATCATAAAAATATTATACTTTAAGTACATGCGGTCACGGAGACTGCGCCCGGCCCGTTATGTTACAAAAAAACCACCAGGCCAGTTGAGGGTTAAAATTATAAAACATAAAACCGGTATAAAGCATCCACACTAGATTAACACATAACAACAGTTTTTTTTTAAATTTTACTTCTCAAAAAAACCCAAGGTTTTTTCTTTTCAAAATAATTAAAATCGTTTTATCATAGATGTTACCCAAAACCCTGGGATTTCTTGATCCGTTTGGGACTCCAAAAATGATTTGTAATCTAAATATCACTTTAAGATGAGACAATAAACTAAAAAAAAATTTTAATTGGGTAATAGGAATGGTATTTGAGATATAAAAGGTCAAAGCGTAATTTACACATCAAACAATTCTTAAAAATTAAAAGCGTAAACTTAGGTCACAAAATCAATGCTTATACATGTTTAAGCAATAATTAATTTCATAAAGATATCTTCATTTTTGTAAAATATACTCCAAAAGAATTTTTTAGGTGAGAAAAAAACTAATAATCAATTTTACACCAACTTCAAATAGTCATATTAGAACTGGCTATTTAGAACAAAATTTTACCAACAATTTTCAGTGCCCCAAAAGGTCAATCTTTAGAGTTATGCTTAATATTAAGAGGATGTATCAAAGCAAGGTACATAACCTTAAGCTGTAACAAAAGAGGAGTAAATCAGGAATGAGCATTAGTCAGTATGGTTTCTACTATTTTCATTTGTATTGATGCCCCCACTTTTAGAATCTTTTTTGGTACTGTTGAAGCCTATAAGGGTTGACAAATAAGTGTTTAAACCCTACTTTTTTCTGGAGCGGCTACCCGAAGACCATATTTATGAACTATACTTAATTATTCCAATGCATCTCTATTGTACCACGGGTGCAATTGAACTCTCCGCCAATTGACGAGTAGCCAGTCGAGGATTTTCCTGAAGCAAATGATGTAATGGTTGTACATCTAATTCAACAAGGCATCTGATTCAGGGATTATTTTTGGACTTCCTGTTTGTGTCCTGGCTTTTTCTGTCCTTGTCCATCACATGTGGCAGTCTTCGCATTGTGACCCAAGCAAATAAGTAAGAATACTCTCACTTCATGTTGATTTAAATCCATTGCCTTTGACATAATTCACTTGGCCAATACATATAAACAAAGTAACCACAATAAATCCACCTGGAGAATAAACTGTAAGAAAAAGGCTTTTAAAAAAGAAAACATTAATCACCACCCTTACCTCCTATCATACCGCCATCCAGCTGCACCGGCTCCAGCCCCTCCCGCTGTCCCTGGGGCAGCAACACCGGGCGGAGGGCTGCTATTACGCCAGGCTCGTCTACCACCTGTCCGCCGATTACCTGTGCCACCACGTTCCCATGAGCGACTGCGTGAGCGACGTGCTCGTCCTACACGCCGGTCGTCCTTATTGTCCTAAGGTGGAAAGTAGAATAATCAAGTTAACAATAAAAAATACTGTCTAATTATTAAGGAGCATACACACTGGAAAATACATCCAAACGCTGTTAAATCTTTAATACTATTGAGCTAATTACATTAGTGTGGAAGCACTGTGCATGATACAACATGTCTGATTTATGATCTAGTGTGTCTAGTGCACGTTTAAACATGTTGAAATATAAGCATTGTTTTGTTGATTTTCCCAGATTAAGAACTGAAAACCCATTGTCCCAAGATGAAACTTCTAGTATTAATTAACAATTAATTATATTAAAATTTGTCATTTTAAGAAATTTAAATTTGAAAAAAAATCTTTTTTATAGCAAATCATGCTGTATCTTATTTATTACATAATATAAAAGACCTTAAGAAGAGGTTTAAAATACTTTTAAAGGACTCTTTCTATGTTCTCTAGCTTATTAGGGATTTTCGCTGCCAAATTCTCCCGCTAATGAGTAGTTGTTGTTGTGAACAGAGAATTATTTCCGATTTAGCACCAGCCTTGATACATGAGCCAAACTTGTATTTCTGTAGAATTATGAAAATATTGGCTGTAAAATTAAACCTGTGACAGATTATAAACCAACGCTATGTCAAATAAACTTACCGAGTCCGTTCTTCTACCGCGGCGCCTCGGCGGTTGTGGATTTAAAGGTTCGTCCAGCAGATCTGGCATAACCTAGAATTACAAAAATTTTCCTTTTACAATTTTTTTTAAACACAATATTTACGCAAAAATACAAAATAAATGTGTAACCCTTATTAAAATGAAATACAATATAACACTCATTAAAATAAATATGGACATAATCATTAATGTCCATTAATATTTTAACGTATTCTAAATAAATATTATTAACCTTGTTTATAATCTTAACTGATCTTATATAAGAAATAATTTATATGTGATATCTTAGAAACAAGATGATAATGCTTTCGGTTTTTAGAAAAGGACTTTATTGGCCATAAAAAAATTGTATTATTATGGTGATTCACGCAGCTGAATTGTATAAATGGCCTATTTAAAAATGTTGCTATTTTCTAAAGAATTTAAGTGATGTATAGCCATATTCATCAATGCAATGTTTTAAACAACGTGGTTGCTAATATATCACTGCATTGTAAAATAACTAACCTATCCAAAACATTTTATTAGATTAAGACACAGGATGACCATGTATAAGGGAAAAAAATTACCTTAACTAATGTCTGCTCTCCGACATAAGCTGGTCGTGGTGCTACTGCTGCATGCTTGGCTGTATGTTGAGGCGGTGCACGACTTAACACGACACGGTGACGAGGCGGCGCTGGAGCAGCCGGCGGTGAACGGTCACCAGGGGCGCCTGCGCGTCTCGGAGCCGCATCGTCGGCCGGCGCAGCTGGTATGGGATGAGGAGCTGGAGATGACAATATAATATAAATTATCGATCTTTATCTACCTCAAAAATAAAAGAGTTTATCAGTCAAAAGAAAAAATGCATTTTTGGGCAATTAATGGCATAGTCATTAAATGCAGCTGCAAAGGTCCAAAGTCTATTTCCAGTTCCGTTAAAGTAGTGTTTTTGTTCAAATCACAAAACACTGCAAACAAATGTATATACCAAAAATTTATCCTCAGTAAATAATTTCAATACTAGTGTAATAGTCCTATTTTCCCTAATTTTTAGTTTTTCTGTCCCTTCATTGTTTTCTTTTCATTTATCCAAAATTAGGTCAATATTTGCAATTTTATTTTATGTCTTGCTTTTTTTTGTTATTTTATAATATCACAAAAATGTTTGACCGCCTATCATACAAATAATCTTTTGTGCTCAATTTTTATGTTTTGTAATCAAAGAAATTGTTCAAACAACAAGAAATCAATCATTCTTAGACAAATATTTTTGTGTAAATTAAAATTCTAAATAATGCTTAGATTGATAAGCATTTGACAGCTGAACAGACATTTTCTAAATCCAAAAACAAGGAAATATGTACATTTTCAAGAATAGGACTCCTTACAAATCTTAATTTGATAATTCTTTTTCTTTTTTTCATGAATGTAAATATGTAATAGCGTCATAACGTAAATAATAGCGTCATAACAACACTAAAATTTTCCAATTTTCAAATCGCCAAAAAAAGAAAATATGCAAGGGTATTTTAACCGTTTGAGTGCCGACGAGCGCCATCGCGGTCGTACTAACTAAATTTGCCACGAGCGCGATGGCGCTCGCGAAATCAGTAGCTCGCACGCATCGCTAATTTTTTATCTTTCTACGTGTTACATAAAGTTCAAATTATAATATTATTAGTAATTACCATATAAAAAGGATCCAGGAAAAGAAACTTTTTAACCCATAATACGAAAATAATTCGAGTGAAAATGATCATTTTTCAAGTTGTGAAGAAAGTGATAGTAGGAGTGACATTGTGGTGCGCTCACAATTTGGCATAATAGTGACGATAACAGTTATTTTGCTGATACGGAGGATGTACTGGACTGCAAAAATGACAATGTGACCTTGATTTCAGTTTTTGTTATAATTTTTCTTCACAATATATATTTCCATAATTTTCTTTATATTTTATTATCCTTGTACAAATTTTTATTAAGAAAACACGGAAAAAATTATTAAAATTGGATAATTTTTGTAGTTTTTTTTTTCGAGATAAGGGTAAATGACATCAAAAACAAAAGATTTCTTTGGAACTTTTAAATATATATGAGTAAAAAACAATGGCACTAAAACGGTTAAACTTTCACTTTAATATTACACATTAGCGTTGATAAAAAAATGTACTATTTTAAAACCCTTAAAGAACTGTCTTTATTATATAAATTTAAGCAATTAGTTTTCAACATAAAACCTTAGATATCTTACAAAAAATTTTTAACTGATAAATAAAAGAAGATAGAATATGAAAAAACAAATGTTCAGGGGTGCGCTGTGTTAGAATACTACTAATTTCCTCAGCAAAAGCACAATAGACTTTTATTTACAAAGCCTACTTTTATTTCATTAAATTAGCTTTGACCTCCAGCTTTTGCTCAAGCAGTAAAGGAAAAAAATGTATACATGGTCGCACTCTTATCTGGAATGCATTGTTTTAATTACAAAAAAAAGGAAATTATATCCTGTATAAATAGTATCCTATGTTCGTTTCCATGATACAAGCTCCGTGTACACAAAATTTCACAGAAATTGGTGGAGAAGTTGAGGCATGAAAATGAGACAAACAAACAACCTCAGTTTCATATTATAATATTAATGAGGACAGTTAGAACAGAGTATTAGACAATTTTTGAAAAAGTATTTGAAAATATTCCGAAATTGTGATCTTTTCTCCGAGACACGTGTTTTAAGCTAAAAAAAATTTACATTCATTGCTGTCATGCAAAGCTTTGCGTCAAAACACGTAGTCACGTGATATGTAAATATGTTCCAAACAAACAAATTTCAAAGGGGAAATTTTATTTCTTTTTCACTCTCGTCACTCTATAGTGACAGATAATTATTGTTTATGGAATTCAATTTATGGGATGCGCTACATTCCTTAAGGGATTACTTTAAGTCGGCCACGTGTTAATAAATTATGATCTGTGTGATGCATTTTAACATCTCGCGTTTTGATTGGTGGACAATTTCTGTCCATTCATTTAAGTGCAAATTTTAAAACATTTTTTTTTTCAATAATGAAATTAAAATAATAACACTAAATTTAATGCAGTTAAATATCATATTATTTTTCCTAACCTAAAAACTGTTCTTAACCCAAAAACAATACCCCGCAAATACTCTATTAAGGTGATTAACATACAAAATAAATCTGATGTTGACTACTATAGAATTTGCGACATAATGTGGTATAGCTATTGTATGAAATATACCATATTTTAGCAATGCAAAAATTTATTTGAAATAACGCAATTACTGAATTTGACCGCTCCTTGTTAAAAGTTTGATTAATTTATTCATCTCAGAAATAATTTTTATAAGCCCCGTATATCATGATGCGAAACTTACAATATTAACTTTTTCTTTAAAAGCAATGATTCAACACATAATGACTATACGTATGAAAATGAATCATTCTAGAATTACACTTCGCAGCGGACAAATGCAAATAGATTTTAATCAACAAAACACACTTGTTATATGTCATAAAAAATGAACAAACAAAATCCTTCAACGTTTTCGTGGTAGTCCATGCATGCTTTTATTTGTAAAGTTATTAACTTTGGAATAATGACATCAGTGTGACGTACTAATTATATATTTTTAACTACAAAATTATAAATTTGCAATTAAACTAGAAATTTACTAATTAATATTCAATTATTACAGTAGACGTAGGGAGTCGATCAGCTGATAAATTTATAGCAATTGAAAAAAATAACACGTTAAGTAGTTTTAAATGACGCTCAAATCAATGAGAAGTTCTATTGAATTCATTTGGATTTTAATTTATGCTCAACTTGCAATTGCGTATTTGACTAAATTTTTTTTATTTTATTAATCATAATTTCAAGGTATAAGCTGATGAAGAGTGAAAAATTGTTTTAATAATCTTAAAAATTGACCGAGTTATAAAAGTTTAAATTTAACCTTTAGAGAAGCACGGCAATACTGTGTTGTGAGGTCATTTTTAATATTGTACATTATATTCTACGAGAGGAAAAGAGACGGGGATATACACAACTCTATCTATATCTTCAAATTTAGAAGCCTACAACTGGCTTATTAATTTTTTTCAAGACTGGTTTTTAATTAACTTATATTTCACAATATTTTACGAAAAATAACAAAATTTAGAAAGAGTCAACTACCATATTGTACATGTTCTTCAAGTGGAAAAATTTATGCTATATTACACATTTCTAGATATTTAATTTTTCCATCACATATGCACCCAGAGGGACGTGCTTACAATCTACTAAATAGTGATGTACCGCATTTACTATAAAGTAAATTTAAGTGTATCTTTAAACTATTTATTAAAAATTAAATATTGCCGTCTAACGGAGGATTATATAATGGTTGCTTATAGAAGTAACAGATGTTGCTGTTAATTAATCAAGCAGTGATCTATTAACTGCTTAATCCTGATAAATTCAGTTACAGATATTAACCAAAAGGCTAAGCCATAAAATTGCAAAATTTTTATAAAATTTGTTTAGGGATATTTTAGTGATGCACATAGGCAGACACGGCCTTCTTACAGTTTTATTGCATGTACAGGTGTATGTCATAGCATAGTTTTTGCCATATTTCTAAAAATATGCTAATTCACCCGATAATATATAAATTTCTTCAAGCCTTCCAAAGCCTTTTTAAATTCTTAAACTTCTTCAATTGCTTCAATTTTTCTAGGTCTATGCCAATCATGGTATAAGATACAGATAAAAATTACATAAAAATATACTTACCACTTTCACCACTCTTGACACCTGCCACTCCATCTTTCCTTTCATTAGCACCACCAGCTGTAACAGCCGACGTGGCTCCTGATGGGGTTGAACTAGTGAGAGCGCCTGATGGCCCCGGACTACGGGGCGCGGGTCCCGCTGCTACGCTCAAATACTCTTCGCTCTCCAGTGTCTTGAAGAGCAGCTCAACAAAAGGTTTGGTCTCTGTAAAAGTAACAGAATTACGATATAATGTATAATAAGTAAATCCCAATGTGACAAACGTATAAACGGTTTACTTTTACCAGCTCATATTTACGTTACAATAAACAGGCAGATTCAGTCCATACAGACTTAAGATAAAGAGAACATAAATTTCCATTGTTCAAAATGAAATCATAACTTTTAGGGTTCAATACTTTCAAAAAAAAATTGAACCACATAAACACTTATGTTGTCTTTCTGTCACCCTTTGTATAATAGGCAATTTTTCAGAAAAATCGACATATAAAATTTTAATTTGATATAGTTATGAGGGTTAAGCCTCATATATTTCAACAGATAACACTTGAATTTATCTATACAGAAATATTATTGGAGTAAAATGAAGTTCCCAAAATTTTTTTTAATATTGTATTGTGTGAGAGATTGTTTCAAAAAAACAAGTTACGAGTATTCAAAGTTTCATTCGAACAAATTTAGAAATACTGCTGGGTTCTCTCCACCAACTTTAAAGCAGCTAAAGTCAAAATTATAAAAGAACAGTATTAATAGAGGTTTATCTAAAGTTTACTGCAAATCTATAACAATTTTCTAAATTTCATAGTTTTGTACAAATTCATATTTTTTTTTTTCGTGGAAGTTCTAGGCAGTAAAAAAAAAAAAAGTAACATTATTTATGGATACTATAAGTTCTTAAATATTCATATAATAATATAAATTCTATTCCAATTTAACAGATATTTATATTCTTTAAATAGTCGTATGCATTAGATGCTCCTAAGAGTTTTTAAAAGAAAAAAAAACTATGAAAAACTTCTATCAAAATTAGATTTTGTGTCTAACAGGGTATTGGACAATTTTTGAAAAGTATTTAGAATTATTTGAAATGTGTCTCATAATACCTTCACTTATGATATTTTCCTCGAGACATGTGTTTTAAACTGAAAAATCAACTTTTATTGCATGCAAGCTTCGCGTCAAAACACTTAGTAGCTTATAAATTCCATAATGTTACAATGACCCAAACAAACAACTAAATGGACAATGGGAGATTCGATATCTTTCACATACTTCGTCATTCTATAGTGACAGAATATTGTTTATGGAACTCAATTTAAAGGATCGCGCTATCTTGCTCACACAATTACTTAAAGTTAGCGATATACAAGTATATTATGGTCTGAGTGGTTCTTTTTGACACAAGGCATTCTGATTGGCGAAAACTTTGCATTTTAACGTTTAGCCGCAAATTTTAAAACATCATTAGTTTTCATTTAAATCATTAAATAAAATATATTGTAGTTAAATATTTTTAATCATTATTCTTAACCAAAAACAATGACATACATTAATCAGATACTTTTTTACATGTTTTAAATAAGCAAAAAAAAAAGTAAGTCTAAAAGAAAAACAAATACAAAAGATTATACTAAAGCAAAAAAAACTTTGCTTTAGTATAATCTTTTGTATGTTTGTAACTGCAAATGGGAGGGCACCATTTGGCGTTATTAACCGTTAGAGTACCGACGAGCGCCATTGCGCTCGTGCACGTACTAACTAAATTTGCAACGAGCGCGATGGCGCTCGCGAAATTAGTTGCTGTTTAGCGCGGGGTAGGAGAGGTCGCCTGCACGCATCGCTAATTTTTTATCCTTCTACGTATTACATAAAGTTCAAATTATAATATTATTAGTAATTACAATATAAAAAAGATCCAGGAAAAGAAAATTTTTAACCCATAATGTCGGAATACGAAAATAATTTGAGTGAAAATGATCGTTTTTCAAGTTGTGAAGAAAATGATAGTGGGAGTAACATTATGGTGTGCTCACAATTTGGCGTAATGCAAATTTTGAGTGATAGTGATAATAGTGACGATAACAATTATTTTGCTGATACGGAGGATGTAGCGGACTGCGAAAATACGATGTGACCTTGATTTCAGTTTTTGTTATAATTTTTGTTCTCAATATATATTTCCATAATTTTCTTTGTATTTTATTATCCTTGTACAAGTTTTTATTAAGAAAACATTGAAAAAAATTATTCAAATTGGATAATTTTTGGAAGAGATACAGGTTTTTTTCGAGACAAGGGTACTTACCCTACCACATCAAAAACAAAAGATTTCTTTGGCATTTTTAATTATATATGAGTAAAAAACAATGACACTAAAACGATTTAGCTATTAAACCAATTTTGAGAACTAAACAAAAATGGAGTGAGTAAGTATTGGATCAGGCTAACATTTTTAACACATTTCGTTTTTTTTTCTCAATTTTATTTTAATAAAAGTATATTTTTTTGCATTTATATTTTTTTGCACAAAATTGGAAAAAAGAATTTATAAATATTTACATTAATTTTTTAAGTTATTTTTATTTACACATGGTTTGCAAAACAAAACATGCTATGTGATTTATAGTAACTTTGATAATGTAGAAAAACTAGTGTCAAGTAAACATAAAATTAATTCTATTAAAATAAAACTTAAATGAAAATTACGAAAAAATATATAATTATGTGAAAAAAAAATGACAAAATAAGAAATTTGAACCAGAGACCAATAATGTGCCAGGCCGATAGAATTTTAATGAATTAACCAATTCAAACTATAGACCCAAAACGACAAACGATGTACGACTACTTCATAAATAATTTCGCTAATTTCATTATATTCATATTTTTTAATCTTATACAGCCCGAGAGACAAATTAATTCACTCAACAAACTTAATCTTTTAATGAAAAAATATTTACAGATTCCATCTCACATTAGCATGATGTCAAATACCAGCAGCAACACAGATAACACACAGCAGATCGAGTTGTTTTATGCTCGACTGTATACCTTAACATAAGCACTAATTAGAAGGGAACCCATAATAAACACGCCATTAAAAGAAATTATGCAAATCAATATTTACATCTTGTAAATTTCTAATGCAAACATTTTAAAACCTTTGCAGAAAGAATGATGTAAAACTAAACGTTCTGACGAAACTGTAATTACCCTGCTGTAGAAAAACATCAAGCTGATCCAGCATGCCATCTCGAAGATCTTCAATGGGTTTGTCTTTCTTCACAAGAGCATACACGTACTTAGCCAAAGCAGCAGGATCAGCATCACACCTGAAATAGTAAAAAAAAAGATGAGTTTATCGGAAGAATTAACCTCAGCTATGGTTACGTGCGAGTTAAACCTGTATTCCAGCTTCAAAATAACTCAGTCATTAATATCGTACAGCGTGGTTAAAAAAATCTGTTTTTCGAATTCAATATTTACAACAGTTATAACAGTAATGAAGCAAAAACAAGACATCTGCCAAATTAGAATCCAATGCTCCGTCGTGCCAAATTTTATAACCCACACACTGCTTCAAATAATATCAAGCCCCTCCTACATACTGTCACTTTTTGAAACACATCATCTTCTCATGAGTCAGTTATAAGCGTTGTTTATGGGAAATATTGACTATATTCTCTCATTCCAAATTTTGATATTTGTCCATTAAGATTATTCGTCACATAAAAATCAAAACTTGCGTAATTAATATTTTGTGTTCTATTATACCCAGCGGCTTGTAATGTACTCTATATTTCCGAGTCTACAGCAACATTAGGAATCATGTTATGTTAATGTTATAATAATAAAACAAAAACTATATTTATCAAGCATTTTAGTATAAGTAATTCGCTATAATATTTTTAATTCCTTTTTTATAAAATCACCAAAGTTATCTCAATACAATTTTGATAATTTTCGGTCAAGATAGACCTCGTAACCAACATTCCAAATTTTTTTCAGATTCTTCTGATAGTTGTCGAGATAATGAAGAGGGAAGCGATTTTTGGGAGATTTAAATATTTTTGAATTCAAATTTTAATAAACTTTTACTTGGCACACAAAGTAATGAATTTGAAGATTTTAGTGGCCTTTGAAAAGGATCTCCAGAATAGAGATTAAATTTTTTACATTATCTTTACTCCAGCCAGTATTTTGTGCAATTATATAAAATACAACTTTCCATGTCAAATAATCTCCGAGAAGAGATACTGAGGATATTCCATAAGTGTGTTTTTAGGGTTTTTTACCGCAAAACAAGAGAGAATTCTTACAAAAATAATATACGTGTTCACACACCAATCTACCGTTTTGTGCAATTATATAAAATTCAACTTTCTACGTCAAACAGTCTCCAAGAAGATATTGAAGATATTCCATAAATGTTTGTTTTTAGGTTTAAAAGAAGAGAGAATCTTATAAAAATAACATTGTGTTCACATACAAATCTGTCCATCTGTTTTGTGTAATTATATAAAGTTCAACTTTCTATGTAAAACTTTCTACCGCAAAAAATAAAAGAAAATTCTTATAAAATAACATGTGTTCATATACATATCTGTCTGTCACAGCCATTTTTTCTAAGAAATTCTTTAAAAGTAGAAACTTGAAATTTCGCAAAATAATAAAGAATATTGACCCATATACATATCAACAATCAAAAATATACAACATACTTTTAAAGAAAATTTAAAGGAGCAAATTTAGTACTGGCAAATGTGTTCTTTAATTTCATGTTGTGTGGGGTATAAATTTAAAAAAAAGTAATAATTTTCAGACAATTCGATAATTGCAAAACATGCAAGAAGTTTAACCCTCCTCGCTTATTTCCAAAATTACTAAAATTAAGAAAATAACCAGAATGTTTCTAAAAGCTTACTCAAACTTTACCAGAAAAATTTAATTATGATTCTAGATCGCACAGGTTTGATAAATACACGGTATTTTCAACTGTGTAAAGCTATATTATGCAACATATTCACACAGTGGAATAGGACATTACTATTTGAGAGGTGTTTCATAAAAATTTTTTGTAAGCACCCTTAACTTTTGTTTCAACTTTTAACATACATAAGTGTGGACGAAACCCTCGGGGGACAAGTTCTACTCGTACCTAACATGATGACTGCCAACTACAAGTTTTCTCGTAGTTAGCATTATTGCCAAAGACACCAACTACGAGATAATTTGTGGTTTGTTTACTTACCACATTAGCGCAGTTATGATTAAATTCGTATTATACGAGTAGCTGGACTCGGGGAAGAAAATAAAAACTCAAGATAGGTTTGCATGAACAAAAAAGTAAAAAATATTCAAATTTAGTATGGTACAGTAAAAATAAGCAAAATTTAAAACAACGATTGTGACTTGAAATCTCCCATGAACAATTATTTGCACTGGTTTATCCGAACAACATTTTGCTAGTGTGCATATAGCTAATTGATTAGCAGACAAAATTTAAACAGCACTCTCATCAAATTATTTTTAAAACTTAAGTAATCAAGATCAAGACTTAAAAACTTTTTATCGTAGATGTATTGAAACAACTGCTTCAAGAAGTTAGAAAAAAATAATCATATTACTTTAAATTTTTTTTACTCAGTTTTATCTTGAAACTAGACTTAACTTTTTAAGTACAAATGGACCTAGCGTTACAAGAGTTTCGTACAAACTAAAACAAATAAAGACAACTAAAGGCACATAGTATTTTATGAAACTATTTACAAATATTATTTTCCACATGTACATATACTCTCTATATCATCATCCTGAATTTCCAGTAAACTTTAGGAAAACTATTCAGTAAACTTCAGAAAAAAGTTTTGAATTTTTGAAGATGAAGTGGGAATCGTATTGCAGACGTCTTCAGAAATATATCTACAACCAATTTACATAAAATTTTGTAAACAATAGTTTTCAAGTTCTTATAATTCATTCTCTCAAATCATATGTTATACGAAATAAAAGATTCAATTTTTCAATTAATTCGTTCAACCCCTGTATAATTATTGTATAAATATTTTTAATTGTTAACTATTGAAATTTTACTATGCCAAATTGTATATTTCTACAATGAACAAGTTCTGAGAAAATGCTGTAACAGATGGACAAACATGTGTGATCTTATAACAGTTCCGTTTTGCCCTTTTGAGGTACGAAACCCTAAAAACTGTGTTTTCTTATTTGCAATAACTCACAATATCTCTATATAGTATTACTATGCCAAATTGTATATTTCTACAATGAACAAGTTCTGAGAAAATGCTGTAACAGATGGACGAATATGTGTGATCTTATAACAGTTCCGTTTTGCCGTTTTGAAGTACAGAACCCTAAGAACTGTGTTTTTTGTTTGCAATAACTCACAATATCTCTATATAGTATTACTATGCCAAATTGTAGATTTCTACAATAAACAAGTTCTGAGAGAAATGCTGTAACAGATGGAACAAATATATATAACCTTATAACAGTTCCGTTTTGTCCTTTTGAGGTACAGAACCCTAAAAACTGTGTTTTTTATTTGCAATAACTCACAATATCTCTATATAGTATTACTATGCCAAATTGTATATTTCTACAATAAACAAGTTCTGAGAGAAATGCTGTAACAGATGGAACAAATATATGTGATCTTATAACAGTTCCGTTTTATCCTTTGGAGGTACAGAACCCTAAAAACTGTGTTTTTTTATTTGCAGTAACTCACAATATCTGTATATAGTATAAGCTACATGCTCCAAAGTTTTAAAACTTGCCCAAATGGAAATTAACCACTGATTATTATTTTGTTATAGAACATACATATCCAAATAATTGTATCTAATTATCAGTATAGTGCTTTGAAAATAAATTATTACAAATGCTATTGTAAAGCAATTAATGATAAATTCTGATATAACATTAAGGCCGCTTGCAACAACCACAATATAATTGAAAGTCAAGGTATAATGAGTTATGACTAAATTTGATTAAAATGATTTTAAAAGGGGCTTCCCTAAGAAACTGTCTTATATCCAGACTCCTATTAAAGCTAAATTTGAATAGGTAAGTACATAATTTTTCAATTATATAACAAATGTTCAATACATTTGTATTATAGACAGTTACAAATTATTATTAACAAATTACTTGCAGTAATTATTCGTTTTTCTTTCACTCAACAATTTTGTTGAATTTATTTTAATTTTTCCCCACCACCTAAATTATACACGGTGTCCGGGAAAAGTTGTCGATCTAGAAAGACGATATTCATTGGCTATAAAGAAATAAATTTCCATTGAAGTAAAACGTAAACCACAGCCCTTTTTCTGAGTGCAAAAAAAATTTACACATATTTTTTAACACACCCAATACTTGTCCGGAACGCGGTTTTTAACCGCAGTGGCGATATTTTCGCTGCTGTTTGCAGGTTTTCCCCCGAACGGCGCTGAACAATGTGTGCAAGTATCGTGTGTACTAAAAAGATGACAAATAAAAAAAGTCATCTTTTAAATTTTATTTTAACGACAATCAACTATTTTTCTGTCAAGGAATAAAGTCTTTCTTTGTCCGACACTTATTCCCGGACATATGTATAACTCTTTAAATCTATTACTACTAGCCTGAACATTTGGCAGTATCAGAATTGATATTTCTTCATCAAAGTTATCATCACCTTTAGCTACCTCTTGCAAGTTATTAACATCTTCAATATGGTCATAGATTGAACGAACTTTGTTGGTAGTAAAAATCATCATATGTGGAAGAATACCCTAGAAAATTCGGCAAGATTTTCGAATATTCTCTTCACAATTAAATGAAACTACGTGATGTAGTATTATTTCTACTTTCTTTAATTTCTTTACCACGACCTAAGTTTCGTTGTATTACAACATCTTCAGGTGGGATATTAGCAAAGAAATTAAAGAAAGTAGAAATAATACTACATCACGTAGTTTCATTTAATTGTGAATAATGATTTTCTACAAAATTAACACCAAATATATTCAATATTCGAATGTTCTCTTCTAATATAATGCAATCTTCATTCTTTCAGAAAGTAGCTTTCTTGCAACCATTGTGAATGGCTTCTGGCTTAATCCGCTGCGATGTACAGTATGCACATTCACTAGTCTTTGCAATGAGGTGTTCCGCTTCCTCCAAATACAAAGTATTCAAATCTTCATTAGTGTAAAACTTTAAGCGAGGTGTACGTTGAAGATTTTTTCAAAAAAATTTGCTAGGTTTCTCCTCTATATCCAAAACGTATTCATGAAAGGTTGTAAAACTACAATGAACACATGATCCAGTCGTTTGAGTATCACAAAAGAGCCATTAAATCAACAACTAACTGAAATTTAATATTATTCTATAAACTGCTTGACGTTGGAACTTAAAATATGAAATATTTATATAGCATAGATATCGGCATATATCTCAGTACTTAACGTTCAAAAATATTTATATGGAAAATGAACTAAATTAAGTACTTCAAAAAAAAACGTTTAATTCTATATATAGTGTGAAATCATTTAAATGGACTATTTGTAAGGGTTTCAACTTACCTCTTCTATATTTAGACGAATTATATTAAACAAAGTTTATGAAAAAATACCTTCAATTCTGAGACCAACATAAAAGGGAATATTGTTCTGAAAATTGTGTAAAACGTTATAGTCTTGAGGGGGTTCTACTGAATTCTAAAGTTATCATGATGTTATTAATTATAGCATAAAACCTTTACACATAAAGCAGTGAATACATGAAGTCACACGTAGACAATAGCATGCTGTTACGGCAAGTCAATTATTCAGCAGCTGAACGTTAGAGGGACTTAAATTTCGTAGACAAACAAAATGCACGATATTGTTGCAGTGGAATATATAGGGGTCACTTGCCTTAGTATGCAGACCTCCGCATTCACCATCTAAGGGCATTATCTTTGTAAAACTATGAAATTGTGTCGCTATAAATTTACTTCAAAGATGCCCGTAATTAAATTAGAAAAAACTAAAAACATACGGACCTCTTTTTCTCGGCACAAATTTCCACTACACAGATCATTTCATTAAAAGAAATATGTTAATAGAGATAAAGAACATATACGAACGCAATACGAAATCCGTATTATAATTACGATATTATTGACGCTCAAGTATCTTATAATATTTTAACGACATTTCGTTGTTGAATATATTTGGCGTTAATTTTGTAAATTCATTATCAAATTTTTAGGAATTTATTATTCTAAATTATTGGGTAATTAGCAAAGATATTACCTTTGCTAATAGCCCACCTGAAGATGTTGTAGTACAACAAAGCCTAGGTCGTGGTAAAGAATTTAAATAAAATAGAAATAATACTACGTCACGTAGTTTCATTTAATTGTTGACATTTCGTTGTTTCGTATCATTGCTAACTCTTCTAAAACGGCAAACATTTACATAGAATAAACAATTATACAAGAAAAATTTATTTAATTATTAACAATGAATAGGGCAAATTGGCAATATAATGCTATCTTCATTCTTTCGGAAACTGGCTTTCTTGTAATAATTCTGGGTGGTTTCTGGATTAATCCCCTTAATTTTACGTTTAACGCAATTTTCCGAATAATCCCTTTTATGTTGGTCCAGAATTGAAGGTATTTTTTTCATTAACATTATTTATTTTTGTACATTAACATTATAAAAAACAAAATATTTACTTAACTTCTTCGTTAAACTTTTGTGAGTGAAAGGACTTTCTTTGTTTTTAAAAAAAAAACAAGTGTGCTTTAGACCACACGACTGAAGTAAAACTTCAAATTCACAAAATATGAACTTTGAAATGAATTTACAATTTTATTCACTTTAAACGTAGAATATTTAATGTATTGAACAAAATAATAATTTATAAAATTGTTCAAGAACGAAATGATATTACAAGATAATCCAAAAATCAGAGAGAAAGAAAATGTGTGCTCGCACGTTTCTCTCTTGTACCTACAGTAATATACGAAACGTAACTCTCTCTTTCTGTCTTCACTAACTTATATCTCCCTCTCAATTTCCGTTCACCTCGCCCGATCACAGTTCATAACACTCTCGTCACGCATTCACCAGCTTCCTCCCCAAGTCAAGCGTGCGTAAAGAAATTTTACTTCAAAAAATAAAATTCATTGACATGTCTTCTTGTTCTTTTATCTCTAATGGAAAATACTCAGTCATTTGCGGAACAAACAAAATGAATCAATATCTCATTAAAATCAGTACAGCCATTTTAGAAGTGCAATACACATACTAATGTACAAACATGCATACATTACACCACTCGTCTTACCATAAATGTATAATAGGAACAGTAAAAAGTAAACATGAAAACTGTATTACAAATACATTTACACAGCGTTGTCAGGCTGATACCACACAACTATACGTGAGCACAAAATATAATTACAACATGAATGATTAAAGATAAAATGCTCATTACGCGATAAGGCATTTACGCAGCGTGACAATATATCATAACAGTGACTTTATTTAAATATGTTTACTTGTCTTTTATTAATTAATGGAATACTCAGTGAGTTACATCCAACGCATTATCACAAACAGCTACAGGGGTAACTGCACATGAACTCATGTTTGGGTATAATATTACATCTTCACAAAGAACCATCTCGCATGTCCCGTTACAATTATCAAGCGAATCAACA
Organism: Druceiella hillmani; assembly: GCA_039881145.1. Classification (NCBI taxonomy): domain Eukaryota; kingdom Metazoa; phylum Arthropoda; class Insecta; order Lepidoptera; family Hepialidae; genus Druceiella; species Druceiella hillmani. Next base: position 5,560,584 of record JAYKKI010000097.1, on the reverse strand, counting down.
AATGCACATTCTTTGTTGATTTCGTCACATGATGCAATCCAAACAGACACCTTACTGCAGTAACGTTCATGAATCTTATCTTACTTTAAAACATTGCATGATTTCGCTGTTATAATTGATAAACATTAAAACAAACCTTCGTTTTTACAATTATAAAACATTAAATATAATTTACCAAGGTAAGATTAACGATGAGATTAAAGAATGACGATTTCTTTTCATTTGAATTTCTTCTATGTACCACTGTTCTCATTATGGTGGTGAAGAAAATTATATTAATTTAAAGGTCCTTATGAAAGAGGCGTTCTGTATCAGATTTATCATTGTCCACACCTCCGATAATGACTGGTAAATAAATTTTTTAAATTAAGATTTTAAACTAATTTGTAAATTGTGTTTAATCAAAGTGGACGCATACAAGCTACATTATATTTTCTACATATTTAAATTTAAATGTAATATTCACATCAAATCTATCAGTATCACATCAGAAAATCAAATTAGTGCAGTCTTATATGTAGCAATTGAAAAGCCCTAATAGCTTCCCTTACATAATGATAGGACACTTAATAATGATTCGTCTTTAACAGCATTTTTGTACCAGTTTCAAAATATTACACACAAATCGTAAACTTATACAATATGAAAAGTGTCACAATACAAATATATATTAATTATAATTTATAATTATTTACTTAAATATTTAAAACACCTATTTAGCTATTTTTAAATGAACATCATTTTGTTTATCTTCTTTTTAAAATTTTTCAATATTAGTGTTCTTTATTAGCGGAATATTCTCATTTGCTTTCGAGCATAAATTATTGCTGTAATAGGCTATTTGACAACATTGAAAATATACCACAATTTGGGGTCATCAGATTATAATGTAAATAAGACTATTGCTTTTAATTTTCAGAAGAATAAGTTAAAAAAAACGTTTTTAAATTTAATCAGCGTCGCAAACGCCCCGTTATTGGTTAAAAGTCAGATGACGTCACAGACAAGTTTTTAAATCTTTAAAAAAAAAGAAGAAACGATCATTGTCCTTTTTTTTTTTTTTTAATTTATAACTATCACTTTTTGCATTTAATATAAATTTTTTTATAATATGAATTCATTACGTATGTTCATTACGTATTATATTATATAAAAAGAAATACATTACAAATGATATATTTAATTAAAATAACTTCCAGTCATAATTAATGTATAAAAAAATTTATTTAATTCCCATGCAATGCATATGCTAATGTATATATCAGCACTATAATTTTATTCCAAACATAAATCATAGATAAACAGACTTTCCTGAATGTTGTTGGATAAACAAGATGTTATTGTTAAAATTGACAGATTAAGTAAATATTCGAGTTGGATAATTAAATTTACTATATTTATATTATAAATACTTAACAATTTGTAAGAAATTATATTTTTAATTGTGTAATAAGTGCTTAGCGATAAAAGATAAAGTGGAAAAAAGGTTAAAACATATTCCCTCGCAAACAAAAGTCATCAGGTATGAAATTTGTTAAATTGATTTTTTTATAATAAATAATCGTCTGCTGCAGAATTTTTTTAAACGTATCGTTTTTAATGTATATTCTTTCATATCATATCAAAAATTTAAATTTAGATAAATACTAACAATTGTCAAAATATCATTGGTACTAAAACACATTCATACCAAAATTTAATAATCTTATTCTTTTGGTTTATAGACATTGATATGAATAATAATATTTAAAACACAAATATTACTTATATCGAAATGATCTTCACACATAAAAACATTTGAGTTTACTACAATGCTGTTTGGATCTCTTTGGGCTAATTGCAGCCATTTTTTTCGTCTTTTAAAATTTGTTGGCACTGAAACGAACACTTTGTGTCGACTTTTTATAGACGTATTTGTACATTCTGTCACTACACACCATTTTAATATGAAAATAAATAATAATCCCCTTCAGCGGGAAGGACTGTTTGTTTACATTGAGTGTGACGACACATTAGCCGTCAATACAAAAATAGTGTTTTTAGCGCAAGTTTGATAATTCAAACTTTAACAGTGATTTATGTAAAAAATACGGCATATATCCTGGAAATATAAATGTAGTGAGCTTATATACTAAATAGAACAATTTAAAACAAATAAGCAATTCAAGTCAAATAGCCTATTGTACACAGCCAATATTTATAGATTTAGCAAAAACTTACATTTTCAAAATTGTAGACATTGCAATAACTTTTTAACTACCAACAGGGTATTTGCAACATATTTGAATAAAAATAAACATCTGACTAATGTATGACATACATTAATCAGATATTTATTTTTATATAGTCTTCGAGTTAAGAATAATGATTAATAATGTTTAACTGCAATAAATTGAATATAAATATTTTTATTTAATGATTGAAATAAAAATATTATTTTTTTTTCAAAATGTGTAGCTAAAGCACAGCATAAATTGTCCAACTCATTAAAAAAAAATTATGTCGAAATGCATAACACTGCTAATAGATGACTTCTTCAAGTAATTGTGTCAAGTAAAAACAGCGACCCCTTAAATTGAATTCTGTAAATAATATTTAATAATATTTAATTTTTTAACGAAGTGTGCAAAAAATATAGGACCTCCCCTTTTCAATTTCATTACTTATTTGGGGAAATGGGCAATTTACATACCACACGATTTAGTGCTTTCGCACGAAGCTTTAGCAGGAATGCAATAAGTCAATTTTTTCGGCTTAAAACAAGTTTTTTGGGAAAAATATCAATTATAGTTCTATAAGATACATTTCCAATAATTTTAAAGACGTCTTCAAAAATTGTCAAATACCCTATTCGGTTAGTGAAATAGTGAGGAGTAACAGTGATACAATCAGGAATGCAGCGTCCAATCTCTGTTTGTATCATATGAAATTTGCATCTTCTTATACCCACATTTTTATTGACCACATTTCTAAATATACATATAATGTAACCTTGCAATCCTTTTGTATTGCCAAGCAGATGGTCCAGAATCCAACACAAACAGAAATATCGTCATACACAGCTATATTACACTTACCAGTTTTTCAATAACTACATTGTGACAAAATTAAAAAGTTCTATTTTTTAGAGTTCAATTGCATGAGTACACAGAGATGAACACCATTATGGAAGAAGTGGAACATAAAGCAAAAGCTTACCAGAACCGCTTAAAAGCTCATACAAACACCCTAGCTACAGCATTATGTGAACCATTAAATGACAGAAGGCTCAAAAGGCAACACATTTGGGACTTGATTAGATAATCAGCATCATAATAGAATAAGAGACAATTTCCTTACAGGAGGAATAGATCTCTCCTGCCAATAAACTCCTACAACAGATCTGTTAAGGGCTTATGAAGCCGATCGCATGATGATTGAAAAAAAAAAAAAAAAAAAATTTTTTTAGTGTTATGTAGCTCAAAAGAAAAAATGGAATGGATTTATCTGTCTATCTCTCCGTTTGTATTTATCAGTCTAAATTTCAAATTTCGCACAATAATAAAGCATATTAAATAAGATATATTTCAGAGACATAATTATGATAGATCTCGTAAGCAAAATTATAGTTGTAAATAAACAAGGTGCAACCAAACATAACATGCAAACAACATTCTATTCATACTCCGCCTGCACACCATATACAACTCTAACCACATTTTTAGAACTTGACACCTAAAAAATTTCAAAATCAATATCATGTTGTTTGAACAAATCCATAAATGTAATAATATTTTAACAAGTCTGAACTAGAAATGTGATCAATGTTTTCTTTATATAGCATAAACTAAAATAATCTACAAATAATCTATAATACCTAGCAACACTTTGAAGTTTGAACAAACTAATTATTGATATTAGAAATAAATCCGGACAATCTTTACCACAATGCTACCCAACATTAAAAGCAGGTTGCCAAACCAAACGTTGGTTCGTTTTGCTGGCACACAAACTGTTGCAGCTGGCCTTCTACAAATTATACACGGCACTAAAATACACAAACAAAGGAAACAAGCATATAGTGTTGGGCCCTGGTGTTAAAAGACTAAAAATTATACTGTTATGTAGAGAAAAAGAAAAAAAAAGCTACTAAAAATTTTATTTAAATCGTCAATAAAACACTTGTGAAACTTTGCACTTTTTATGAAAAGTAATTTTTCATAATAGTTTGTAAATGTTACTCCAACACAACCTTTGAACTAGCGAGATGAAATAAAATGCTGATTGTGTCTCGTTATATCCTACATCCATAGATGTACAAGATTAATCTACAAAACTGACAGCCTCGACAACGTAGTGAAACATTCACACAAAATTCGAAGAGAGCGAAAGACATTCCTTCTGACAACAGACCATCTATTTTTTGACTATTTTTATTTCTCATTAACAATCTTGATGTTTTAAAAATATTATGTACATATGTGCCTTTACGATTGTTTTCTTTTTTTGTTTTCTATTACAATTACAAATCGCATTTTATTTTTTGCATTTTCCCTGATTGCCAATAGCTGAATTATTTGATTTTTTTATATTCTAAAAATATAAAATAATATATTTTTAAATATGATACTTCTGCAACACCAGGCTCATTCCCCTCGGTCTCCTTTGTAATATTAATTGCAAGTAAAAACCTTAATAAAATAATTATTGGCAGACATTTAATAATAATGCTTATTCAAGCCACCACAAAATAACTGTCTTAATTATAACAATACAACAATAGTTTTGCTATATATTAGAAAAATATAATTTATACGAATAAGTTAATTGGACAAGGTTCTTAACGTTTCTTAATATGATATTACTAGTAAACAATTATACAAGAAAAAATATTTGCTAAAGTTTCTAATAATTATGACCGCTCATTATCAATTGTATTTTTTGGTTTGCAATCATTTATTACAAGAAATGGGAGAAATTCTCTAATCTAGTATAGGAATGTATTATTTTGAGACTATCCCCCAGGTATGGTCTATATAAGCATTTACAATTCCAATAGCATATTTCGGAGTAAAAAAACCACAACCTTCATTGCTTTTGGTCTTCTTAGATGTAATTAAAGATTATTAGTCAATTAAAGTTCATAGTTATAAGTTAGAACCTAGATATTAACATAATTATTCATAAACGAATACCGTAGAGGTCTATAAAAAATTGTTTACCGCCAAAACGCAGGTTACTCAGAGGTTAAAACTTCATGATATATGTAAATAAATGGACCTTTTCCATTGTCGGAACTATGACATAACTGTTTAGTATCATTTTCATCGTAACATTTGCAAAAAGATTACAGAATTTCTTAAATTAGATCGCAATACCTCCTCGATAAAATTATTATTAGACATATGTTTGTTAACCTTTCAAAAATGAATTTCTCATGTAAATATTCATCACAAATGGAGTTAATTACGATATTACAACATATAAAATTAAGATTTAAAACTGTCATTCGAGTAGATATGCGGAATAAGCTAATATCCTTTCCAGTACAATGTCCTGTGATAGATTGAATGGAAAAAATATGGCCTACTTACAGTGGGTCCAGTATGGAAGTCAACCATGTTTTAAAAGCGTCAGGATTTTCTATTAACATATTGTTGGTGTTCAATTTGTACTATAGTCATCCACTAAAATATATAAAACCACATGTAAAGAAATAAATAACACTAATATAATATATTATTGTATAATCATTAACAATTTTATTCACAGAAACGAAATGCAGTCTACGAATTATTTTCTTCGAAGCCTATAGATTTTTTACAATGTTGCCATTATGAAATTAACTAAAAGTGTTACCATATCATATAAACATAAACCTTACAACCATGTTCAATGCCAATTTCATACATATTTTCGCATTAATATATTGGCAACGACCAAATTACCTGACAGCAGTTGGAAACAATCGTATGATAGAAAATTGAATTTAAAACATTAATGATGCAATATTTAGCCTTTTATTTATTTTTTAGATTAAAAGTATTTGCGAGTATAAATTAATATTATTCTTGAATAGTTGACTCTCATTCCATTATTATAAATGATAACTTGTTATAGATAACAATCTATAACAAGTTATAAACATTTAGACAAAATATTTGGATAATAAAAATATTATTTGTCAATATTTGTTTTATTTTATATATATTTAAAAAAGGGCATATTTTATTATAATGATAAAATACTTTATAATGAAAGTAAGTTTTATATAAATTAAACAATAACTATTTTACACACATTATTGATTTTATTCATTGATACATATTACAATATAATTGATTTTATACGAATTTAATTATAATATTGGATGCTTTTCTGGTCCTTCTTGGTCGACTCTTTTCTTTGATTGATGTATTAGCTTCTAGACAAATCTTTGTCGAATATAGGCAGGTATTTCTGAAAAAATATCATTTTTCTACTCTGCAGTCATAAAATTTTGATTCTTGGTATTAAATGCAATATCACTTGAAGCCTTATTAAAACTATTTAAGGGCATTCCATGGACATCCTAGCTTCACGAGTTCACCATGTAAATCATTTGTAAACTACGTACACTTCTACCTTTTCCGCATATGGCCGCCATGCTCGCAGATTATCGATGCGAAACATCTAATAGCGCGTTTGGATGGAAGATAAAACGTCCTGATGGCATGTCACGACGTGCCATTAAGTTGGCTTCGCGTCTTGCGTCTTTCTGACTTAATTCGGCCAACTTTACGTCTTGTTAGCTAATAGTATTATAAAATTAAAAATATGCTTTAATAGGTTATTATAATATATTCCAGTGAAAATTATGTCATAAAAATCTGAATATTTGTTTTTTTAGTTTTGAATTTGTCGAAATAAACATATTTCAATTTGAAAATATATAAAAATTCGATATTTCACATTTGCCATGACTGCTCATATTTTTTTAAGTAACCTAACAAGTTAGAATCTTACAAAAATTAACTGTAAGTGTACTGAATTTAATCCATAATTTCTATTCGGTCTATTATTCATACAATTATTGTGACACGAAATTCGATATAATTTCGTTCTATCGAATATTTTGACATGTTTGCCAAGCCGAATTCATAGACGTACTCACTTCAAAAAATTGTCTAAAAATCAAATGGATATTTTATACAGAATTTTATTTTTGGGGTGACTACAAAGAAATGTCACACTTTCTACTTAAGTAGCTTTAATCTTTTTATTTAAAAGACAATTGCAGACCATTGAGAAAAAAACCTATGTAATATAGATTTTGACATTACATCTCAATTGCTACGTTTGTTATAAACTGAACTGTCAAAATTTCGTATACAATATACATCATTAAATTATATATAATTTATGTATGTATGTAAATAAATATAGTAATATATTTCCATATATTAAAAGAGAATATATTTTCAAATAACGCTATGAATTTTAAATCGTCACTTTATTTTCGAAGTTGTTATTTATTTTGTTTCATTAGATCGGAGTGTATTATTATAGACTTTATACTTTGAAGGCTTCTTTTCAAATTTATTAAAAGTTATCTTTAAATAATATTCGTGTCATATATTCATTAGTGAATTAAGGAAGTGTTGGACTTTGCTCCTCTCAGCGACGTGCTTTTAAAGGTAAATTATTTTAAATTAAGTTTAATTTTCTCTCATGATTTCTGTTTTTTACTTCATATAAGGTTAGGAAATGTCGGTCTTTTATTTGCAATACGGAAAAGAAATTAAAATGTTACTTTTTATCTGCCAAACTGCTTATATATCTATTTTTATTCAATATTTGCACTAATAACACATTTTTAAAATTCCGAATCCAAAATTAATCCTTTGAAATTTATTAAAATTTCTTATATATTTAAATTTGCCTTTAGATAAAGGAAATTTTGTTCACAGTTATTTCTGTGAATTTTTTTATTTAAATACTTTTATAATCATAGCTTAGTTTTTAACACAGGTTTCACATTATATTCTATTTAGGCATGAAGGCTGTGTGCTGTACGAATAAAAAAAAAAGAAAATCTGAATGTACAGATCAAAAAGCTTAAAGATTAAACGATGTCTTGAATAAGATAAGTGTAGTAAAAAAATGAGTGCTAAGAAATTGTAGAAAATATTTGAGTTGAGAATTGTAGAAAGCTTTGACTACGTTCAATGATAATTCACTTCTATATTTTCAATTTTTGTTCTCCGATAAACCATATTTTTGTTTTCCAATAAACTATAAAATTAATAACGATGGGAAGCAACTTCAAAACAATTTTATATATTTCTTCTAGCACATTCGGAAACTTACACTTTCATAAATATTCAGCTTTGAATATCCATACTTTAAATGTAACAGTATCCATACTTGAAATGTAATAGGAAAAAATTTTTTTATCAGTTGAAAGCGTTATCAATGTCAGGGATTTTTGAGATCTTTATATCCTCATAATTTTTACTCTAAAAAATTATTTGTTTTCTTGTAGACAGTGCTATTATTATTTTATAAAACATTTTTTTAAGGCCAGCCTTACATTATTTTTCTTAAGGTGTTGAAGGGTCTGATTTTCCTCCTCTGAAATTTGCTTGAAATATGTCCGTAATGGTTTAATCTTTATTTTAAATGAACTAGAACTACGAGTTTACAATATGTAATAATTGTTCAAAACCCAAGAAACTGTGATAGGAAAATACAAAGAATCAGATTCATTTATCGACTTGAGTTGCAGATAGTTTTCAATTTAATACTGAGTTTGAATTTGGCAAGTTTTTTATTCTTAGTAGATATTCTACTAAGAATAATACTTAGTAGATATTCTACTTAGTAGATATTCTACTTAGTAGATAAGTACCTATAAAAAACTTGTTAACTTCAACATTTTAAATTACAAGCTTGATATAGAAAATGAATTTGCTAAAGTTTTAGATTTCAAATAATTTTAACTGAATAGTCGAGCGAGAAATTGGTCCATTTTTGACATGGGTGTTTTTGGTGGGATAGGTTTTCAAGTAAACGATCAGAAGCTGATAAAAAAGAAATTCTTTTTGATCAACCATATGTATTTTATATATTTTTTTATGTGTGATTTTTTAATGGCTACTTCAATTTAGATGTAATTTTTTTATATTGAAATAATTATTTGTTTTCATTTTTTAATGTTGCTTGCTTTCATTAAACATTTAATGAATATAGAACTATATTTACTCCACAATATATGAGTAGATCAATTCGTTGTGAATGTGGAGTAAGTGTTTTAAGCCCATTAATATTATTGAATATTTTTTAAATGTATTTTTTCAATATGAAATTCAAATCTTCCCTTAACAAGATTATGTATCTTCTTTCTAATAAATACAATCCAGTCTTGATATTTGTGGACATTATGTTTCTTGAAAATTTGTTAATGAGGAAAATACTGAATTTGTTCAATTATAGTACTAAGCCTACAAAATGTATTTATAATATTTGATGTGTACATTAAAGTTTGAAAGAAACAAATTAATAGACGTTTATATAGAATATGAGAGAAGTTCTAAGCCGTAAAAAAAACGAGTGTGCTTTAGACCACACGACTGAAGTAAAACTTCTTTAGCTCCATCTATATGTATGTATAATATATACATGTATATACATATATTAATTTTCTAGAAATATTTAAATTTATTATCGGTTTTCATTGATAAATTAATATTTTTGAATAGATTTTTTTATTTTTATTCATTATTTTCATTATCGGATACATCAGTAATTACTGTGGTTGATTGTAAGGTCGAGATAATAGGCTTATGATATGAGAAATAAGATACATATGTTTTCGAATGAAAATCAGAAAGATATTTAGAGAAAACTGCATCGATTGTTGTTCCATGTCTTGTGGTAGGCTCATTCCGGTTATTATTCATTTGTAGTTCTAATTTATCTTGTAGACAGTTTACCAAGAGTTATCCATCTTCAGATGCGAAATCAAGATTCAGATGCAAACTTGCAAACGAATTGCTGCTACTACTACTACTATATATATATATATATAAATATATAAATATATATATTATATATATATATATATATATATGTATATATATATATATATATATATATATATATATATATATATATATATATATATATACATGCGCACTGCTCTCTCTTGCTCCTACAGTATGATACAGACAATAGGCTTGCACTGTGTCTTAGATACAGGGTGTCCAGTGGCAGATTTCAATGTTTGAAAACCATTGAAATGTTTGAAAACCATTGCAAAAGTCTGCTTTCTGAAACATCCAAAACATCGATCTCGAGTATTTCGACTTCAGTAATTGAAACTAACTGTCGCAAAAGGTGGCCTGAGGCCTGTGACTGTACATAAAGGTTTTGCGTTTGGTCTCTACATGACCGCGTGAATAATAATCACAAAACAACGCCATAAAAAGGAAAAATTAAAAATTTGTCTATCTCAAGTAATTACCTGATATCTTGCTTTGACATACTGACAGATATATCATGATAACATTCTTATATAGTATTCCTTTAACTGTAATACCAAGTGGATTCTCATGAGTAATTAACAACAGTAATCACAAAGTACCAAAATCATTTTGTGCACAATGATATTAGGATATCGGCCGTCTACCATGATATACTCGATGGCCATCTATGATTTTGCAGACGATTGAGCAACCGTGCAATCTACCATCGACATTTACATTGAAATAGATATTCAATGTTGGTGATGGGGCTGATGATTTAAAGAAATAAAAAAAAAGATGATGATGATTTTAAGAAAAAAAAAATCAATATCCTCATACTGGGTGTCAATTTTACACATGGCAACCCTAATGCACACTAGACGTGTTTAACCCTTTACTGAAACGATTCAGTGTTGCAGAACATCGCTATGTTTCAAATGATCCGAAACAGTTTGGTTGTGTTAAACGTATTATTTGGAACATTGTATCTTGAGTTCCGAACTGTTGAAACGAAACGAAGCGAACACTGTTCCACTGTTTCGTTTTGATTAGTGAGATACAGATATGGACGGCGCACTACAAACTGCGAAGAATTGTTTATATAAACGATATATTTTATTCTCTGTGACTAATTATAAGTTGATTTGTATTGTCAGGGTACGAAAGCGGCAAGTTTAAATTATTGCCGGTTTGTTTTTAAACTTATTAAAATTAAGCAAATTAATACGCTAATACATTTTTTGTACCTTTTATTATATGAGATGGAATATTAAAATTTAAAGTATTTGAAAATTTTAATGTTTTAGAATTTAAAGTATTTAAAAATTTGAATGTTTTAGAATTTAAAGTATTTAAAAATTTGAATGGTTAATATTTAAAAACCTCTAGTATTTAAATATTAATTATTAATGTACTAACATTCGTATAAATAATTTTTCAAATTAATTTACTAATACCACTTATAAAATAAAAACATAGAAAAATCATCACTCAATCACTGAAATAAAGGAAAAAGTAATAAATCCTTTTACTTATAAGATATACATACACTTTAAAATGAGCCCAATACTAATATTTATACATCCAGAATTATAATAGTAGTATAAAAATATAAATTTTTATCACTTTCTGTCTGGACAGTACAGTTTCAAATTAAATATTTCAATGTTCAAATCACAACAAAGATATATTTGGTTCACCGCAAACACTTTTGATACATTATAGCAATATACAAACATTTATTTCATATCTGTTCCGTTTGGAATATTATCTGTGGTTCCGAACACAAGTTCCAAATGTTCCAAATGAAACGCATCACTGTTCCGGGACATTTCAGTGATCCAGATTCAAATATTCCTTCAAAACAAAGATACATACGGCACACTTCTAATGCACACTGGACTCTGCGCAGCATTCTCAAAGCTATATATGATGCACCGCATCAAATACTTTATTCGGCCTGGAATACTGAACTATTTGAATATTATTTTGCAAAAACTTTGTGGTCGTCAAAGGACAAAATCACATCACCATTCGATGTGTCCTATTTTTTGAATGTGGCCAAGATTGTAATTTTGGTGTTGATGACGCAACAAGCACTCTAAGGAAGGTTTTAGTCCTATTAGACCGATTACATAGAAAATGTTCACTGCATACATATTCTTCTCCGTCATTTCGTTCTTGACAGAGTGGTCGTGTTCAGCATGTAGTATTGTTATGGATGACCGTTGTTACTCACCTTACGATGCCTCTCCATCTCTCCCTATTTGTCGTTGCACTCATACAGGAGGCCTCCTACAGAGCAGACTTGGTTTGTTCTGTCCACCGCATCGACGATCTCCCACGTGGTTTAGTACCATCTACTTTTCCCTGCACAACAATACGCTCTATGGAGCTACTGTCTCCACGCATGATTTGACCAAAAAATTTTAGAATCTGAGTCTCAACAAGTTTCGATAGACGTTGCTTGATGCCGAGTTCTTGAAGTATAGAGACATTTGTGTAGAACTCAGTCCACGATACCCCAAGCATTTTTCTCCAGCATCACATTTCCAGAACTTCTATTTTCTTCTTCTCAAGTATTCGTAGCGTCCACGTTTCTGTTGGGTGGAGAAATATGTGGAATACCAGTTTGAACGAGTTAGGTCTTAGTGGCCTTGCTAATGTTTCGGTCCCTCCATATTTTTTTCAATTTGTCCATACTGCATCTTGTAATCACCATACGTCTCCTCACCTCATCCACGTATTCACCATTGTTAGAGATCAACGCTCCAAGGTATACATATGACTAGACTACTTTGCATATTAGTGCTTCCAAAGTTATGAATGTCAATTATGTAACTGGTAATGAATTTATGGGTTTCAATTATGTTGTTACGAATTGATTTGATATTATTAAAAAAAATATCTTTATAGTTTTAAGAAGTCAATAAAAGTCAGATGATACTTATTAGGTATATTTGTATATTTATTAAAAAGTAATATATATGAAATTGAGAAAAATAAATCATATTAAAAAAAAAAAACAAATGAAATATTATAAATTATTACTACAATTTTGCTCCAGAAAATGTCATCACATAAATGATAAGGCATTCAATGTGTTATCTGCTAAGGAGTTTCTCAATTTTTTACAAAAATAGTCAGCAGGAGAAATAGCTTGCTCATCTTCGGAATTTGTAAGCGGTATAAACAATAAATAATTGTACACAGCTGTTAGGTAGACTTCATGTCCACTAGGAGCACAATCATGAATGCACATTTTAATTCTAATAATATATTCTAGATCTGTGTTTTCTGTAGAGGAATGTTTGTTTCCTGTCGTAGTTTTGTGTATCTCTTTTTCCAGTTGTTGTGCGATGGTTAACTCCTCGTCTCTATCATCACTACTTGTGGTTACAGTTTCCATTTAGGGTTGTTTCTATTTAGACGTCGTTGTGGACTTTCTTGTGTATGCTTAAATTTCAATCTTTCAATTTTCAAATTTGTACAATATATGTTTTTCGAGTGAAGCTGCGGTCGTGAAAAATCCTTTATTGTTATGGAAATATTGTAAAACATCAGATGCAATTGTTCATCTTTTTTTTATTCTCTTTCTGAGAGATTCAGCTAGCTATTCACTGAGTTCGTTTGATATAAGATCTAATTTATTCGTTTTTTATTTGATTGTGAAAAATCCTTTAGTTTTTTGAAAATATTGTAAAACATCAGATGCAATTGTTCGTCTTTTTTTTATTCTCTTTCTGAGAGATTCAGCTAGCTATTCACTGAATTTGTTTGATATAAGATCTAATTTATTAAGTGTGGATCATAATGCAGTGTCCACTTTTAATAAACTGGAATCACAGCACCACAAAGACCTAACTATTGTTTTTATTACATCTAAACTATGATGAATATTATAAAGGGCTTCAATTTCTTTATCTGTAAATTTCCCATTGGATTTTGAATAGTAATCCCTTCATAATGCATATTTTTAATTTAAGAAATTGGTCAAACATATTTGGCAGGTTACTTCATATCATTTTACAGTCTGAAATCAGATCCAGGATATTATGCTATTCTTCTAAAGTGTAGGTTATTTTATGCCCATAGAATGCAATTGTTTGTAAAATGTCATTTTTCAAGGTGGAAAGATTTAACCACTCCTCCTATTCTTTTAATAATATCTTTGTATAAAAATCTGGCTCTGAAAATCTAGGTTCATCTATAAAAAAATCATCATCAATTTCTTCTTCACCATCAGTATTTTTAAATTTGTGTTCAGATTGCAGACCTGAAGTTTTCTGGGTTTTATACAATACATGAATCACTGCAAATTGTATTCCATGGGCATAACACAGGTGATGGTGGCCGTCAAAATTCTTACCCGATTTAACGATTATCCTGGCTCAGTGAAAGAAATTATGTCATCGAGATTGAGCTCAAATGCACGCATTTGAGTGCATTTGAAAGCTGCTGAAATACACGCATTTGAGAGACAATTGTTAGAACAATTGTAGCTAACATCAGCTCTCATTGAATCTTTTATCCTCAATAATTCCAAATTTTTGTGAATGTTTATATTTAAATACCTTCTTTTTCGGGTGGAGGTGTATTTGTCAAAAGTAGTAGTGAATCTTTGATTTGAGAATTTTATTTCTTTAAATTGTTCAATTAATTTGTTCTTATTTTGATCACTCTGTTCCAGAACTATCTTGTTTATAGTTATAGGAGATTTTAGTAAAATATAGCCAGATTGTTTAAACAGATATCTTATGTCTTCAGAAATATAAAATTTGTTAGTTGGAATTCCATCTAGTGCTGCTATTTTGGTCACACGAGCCCCCATAGGTAATATACTTGAATAGTAATTTGTAAGTTCAGTTTTCTTTATTCGAGGTTCACTCCTAGTGTTTCCTTCTTACTTGATCCTTGTCTTGAGTCTTGCCTGGCATTTCACCAATATGCTTAGCATGCATGTGGGTGCATAAAACTTCAGTTAAACCACCAGGAGTTTTAATACTTGTTTGCAAAGTTTGCATTTGATGATTTGTCCATTGTCTTCTTTCAAGAAATGTTCCCAAATCGAAGTTCTGTGTGCGTGTGTTTAAAAACTCCTTGTATATGGTTTTCTTTGTTGATAACCCGACGAAATAATTAAACAAAATTAAGTTCATTGAATGGTTTAAAATATTACATTTATTATATTGGAGGAACACAGATATATATTTTATAATAATAAAACAATAGTTTTTAATTTGTTTTATCAAAATTGATCTTATGACATTGCAACATTTACAACATTCTCAAAATTTATTTAATTCAAAGGTATAAAAAAAATTGTTTTTTGTTTCACTTAATTTTATCACTACATTCAAATTTACCTTCTATAGGTATATATTTAATAATTTGTTTAATTGGTATTTATAAATTGTTGTATAAAGTAAACAAGTTACTTAGTAGGTAAACAAAATAGTTTAAGTACTCACATTGTTGTATCACGTGTGTAAAATTTATGATCCAAATGAAGAGTCGAACATGTAGTCTATCGGTTTATAATTTATTTATAATTTCGTGACCATAGCCAATAACTTCACAATCACAAATTCCAAAACATACTAAAAAAAACCTTTCGGTTTGATTGAGCCAGTAGAATTGGATGACAGCCGATTGTGCAATATATACAATTTACTTTCAATTTTGAAAGTAGTACTCATGGACTTCCGCAAAGGGGCTTTCGTGCTCTGCATTGCAATTTGCAGAGATTCCCTTATGTTAAATGATTACACAATATTGAAGTCTATGTTTTATTTGAAAGGACTAATTCTCGCTCAATATTCGTCGTGTTGTTCGTGAACTATCTGAGTCTAAAATAAGTCATTGTGAATTACCGCAATGCAACTTGTTAGTTCGGACAAACAGTGCTGTCTGCTATTTTTAAGATATTACAGTACAACGTACATTTGTATTTTCAGCCTCTAAAAGGTAAAGGCAACCCCTAAAAGGGTAAAATGGAAATTTGAAGTTAGGGCAAATTGAAATAGTGAAATTTAAATTGTTGGGTTTCCGATTGATGAGTGCTTGCAAATATGTTTTACCACTCGGAGTATCTAGTCACAAGTCAAAGATTTTTATTCAAGAAAACTTTCTGTAATTTAGGACAGACGGAATGCATTTTAAATTGGCTACCTATTTTTTTAGTTTTAAATTAAGTGGTAGAATTGAAGGCCAATTTACAATTAGAAAAAAAAAATTCTGTTGCTTTGCTCGGTCTGTCATACCACAGGTTTGTACAGTGTGTGAAATTGGCTTGAGGCTGGGTTGGTTTTCCCACAGTCAGTTTCACATTGTGTGTAAGTTCAAAAGTTCTCAAGTGGTAAAGAACATGTTTAAGAAGAAGCGTTTTAAAAAGCAATTGTAAAGCCATTTATATGTCATATTAAGCAATTAAAAGATTCAATCTTCTCTTTAAGTACTTCCGCTCTACTCACTATAAAAACATGCAAATTAACCTATCTTAAAGTTACCTATAAGATAGGTTATTTGCATATTTTGTATAATTTGTTTTTATATATAACTGCATACAATTTTATCGCCGACATGTCGTTACTGGTAGAGTCAAACGGATTTGCCTGTGTAAGAATGTGTACACAGGCAAATCTATTCAACAACAAGTAGGGATGATGGGAACGACGAGTTAACCATCGCACAACATTTGGAAAAAGAGATACGCATAGCTACTGCAGGAAACAAAGATTCCTCTAGTAAACAAATATGTTCTAATTATTAGATGGATAGTAGTGTATTGGGTGCGCAATTCAAATGATGTCCATATTTCATAATATTTAAGTAGTTCAGTTTCTAGAAATTCCACAAAAGTAATACCATTGGTATGTGTAAATATTTTTTTATATCCAGTGGTACATGTAGGTATTCTTTTTTCCACCCTGTCTAATGTACTTGGGGTAAATTACTAATAAATATGAAAATGAGTTTGTTTCTTAGTTCCATTTTTATGGTTCAATTATTCAACTGATTTTCATGAAATTTGGTTTACAAATTACCTGTTTCATAAATATTTTATTTCATGAAATATTAATAAAGTAAACCTTATTTAGATTCATTGAAAATTCTACATAATGAAGTTCATTTTCCTCTAACAAAAGAAAGGCAAACATTTCGTTTAGTCATTTCTTAATGGGATACTTTGTAGGCGTTATTTGAATGATTATGTGTTTTTCATGATACGTTATCAGTCGTACGACTATTATCGTAAGGCCACAGATTGCGAAAACAATGATATAATAGATGTACACACTTGATAGTGATGTTTGCTACGTATTTTATTACGACACATTTTATACGTAAACTAAAGCACGTGGAAATTGTAATCATGTTTTGCTCTTATCTCGATAAACTTCCCATAGTCTCTCCGGCAGGATTATGGATGAGGAGATATGGTATTGCTGCACTCGTGTCCGTTATCTATGACAGTTTACTTATTTCTGTAGCTTAATTCTATGATTTTCACTGTCAGGAAACATTTTTGCGTGATAGTTTTCACTTTCCGAAAACAATGTTTTGAGTGTTTTTTTGTGAGTTTGTAGCATATTCCTCCAAGTTTACTGCATTAACTTCGATGTAGTTGCTTTTAAAGAGTTTCAATGAAAGGGGATTCTTAAATATTGCATAATTATGTACGTTTGACTGTCATTTCGATTACTACAGGTCCGAGTTTTATAAAACTTTTTGGACTTTAGTTTTTGAAATTTCCTGTTGGTATAAATATGTAATTATTTTTTTTCACCTAAGTGGGATTTAAATTCATGCCCGTTTAGATATTTAGTACGTTGGATAAATATCATTAAAAATCCCTTTTTTTTTGAATTATTTGATGTCATATTTTTGTACCATTTACAATGTGCAATCCGTGTAGCGCTATTTGTAAATTTATAGCAGCATATTTACTGACGGAATGACAAATTACTACAAGGAATAATCACTTAATTCTGAGAAAATGTTTACTTCTTCTGAATTTATTGTGTTATGGTTCATTTTTATTTAACATATGTGTTAAAAAAAATCTCAAATTCCAATGAATCAATTGAGCAAGAGAGCCTTCGAAATTGGCCAGAGGATCTTAATTATCAGCCAGGTCATAAGAAAATATAATTTTTTTCAATAATTGTGCTTGTCTAGACTTTAAAAGAATAACTCTTTAAATATTTGGAAAGTGAACATATTGCAAACACACAAGTTAAGAAGTTTTTATTAGACATGGTATATCAAAACTATAGAAAATTATATTATCAACACTATAGAAAATTATATTATCAAAACTATAGAAAATGATATTATCAAAACTATAGAAAAATATATTATCAAAACTATAGAAAATTACACAATTAATAGAAAATTACACTGCATTACTTGGGCTGGAATGTCACTATCCTTGCGACTGTATTACACCTCGTTTTACACAGCAACTCAGCTAGCAAACAAGCCAAGCTGAGACTGGAGACAGCCAAAAATAATAAAAAGGATGACAAAAATACAATCGCAAAAAGACATGTCACTTTTCGGATTTGACATTATATATTTGTCAGAATGAGCTTCTTGACTTATTTTTAACAAACGTCGTGCTTTTTTGCATTACTGCGCAAAATTTCTCAAATACAATTTCCAAATCTGCGAAGGCATACATGTATTATAATGTACATTGATCCATATCAACACACTGTTTTGGTGCATATATATAATGTTCTAATTTAGTTTTTATAGTCTTATGCAAATTTTGCTGTAGTATGCCTACATGGTCACGTAAGGCCACACTTGTTCGTTAAGTATTTTTGTCAGTTGAATCTACAAGTTGAACTGATTTGTATTATAAAATATATTTTATAGTGGTTTTCTATGGTTCTCTGAGAGTTTTATATGCACATTATTACAGTATATTGAGGAGTAGTGAATGCTGGTATCAAGGAAGACATGTAGATTATTATTATGTATTGTAGATTGTAAAAAAACAGATAGATATTTAATGGAATAGTTAACACTTTTATATCTATAAAAACGTGCCTCCTTCATATAGATATGTAACTCCATTTTACCCCCACCTAAAAATTAATCAATAATGTTGGGTTAGAAAATGTAGTAATTTGAATATTGTTATTAAACACAAAATCTGTTATAAAAATATAATATTAAATTACATCTAATTTTATATTCTATAACTAACTGCATCGATGTAGTCGACTTTCTTTGCAAATCGTAGTTCGCTACGTACTATCGCTCAAGCTCATCTGTTCATATATTCATTGTCTAAAAGGCAAGGTTTGAAGAAGCAAAAAATGGTGATTTTGGACGATAGATTTTTGCGCAATCAAGAAAAAAAGCCTGTCAAGTGCGAGTGGAAATCTCGCTACGTGGGTTCCGTAGACATTTAGGCATTTATAAATATATAGTAGTACACGATGTTCCTATTACACTATTTACAAAATTTTAATTTTATCGAATGAAAATGCTGCTATAATCTTTTACAGGGCATATTAAAAAAATATTTACGCATATTTAAAAAAAATATTTTTTCATATGATAAAATTACAAATTTTTCTTCTTTTACTTGTACTGTAAGACCTTGCTTCTTGCCAAATTTCATGATTCTACAGGAAGTACCCTATCAACGGGAAGTACCCTATGGGTTTTGATTTATTTACGAGTGTCAAAATATACGGCATAAATGATTGTATTTTTAGGGTATTTCTTGATTGTGTTGACTTGGAAGCTTGATTTTTTTTACGTCTCCAAGGGACCGTAGAACTAATTATTTTATATTCATTTCAACTTGATACCTCCACGCATTCCAGAAGGAAAGGGTTTTGACAGACAGACAGACGGACAACGAAGTGATTCTATAAGGGTTTCCGTTTTTCCTTCTGAGGTATGGAACCTTAAAAAGGATTTTTAATATTTGATGATAGATGAATTTTGAAATTTATTTGATATTAACTTTTTAAACATTAAAATATAGAAAACGATGGCTGACAATATGACAATACATGTTTATTTAACACTTTCAGTGATGGTTGCAAAATGTGGGCGTTCATTGATTTCACCAGTGACTGCCTAAAACAAGGTGTTCAAAAACATGCTTGTGCATTTTGTTGAATATTTTATAAATGAAATATTATTGATATGAAAGTTTATCTCTGTCTTGCATCTTATTTAATATAGCCCTTGAAAAAGTTAAAAGAGACTCGGGGATTAACACCAAAAATACCATTCTGCATAAATCTACACAATTACTGGCCTACGCTGATGACATTGATATACTTGGGCGAACCAAAAAAGATGTTAAAGTGAAACCTGAGTAATCAATAAAGCAGAAGAGAACAGGCAACTCATCTTTGAAAGAAAGATCCATTTTGATCGATCAATTTTTGGAGCAGTTGAAGAAAATAATATTTGCAGGAACTTATATAACAATGAAATTTATTCTAAATATGGGCATGCAAACATGTGACATGTTTTTTGACAGGTAGATCTTGACTCATTTAAAAACATACTTTCTCAAAGATTAAAGGTACAAGGAGAAGAGGAAAACCAGGTGGTTTTCCTCTTTTCTCAAGGTGGTTGGGCAGTGTAGAGAAAGACGTAAAAAATTTTGGGAGTCAACAAGTTGAGAAAACTTGCATCAAGTCATACTGCCTGGAGGGAGCAGATCGGGAAAACCTTGTCCTGCACCAGGTTGTAGTGCTGACAGAGAAGAAGAAAGTTAATTTTTATTGCAAGCGTTTTTTTAGTAAATTTTACATGCAACTAAGTACTTTTGTCAGAAAATGCCTTTAAAATAAGAGATTTGTTCAATCACTGGGGTGTACAGGAAATTTTTTGTTTTTTTTTATGCTTTTCTTCTCAAAAATTAAAAATGACACTGAAGATGGAATGCAGAATTTTTAAACAATTTTCACAAGTCGAGAAATAGGTACATTTTTTTATTTCAAATGTGAATAGACGAATATTAAAACAACATATGGGCATAAATATAATCAGCAGTGGATTTAATTGTGTCCATATATTGTTCTAATATTTATTTATTTACATTTGAAATTAAAAAAAGATACCTTGACTTATAAAATTGTAAAAAACTTATCAACCAATTTCTATATTATATCTTCACTTTCAAAAGTAGAAAATAGTTTAATGAAAATTTTTTTAATGTAATTTTAAATTTTTGAAATAAAAACCAAAAATGAGGCTAACTTTTCATATTTTTCGAGATTGTTGCAATGTGCATTTAAAGTAAGTTTTTGCCTTTTTTAAACTGATACAAATTTTCTTTCATGTTAGTCGAGCACCGCAGTCTCATTGTAGAACGTAAGAAAAATTAATTCTTCAAGGTCTTTTCACCATGAACAAATATGTTTATACTCACGTTTTGACATCTTGTAACTTCATCAGTCATAGAAATCAATATTAACTTCTGTTTCTTATCTACATTTATTTCACATGCCGAATGTACATAAATGTAATATTGGAAGTTTTGCATACATAAATATGTAGTCACCTTAATCTAAATCATTATGTCATAGCTTGTTGCCAGTACCAAATTTAAAACAAATTATAATCTTACTCGTTTAAGAACGCTCCACTTTAAGTAAACAAGGCACATTGAAAGCACGTGTTGAATAATGATAATGCTATCTGTTAAGCAGTTGTGTGGAAGGTTACCAAAATAAAGAGATTGTCGTCTGACCTATGTCAGCTGGTAACTCTTTGTGTTCTCCAAATTTTTTAGAGGACAATTTCTGGTAGCTTTGCGATATTGCTCTGTAGAATTGGCTTGAAGTTTTTGGTTAATGTGAAGGATTTTTGTGTCGATTGTGGGAATATTATGTTCTGTCAAAAAGCTACGACAAAATTATTAAGAAGACTATAAGTATGTATGAAATTTCCATATTTATTTTTAGCTGTACCCTGTGAACGTTTTTGGATAAGTGCCTGTCGCAGAAGAGATTTAAATTTTCGAAAGGAAGAATTTTCTTAGGAAGCGAAAACGCTGATGATGATAGGTTTTAGAATTGAAAGTGTTTTTTATTTTGGTTTTTACCAGCTTTTACCCGCAGCTCCTCTTGCTTGGACGTTATGATGTTAGTGTTTTAGTATTATTGTGGTGTGCTAAATTTTTTATTTATATTGATGTCTAAGTAGTTATAATTGCAGTTAATTTAGTTTTTAATATAAACAGGTGTCAGGGAATAAAAGTCGGACAAAGAAAGACATTACTGAAAAATTGTTGATTATCGTTAAAATAATATTTAAAAGATGACTTTTTTTCAGAAAAATTCAAAATAATATTCATAATTATTTGCCATTTTTTTTATACACAAGATACTTGTGCACGATCGGCTGTTTGGTACATTGAATAAAAGAGTATATGTAGTGGATGTGTATGGCTAGCATGAGCTTGTGTGCGTGCGTTAGCGGTATTAGATGTGTCAAAAAGAGTTATGTGTAATATTTTTTTTGTCCACAATTAGAAAAAGGATGTGTTTTACTTTTTATTTCAACGACAATTTTTTCCTTTATAGCCAACGAATAGTGTCTTTCTTTGTCTGACATTTATTCCCGAACACCGTGTATATTTGTCTCATTGCCTGCCAGTTCATCTGAGTATTGTATTTAATTTCAATCTTGAAGTTTATGGGATAGAGATCTAGGATATGGGATAGATTTCCTGGGATAGAGATATAAGGATATGGTAGATTTTGGTGAAAAAAAAACTATCAAGCATGGGTAGAATTTAACGGTAAATTAGTACTTTTATTAACCTATTTGTCAATATTTTTCACACATATAAAAACATGGTGCGTATTAAAATATTAAGATGTAGGATAATCGCTATAGTTGTCCTATAATCTTCCAGGTAGATTTTACTGACCTTGTTTTTTTCATGATTTTTGGTTCAATAGTTTGGGAAAGAAGGGGGGAGAGGGGAATGCTCTATTATCGTATATTTTTTATTATACGATTTTAAATATGTAATTTAAAATGGTGAACATTTTTTTCATATTCCTCATCAAATTTTTTTCCTATCTCAACAGTACCTTTTAAATATTACCACCCACTATATTTATAATTAAAAAAATTTTGAATTATTTTAGTTAACTACCCCTTTTTAATTCTTATATCGTTCGTTTAAAAAAGTTTGTCAATATATGGGTCACTAAGACATATTACTATGTCTATTTTCAAGTTTCTACATCTGAGAAAATTGCCTTTGGCAGATGGATGGATAGACACATCGGTGACCTCTATTTTACCCCCACCTAAAATTAATTAACAATGTTGGGTTAGAAATTGTAATAATTTGAGTATTGTTATTAAACACAAAATCTGCCGTAAAAATACAATAATAGATTACATTTAATTATATATTTATAACTAACTGCACCCATGTAGTGGACTTTTTTGCAATATCTAAATCTAAAACTGAGTTATTTTATCATAGTTTGCTACTTACTATCGCTCACGCTCATCTGTTCATATATTCATTGCCTAAAAGACGACGTCTGAAAAAGCAAAAAATAGTGACTTTTGACGATAGATTAGTTATACATATCCACTTTTCAGTTTGAGGTACGGAACTATAAAAATACTGTTATTTACTGAACCTTACAAAAGTCACGCTTATTAAGCTATTTGTTATTCGACCAGTAATTGAAATGACATATTAAGCAAATGATTAAAATTAAAAAAAACACACTTGAACTTCCAATTGTTTAAAACAAATAAAAAACAAAAATTAAACTGTAGGTTTAATATGTTTAAGTTTCAATATGTTCCACTAGTCACTATCTCACTGATGAACAAGCATGTTCAAATAGGATACGGACAACACCATACTCCAAAACATGACTGATGCAAAGCAAGAATAAAAACAAAAAAAAGAACAATAAAAACCTAACTGCTAAATTGAAAAAAAAATAATTAAAATTCATTTATTGTTTTTATTTGCTAATCCTAATCCCAATGTTTATGAAAATATAATTACGGTCCAGAAACGCTGCATTAATCAGTCAGGATTCCGAGACTTTGGAAATGGATATGCTACCTACCACAGCATATAATGTCCACGTAATTTTCAATATTGACCTATATATCCTTAAAATATTAATAAAAATATAGATCTGCAAGATTTACATTGAATTTGGTATTTGAATAAATTTTTTTTATTTCATTAATCATAATTTCAAGGTACAAGCTGATGAAGAGTGAAAAAAATTTTTAATAATCTTAAAAATTGACCGAGTTATAAAAGTTTAAATTTAATCTTTAGAAAAGGACGGCAATACTGTGTTGTGAGGTAATTTTTAATATTGCACATTATATTCTACAAGAGTCAGGGGTATACCCAACCCTATCCGTATCTTCAAATTTAGAAACTTATAACTGGCTTATTTTTCAATAAATTTTTGAATTTTTTTCAAGACCGGTTTTTAATTAACTTATATTTCACAATATTGTACGAAAAATATAAAAATTTACAAACTACCGTTCCGTAAACTACAAACTACCGGATTCACTGTCTTGTAGTTCAAAAATATTCATAAAAATATCTTCACAATTATTTGCTTTTTAAAAACACTTCTTTGTAAAGTTATAAAAGAGCTATGCATTTTGTCATGTATAGTTGTGTAAGAGCTATAATTCTGTCATAGTTTTAGTATATATCATACAGTTTAGGCAGGATAAGGCAAATTAGGCTGTAATCTACAGATCGTTCCTCAATTTAATACACAAAAATCACTATAGCTTAATAACCTTGCAGTGTATATTATCATTACATACACTAAAATATTGTGAAATAAATGATTTAACTAATACTGCAAACTGTAATGAAATACTTCTAGCAGTAGCTGAGTTATAAGCGAATAGACGGTTTGGTTCAATAGTTTCGGAAATAAGGGGGAGAGGGGAATGCTCTATTATCGTATAATTTTTATAATACGATTTTAAATATGTAATTTAAAATTGTGAACAAAATTTTTAATATCTCAATGGTGCCTTTTAAATAATATCACCCATGATACATAAAATTAAAAAAACTTTAAATTACTTTAGTTAACTCCCTAAAATATTCTGAAATAACTTATTTAACTAACACTGCAAACTGTAATGAAATATTTCTAGCCGAGGCTGAGTTATAAGCGAACAGACAGAGAGATAAAGGGATGGTTCTAACGTTTCATTAAAGCAGTAGATGTAAAACAAATTTGAAGGATGATGATGTAAAGTATAAATTTTGTTTACCATCCATTTTATACAGCAGTATTTTTTTACAATGTTTCTGGACGCTAATATTTTTGGTGAATGTGAAAAATTACAATTGCTTCTAAGGTAAAAAAAAGAGTTCCATTTTTATTGTAAAATGTAATCAATACATTTATTACATCAAATCTTTTCTCAGGAAAATAAAACTTCAAAATTTATCGGAAAACACTTTTTTCAAAATTAAATATTATTAATAAGTTTGACTGATTATCTACACGTTATGTCATTTTTATAACTTTCAATATTGGTGTGATTTTTCACGTTATTCTGAATATGACAAAAAAACTAGAACTAAAATAAAAATTACTATAAAAATTAATTTTTGAAACTTTTTAATTTTTAATTTTTTTTTATTAAATATTAATAGTGGGTTAAATCATCCCTGTGATATAAGGATAAATACAGTGTGTATATTAGCCACCAATTGGATGTACTTGACATGGACTAAAACGTTTTAGTAATTCGTTAAAACTTTTTATTATTTTTTTAAAGGAAGTTTTGATTTTTGTTTAAAATAGGATTATGCGTTTATCACTTTTTTGCCACAATGTTAGACTAGGCTTGGGATAAATTTTGCTAAATATCTTGAGCATTGTTTTTAGCTCACAGGAGGGTTTTCTCTCTGATTAGTAATGAAATATCCCTTTCTCCCCTTCTGGCAAAATTCATCCCTCATTCAATTTATCAGTAACTCGCCAATGATTCACAAACCTTTGTTCATTGATCCTGTAAATCTTGTACCAATCTTTAATACAGGTGGTAGGATGGCATATGGTCACATCTAGTTTTTTGCAGATTAGAGCTTGATTTTATATTGGTTGAGTGTTGTTTTGTTACCAAAGAACGGAGCAATTCAATTGGTGATTGATGTATTGCATCGTTTCATTGTGGAATGGCTTACCTTAAATTTGCCACTGTTTAAAATGATTAAAACTATATTTTTATCAACTTGTTGTTTGTCTCAGTATAGGCCACCCCGGACACTCCATACTAGCATAGAACAGATTTAATTGCCTACTCTATTACATACGTACCCGCCTGTCCATATCTGTTTATGTGTGTGCGTAAATTAATGTAGGCCTGTCTGCAGCGTGCAGGTTAATAATGTTTACTATCACTACATATCAGTCTCCATCGTAGCGGGCAATCACATCCATCGAGCGAGTTGATGCTATATGTCAGCAACATAGCTGTTTCCCTTCCTAACCAATAGCATCGATTGAATGACTATCTCGATAGCACACATAATTTTGTACTGACGTGCATGTCTTCATTGTTACCTAATTGTAAAAATGTATATATAAAAAAAACATTTTACACTATACATATAATTGTGTGAAAGTGATTTGATAATAATAATATTAAGATTGAATTTGAAAAGTTACTTAGTGTGGATATTAAAAACGAAATAAAATCTTTAATTAGGACTCTGTACAAGAGACCATGTAGTTTGTACAATATATTTGCAGGCAACTTGAATATTACACGCAAGAAGCATAAGTAATGTCTCAAGTGTGAAGAGAATGAAGGATTTCCTATCCATATCATTGCATACCATAGGAGTCTAGAGGAATGTGAAAATTTTATCCAGGTGGCTTTGGTCTTTAGTCTATTGTTCTTCGACAATAATTTGATTCAGTTGACCTTCAATACCTTTTCTAAACTTAATGGTACAACTTAAAATTATAGTGGTACAACTTACTGTTTATTACTTTAAGTTATACGACTCCAACCTTACCTCCGAGTCAAATGTTATATCATTAAGAAGAAGTTGCATAATAAAAAGGCAATTTTATTGCAAGGTCGTGTTGATGTCGCCATTTTATCATATGCGTTTTAATTTTTTTTTTTACAATTCTCCAGACATGTGTAAGAAATAATTGTACTTAATTACAATGTCACTCAATACCAAGTTCATTTGATAAAATTATAAAGTTGTTAATTAGTTTGTTGAGATTTCATTTCAAGCGTTTTCAAATGAAATACTTTTGTACAATCTTTTGGCGAAGATAATTGTGGATGTATCGAATTTGTCAAGTAAATATAGACTGAAAAAACGATAAATAGTACATGTGTACTAATGTTCAGTGCCCACATTATTTTGCTCATGTTTCCAAGTTGATTTTGCATTTTTAATCGCTGCCTCCAAATTATTTATATTGTCCATATGGAGATTAAAATAAAATAATAATTAATTAATTTGTTAAATGCTCTTTTCAACTTACAGCTTGGAAAAGCTGGAAGTTAAAAAAGAGCATTTTAAAAATACAGGCTTATGAAAGTTACTCAGTCAATGTCGTAACGTGATATGTTGAACTTTTGATTAACCCTTAGCCACGTAACGTGTATTCTAGTAACACATCCACCTAACGTCGGTTATGGTGACGGGTTGCATATAAGTACTATTATGAAGGTTAAAAAATCATAAATTGGCAAAAATGTAAACTACATCATTTTCTTCAGTTGTTTTTATTTTAAATTGTTTCAATAAACTCTTCAAATTAACACTTCTTACTTCTTATTTCTATTAATAAAAGTTGACTTACAAATATTTTAACAAATTATAGGTTTTCTAATTAAGGTGAGATCTAAGCAATAACAATCAATGAGACTACTTAGTTTTAATTATTTTTAGTAAGTTAAATATATAACCTCTTATATAAAACTATCATTGGCACAATGAAATCACAATCATTACAAAATTACAGCCACCTAACATTCACAATTTCTCTCGCATTTTTTGAGAACATTCAACGCAAATTGGATTTTTGCACTGAAAACACAAATGAAATGTTTTACGCTTTTTTTTGGGTCACACGTTGAGCAAGTTTTACGTGTTTCTAATTTGTCAGAGCTGTCTGCCGAAGATGTTCTGGGTTCTTCTTCTATTTTGAGAACCCGGCGAATAGCGCTCTGAAGTTCTCTTTGCAATCCAAACTGGTTCGCTCGACGTCTTAAATGGGGTTTGATAAGATCTTCAGCCAGTCGTTTCATGAAATTCAGTCTGGGCACCTTTCTCTGAGATTGGTTCATGCTGCTGATGATGTATGCATTTGCTGCAGATACATCCAGCATTCTGTAGAAGACAACCATTGGCCAGCGCTGTGTGCGTCGTGAAGTTGAATAAATGGCACATTTCTGATCTAATGTATCGACGCCACCTTTGGCGCTATTATAAAAAGTTATAATTTCTGGCTTTTGCTTTTGTGGATCGATGGTTGGTGAGTGATGCATGCTGGAGAGAACAAGCACGGATTTATTTTGCTTTGGTACAAAAGATAACAATGTTGCATCTGACGTGAATCCAAAAATTGAAGAGCCAACGTCCCGATGACGGCCAGGCAGAAATTGAGGAGGTACTTCCCTTTTATTTTTTTAAGGGTACCCACAAGCGTCAGCTGTTTTTGCTTAAGGATGTTCATTAGCTCCACAGAAGTATACCAGTTATCAGTCGTAACATTTCTGTGGGTTCCTTCAATCGACGTAACCAATCTCAAAACTGCTTGCGTGGGTTTGTTCAGTCTTTGGTATTCAACGGGCAAGCCTTGGCCATCTGAGTCTTTTCATCTGAGTTTTTCTTCTGGTTGAGATGACCAACGGAACCGATTTTTTCCGAAATACTTCCGGTATCTTGCCAATGGAACTTCATCATCGGAAGATGCATCATCAACTGGCAGATCATCATTATCGTCATCTTCATTTAACTCGTCAACATCAATTTCAGAGTCCGATTGACACTCACCATCAATGACGTGGTCTAATGGTACATCTTCTACGTCACTGCAGTCTTCATTTGGTAATTCCGGCACGTCCCTTTGATCCTCGCAATCTGAGTCACACTCTTCTAACCATCTACTGATATTTCAATCACGTTTAGGCATGATAAACCTAAAAAACAACAAGAAAATGTTAACACTAAAAGTAACGTAACAACCTAACGTCGGTCACCATGACCGCATGCGAAATATATTTATCTGTATTTTTTTACTGCACGCACGTGTCGCTTGGTCGAGCGCAGGGCGCAAACTGGAGAGGGAGGGGAAAAATACATAGAGTCACAGGCGCGAGGCCCGCGTAATAACGGAAATATTTGAAAAAATATTCGTCTGGAGTCACTGAACGACGCTAGGTGGTTAAGGTTTAAAAAAAATAAAAATTAATTTGTTAAATGCTCTTTTTAACTTACAGCTTAGAAAAGCTGGAAGTTGAAAGAGAGCATTTTAAAAACGCAGAAGAAAGTTTCTCAGTCAATGTCGTAACGTCATATGCTGAAGTCTTACATTAAAAAAAGGTGTAATAATTAATTAATTTGTTAAATACTCTTTTTAACTTACAGCTTGGAAAAGCTGGAAGTTAAAAAAGAGCATTTTAAAAATACAGGCTTATGAAAGT
Organism: Druceiella hillmani; assembly: GCA_039881145.1. Taxonomy (NCBI): domain Eukaryota; kingdom Metazoa; phylum Arthropoda; class Insecta; order Lepidoptera; family Hepialidae; genus Druceiella; species Druceiella hillmani. The sequence continues at coordinate 5,530,894 of JAYKKI010000097.1, read as the reverse complement.
TACTCAGTCAATGTCGTAACGTCATATGCTGAAGTTTTAGATTAAAACAAAAAACAGATGAAATACGGTACGCTCTTACTTTATGTAAAAACAAAACGAGCCTAGGTACAACTACAAGTACACTAACCCTCACTGCAATTGCCTATATGTAAAATTGACCGAAAGAGACAAAGCTATGCAATGTGACTGTAGTGCGAGTAGTCAAGGTATTACAGCAAATTGACAATTTGCTTCGAACTCACTGCTAGTACTATAGCTTCTCACGGTGCGGCGCTTGCGTATGCTGCTGTCATTCAAACATGGCGGTAATAAATGAAAATATTTTTATGAAAACTTATGACATTGTTATATAATTATACATGAAAAGTAACTCCATGTGTCCTGTTTTAGTTTTGTGAATGGTTAATGCATGTGGTAAAAACACTAGACGGTATTTCTGGATCGATTTCACTGAAAATATTAGCAATTTTAATTTCAAGAACCCCATGTCTATGCAAACCTCCGATCTGCGTACGACTGAATTGAATAAAACACAACCAGGTCCATTGGGCCTGGTTTACGCGGACCGCGCACCGTTAAAGTGGACCGTATCTCGCTTTTTTGTTTTAATGAACTTATTTTTTTTCAAATGCCACGTTAGTAGTTGCAGATTAAAAGTAGATTATAACAAAAAAATGTGTCGTATATAAATATTTTTCTATATATTATTAACATTTTTTTTTTGTATATTATTAACATTGACACAATCAACTTTTGTGTTAAAAGAATGAACTTGAAATTTCATGGTTTACGTTTAATTGACGTATGTTTCATGCAAGTGACGACAGGAATCAGAATTTGAAAATGAATGAAGCGATGGATAGAGATGTCTATTACATTGGGTTATGCATGCTTTCGATTTGTCAAACTGAAACATTTGTCTAATGGATGCGAGATAGTCTAAAATTTTGTAAAGTTCAAAGTGGAAGATTAATTGTTATATGCTTAGATTAAGCCACTCCGTGGCGGTGACGTGTGAACTGGTTAGAAGTCGAATTAAGATATTGTGGGCTTTAGCATATTTTGGTGTCATTGAAAATCAAAAGGCAGATAAGCTAACTTGTAAAGGAATTGTAAGAGTGGAAGTGATTGAAGCCTATTTTGTTGATACTTTTGCAGCAATAGTTAAAGAACTGATGGAGTGGCGGATGAAGAGTTCTCTGCTACATAAGACTCAATATGGGTTCCTTCTAGTTGCCCTCTAATAAGTAGATGCTATACTCTTGCTAGATACAACATTCTGTGAATCAGTAGCCAGGGCAGATTGTAAGACCCGTCACTGGGCATCACTTCACGATACTTATCCAGGACGTATTAACGAAATTGAACTTATTATTGAAAACTCCCTAATTATGTGCATATTGTAAGCATGTGAAGGTAATTAATTGTGTTGTGTTGAACTATCCATTTCTCATCATCTGGAAACTTGAGTGGATTCATAGACTGGTTGCACCGTATTCTGTAAGTCTTCAGCAATGCCCACAAAAATTAACGGATTAATAAGGAGACCTTGCGTCGATAATTTAAAAGATGCATATATCTTTTCACCTGAAATTACGTGAAAATTTATGAATAATTATCAGTCTTTTCTGATGTCACCTCATGATAAGTTAAAATAAATAAGAATATGGTTTAGCGATTACGATTATGTTATCAGCTGAGCTTATCTTAAATTATACAGGGAATAAAAAATCATGAGACTTTAATACGTATAAGCCTAAGTTAATCTAATTAGAATGCTGTGTCAGCAATAGTTATTATCAATGGGCACGGCGGGAAAGTTTTGCTTTGTTTACAATTGAATTACGATTTTCATAGAATATATTTCTCGGGAATCAAAAACATAATTTTTTTGCTGAACTTTATTAAGGTTTCTTGTACATTACTTCTGAAGTATTGCCGCATTCTACCCTGCAAAATATGCTAGCATCCTTCACGGTTCCGCGCTAATTATTGATAAAATGCCGCAAATACAGCGAAAAGTGCGTTAGGATATTTGTTCACAAATCACGCCTAAATAAATGGGCGTGCAGATTTTTGTGAAAATTAGTATAGAATACTAAGACAAAGTAATCGTTAATACAAGCTTGTTAGTGGGGAATCTTCTTAAATAATCATTCTTCGCCCAAGAATTGTCGAAATGAGGATAGTAGAGTTAGGAGAATAATAGAGTCCGTTTATTAAAAATTGCTGCAACTAGTGTCTTTTGGAATAAGCTATACGATACTAAGATAAAGTAATCGTTAAGATAAGCTTGTTCGTGAGGAATCTTCTTAAAGAATAATTGTTCGCCCAAGAATTGACGCACTGAGGATAGTAGAGTTAGGAGAATAATAGAGTCTGCTTATTAAAAATTACTGCAACTAGTGTCCTTCGGAATAAAGCATACACGATCGCCTTAGGAGTTAAGTACAATTTTCTGTCGGTGAAAGATGGTTGTGTCATCATGAAACTTATCAGTTGTGTGTAGTTCTGATGGCAGTACCAAAATTTCATAAAATTAAAGAAATTTTTTTTCGATAATTATTTTTGCTTTTTAGCGCAGTTTTTTTTTCTAAAACCGTGTTTTTTTAGGTTTTTTAAACTATAAATTGATTTCGATTCGGAAATGTTTTTGTTTTTTTTTAAAAACCGTATTTTCTTAGGTTTTTTTAAACTATTAATTTATTTCGATTCAATTTCGGAAATGTGTTTGGTTCGCTTTTGGCACGAAGAGCGGACAGCAATTCAGCCTGCTTTTCGTATGAGGGAACTTGTGCTGTGATACATGTTTCTAAATCTTCAAACTTTCTTTCTTCAGAATGCATCCAGTTGGGCGTCCTAGTGTTTGATAGGCAGTGATGATACGTAGATATAAATGAAACACATTAAAACAATTAGTTGATTAAAAACGTTAATTTAAAAATAAAATAGGTACCGCCATCTAGAGGAGAATCATAAAACTACGTTTTAATGTATTATGGTTGTTGATTATACGTACAAAAGAAACAGATAATTCATTAATTAAAGCATTACACTCATGACCTCACTAAAATTTTTAGTAACTTCGTGCGAAATTTGATGTAAATTCGCCCATCCTTTGGGAAGAAATGTACGCACATGGGCAGATATATATATATATATATATATATATATATATATATATATATATATATATATATATATATATATATATTGTTTGTCCTGCACTCGATGGGTCCTAATATTCAAATTCTCAAATCATAATTTTGCCAGATGACTACAATTAGATAAAACTGAAGATGGTACTGTTCAGGTTAGTGGAACCATCTTGAAAACGTCCACCACTTTGTAAACATGGATTTGAGGGAGTCAAACTTTTTCGTAGACTAGTGTCGGATTGCATTAATAGTTTAAGTGTTGTTTCGAAATAATAAGCTATTACAAGAAAGAAATAATTTATTTTTTTATTTTTAACGTTGTTGTTATGTTGCATAAGTTTCTTGCCAGTATTTTTGAAGGTTTTTTGTAATCCGTACAAAAACTGAAATCGACTCGATGTTCATCCGTTTGTAACAGCCTGCTCAGTAAAATCATGCGAGGTAAAAAGTTTAATTTTGATATAGTTACGTTCACTAATGACCCAAACATAGGCGCTAGGCACAGAAATAGTAAGCCGAATTGTTAAGTAACTCTTTCTTGGTTTTCAATATCATAATATAAATAATGAATTGGGAAATCAAAAAATTATATATTTTACTGGCCGAGAATGAAAGACAATCTAGACAGAGGTTGAGAATAATTTCTTAGGGCCTAATAAAAATTTCCAAAATTAATTAAATCTTACAAAGGACACATGATAAAAAATGATAAACTTTAGCGACCATCACTTAGCGAGAAAAAGTGAAATATTTGAAAATGTTACACGGAGCAATCTACAATATCCTAAGTTTCCTCCAAGTCTCAAGAGGTATTGACTTGGCTTCGCCTGGGATTTACGTTATGGATGTTTACCTACACAGCGAGATATAAAACGTATGCCATTGTTGTACGTTTGAAACTGATACCTTTTTTTTTTAGATATAATGCAAACTCTCAACAAGACTTACCAGAAAAGTTATCAGTTTACCTTTTCGTAAAACTGATACTTTTTCTGGTAAGTCTTATTGAGAGTTTGCATTATATCTAAAGACAAGTGTCGATGCATTCTGCGTCCGTCTGCACAGCCTCACAGTTTCTATAGTGTTAGATTAGCTTGAACAAAATTTTGCATGTATGCGAAGCTTCAATCTGGATTTAAGTTATTGTGTAGCATAACATTAATTTTCTTTTATGTACGTCGTCATGCAACTGAAGTTTCATTAGATAGGGTTTTTCAAGTTGATTTGAAGTTCAAATAGCTTTTCTAGGGTTCCGGACTTCAAAAGGAAAGAGGTCCTTAAAGATCCCTCTCGCATCTCTTTATAACGGCTGTTTATCTCGGAAATCTCTTGACGTAGATGCTTGAAATTTGGCATAGTAATAAACTATAGTAATTCGCACATATCTCAAAAGCTGACATTCTGAAGTATTTATATGAAGATTTTAGATGGACAAATTAAGTACTCTAAATTGTTTTTTAATTCCACGTCTAGTGTGGGGCATTGTTTGAAAGAGTTAGTAATAAGGCATTAAATTTTTTTGGAGTCTACTCCTTAAGAATCGATTTTCATATATAGCGCCCGGTATGAAGTTTTATGAGGAGTAAAATCAGTTAATAAGTTCAGAGCGTACGAAGTTCAAAGCGTTAAAAAATTGTAACTGTTAGGTTACGAAGTTTAGAGCGTTAAAAATTGTAACCGTTAGGTGGCCTCTCCGCGCAACATTTCTGCGCATCTTTAGAGTGAGATATCAATATGTTTATTTGCTTACTCGTTCGCTTATATTAAGATGCAATCATTAAATGTCATTATGTATGAATATTTAGTGTCTCCTGTCCCAAATAATTAAAAAGTCTCTTTTAATTTTAACTTTTTAGTCTGACGTTACTAAATATTTTTAATTTTGTTGTATAAATTTGATCTTGTTCATTTGTGTTTTAATGTATCTTCAGAGATGTATTGAAAAATATGCAAACAAGTATTCAGTCCCCTCTCCTTATTTCTTTCCCAAAATTACTCAACCTCGAGTTATGAAAAAACCAGGTTTTATAGAAGCCTACACGAAGTATCTTCAGAAATATACTGAAAAATATGCAAACAAATATTCAGTCCCCTCTCCTTATTTCCTGTCCAAAATTACTCAACCTCGAGTTATGAAAAAACCAAGTTTTATAGAAGCCTACACGAAGTATCTTCAGAAATATACTGAAAAATATGCAAACAAATATTCAGTCCCCTCTCCTTATTTCCTGTCCAAAATTACTCAACCTCGAGTTATGAAAAAACCAAGTTTTATAGAAGCCTACACGAAGTATCTTCAGAAATATACTGAAAAATATGCAAACAAATATTCAGTCCCCTCTCCTTATTTCCTGTCCAAAATTACTCAACCTCGAGTTATGAAAAAACCAAGTTTTATAGAAGCCTACACGAAGTATCTTCAGAAATATACTGAAAAATATGCAAACAAATATTCAGTCCCCTCTCCTTATTTCCTGTCCAAAATTACTCAACCTCGAGTTATGAAAAAACCAAGTTTTATAGAAGCCTACACGAAGTATCTTCAGAAATATACTGAAAAATATGCAAACAAATATTCAGTCCCCTCTCCTTATTTCCTGTCCAAAATTACTCAACCTCGAGTTATGAAAAAACCAGGTTTTATAGAAGCCTACACGAAGTATCTTCAGAAATATACTGAAAAATATGCAAACAAATATTCAGTCCCCTCTCCTTATTTCCTGTCCAAAATTACTCAACCTCGAGTTATGAAAAAACCAGGTTTTATAGAAGCCTACACGAAGTATCTTCAGAAATATACTGAAAAATATGCAAACAAATATTCAGTCTCCTCTCCTTATTTCCTGTCCAAAATTACTCAACCTCGAGTTATGAAAAAACCAGGTTTTATAGAAGCCTACACGAAGTATCTTCAGAAATATACTGAAAAATATGCAAACAAATATTCAGTCCCCTCTCCTTATTTCCTGTCCAAAATTACTCAACCTCGAGTTATGAAAAAACCAGGTTTTATAGAAGCCTACACGAAGTATCTTCAGAAATATACTGAAAAATATGCAAACAAATATTCAGTCCCCTCTCCTTATTTCCTGTCCAAAATTACTCAACCTCAAGTTATGAAAAAACCAGGTTTTATAGAAACCTACGCGTAGTATCTTCAGAGATATACTAAAAAATATGCGAACAAATATTCAGTCTCCGTTATTTTCTACCCAAAATTACTCAACCTCAAGTTATTAAAAAAACAGGTTTTACAGAAGCCTACGCGAATTATCTTCAGAGATATACTGAAAAATATGCAAAAAAATATTTAGTCCCCTTTCTTTATTTCCTACCCAAAATTACTCAACCTCAAGTTATGAAAAAACCAGGTTTTATAGAAGCCTACGCGAAGTATCTTCAGAGATATACTGAAAAATATGCAAACAAATATTCAGTTCCCTCTCCTTATTTCCTACCCAAAATTACTCAACCTCAAGTTATTAAAAAAACAAGTTTTATAGAAACCTACGCGAAGGTTGTAGGCAAACTATAGCGACTATCTTAAATCTTGTAATTTTTGAAACAAGCACCATGTTTTTAAATCTTTGAGAGATGTAATAAGCAATATATTTGCCGTGTATAAAAATTAATACTTGTAAATTGTTTAACAGAATGCTGTGTACCCTTATATGTTTGTAAGTATCTAAATGATTACGGAGTCCTTGTAATGCGTATTCTATTAGTGCTTGAGAGGTTTTTAATTTTTAAATTTAAGTATAGACGGAGTCTTAAGTGTAACTAGTTAAAGATATAGATACATACGTAATCTATTTAGAATTCAAAGTACCTATTCTTCAAAAACTGAAAGTTTGTATCTAGCTCTTAAATATATTCATATTTGTTGTATAATATGATTTTTTTTGGACCTAAATTATCACAAATTTAAAATTGCATATGGCAAGTGCATGTTGTAAATTTTAGCCTAAGGCTAAATTATCGCAAATTTAAAATTGCGTGTGACAAGTGCATATTGTAAATTTTGGCCTAAAGGCCTAAATTATCGCAAATTTAAAATTGCACATGACAAGTGCATATTGTAAATTTTAGCCTAAAGCCTAAATTATCGCAAATTTAAAATTGTATATGGCAAGTGCATGTTGTAAATTTTAGCCTAAGGCCTAAATTATCGCAAATTTAAAATTGCGTATGACAAGTGCATGTTATAACTTTGTAATCTTTAATTTAATCTTTGTCGATTTTATATTATTTCTTGTGACGAGGAAAATGTACAGTATCATTGAATAAGAATGCGTGTAGACTTTTATGTTGATTGGCTATCGAAAACATTTTCTTCTATCTACATTCATTTGTGGTTCGAAGCTCTAACCTTATAAGTACAGTGAAATGGCCCCCGAGAGATATTTTTCAAAATATTTTATGTAGTTACGAGGACGTATTATGCAGACAAGTTTTTGTACATTGACATTGAACATCATTGAAATAATTTAGGAAAAGTGCCCTTGTGAAGGTATTTTTAAACCTATTTTTCTGATAAACTATCTAATATTAAAACTGACGGAGTTGAGGTAAATATTTTCTGCTAAACAATACTTAAAAAAATATTCTGTTTTTTTGAGATTTTTCTGTAAAAAATAAGTATTGAAAATTAAAATCAAAATCTCACAATTTCCTTTGGCCGATTATTATTTTTACGACTACCCAAGGACTATTTCCAGGCCAAGTTGGAAAACGATTTTTCAAACATTTTGATCTCCTTAACAATGTAGAATTGCAGAAAATACACGGTCGGGGAATAAGTGTCGGACAAAGAAAGACGTTAATCCTTCACTGAAAAATAGTTGATTGTCGTTTAAATACAATTTAAAAGATGACTTTTTTCAGGAAATTGAAAGTAATGTTCATAATTATTTGTCTTCTTTTTCGTACACACGATACTTGCGCACATTGTTCAGCACCGCTCGGGGAAATGAACCGAGACCAGCTGCGAAGATATCTAGCTGTCTGGGTAAACACCCCACTCCGGGCAAGTATTGAGTGTGTTAAAAGAGTATGTGTAAAATTTTTTTGCACTCAATTAGAAAAGGGCATATTTTACGTTTTATTTAAACGAAACACACGCACGCTCATACATACCCACACATACACACGCCTACGCATTTCTGTTATTAGAGTGACCTCTGTAACTTAATTTCCTTAGAGGAAATCCGTTAAAATTAATATAAGACAGTGTTGCAATCTCGTTAAGCTTTCAATGGATTCTTCAAGAAAATGGTGGAAAAAAAAAATATTATAGTTGCATTTTCTGGCGCAGTTTCTTTTAAATAATTAATTATGAAGGCAGGTATAAAAATACTGAAAAATAGTAATTGCAGAAGCTTACATTTTGATAACAGGCAACACCAAATACATGTCCGGATACAGAAGATAGACTTCCGTAGTTGTCTATATTTCTCAAAATTGTTTGTTGATTGAAGGTTGATTTAATTTTAAAGTTGGTAGAGTATAGTTTTTCACCAGTGTTTCCCAACCCTATTGTGGAAAATTAAATAGTAACTTTACACATTGAACGTCACTTTAAGCTTGATATTTCTTAAATATAATATCTTGCTTACTATTAATTGTTTCACTTTTATATTCTACTTAAACAGTACCGATTTTTCATGGGTACTTCGTATTTTATTTTTATTAATATATCGTACTTTTGTACACAATTTTCTACCAAACCGCCCATTTTTAGTGCTCGCAACAGATCTTTTCCTCCATTTTACGTGGACTTCGCACTGTTTGTTACTATTTTTACTTTTAAACCCTTTAATCTTTTTTAAATTTGTTTTTACTTTTTTTGCTTTATTAAGTGTTTGGTTTAAGCACGTTTGACGTATAGACGCGGTTGTTATGAAACCTCGATTAGATGGCCGAGTAATTGTAAAAAGAAATTATGTTAATAAAAGTTGTATTTTAATGTTTAAAATATAGTATCTGAAATAAAATACCGTATTTTATGTAGTGATCACGTGTTAAAAATAGAAAATATTACTCACGCATTTCACCAAATAAGAAGTTGTGTACGTGTAGTACAGTTGTATTTTAATGTTTAAAATATAGTATCTTAAATAAAATACCGTATTTTATGTAGTGATCACGTGTTAAAAATAGAAAATATTACTCACGCATTTCACCAAATAAGAAGTTGTGTACTTGTAGTACAGTTGTATTTTAATGTTTAAAATAAGTATCTTAAATAAAATACCGTATTTTATGTAGTAATCACGTGTTGAAAATAGAAAATGTTACTCACGCAATTCCTAAATAACAAGTTGTGTACGTGTAGTACAGTTGTATTTTAATGTTTAAAATATAGTATCTGAAATAAAATACCGTATTTTATGTAGTGATCACGTGTTAAAAATAGAAAATATTACTCACGCATTTCACCAAATAAGAAGTTGTGTACGTGTAGTACAGTTGTATTTTAATGTTTAAAATATAGTATCTTAAATAAAATACCGTATTTTATGTAGTGATCACGTGTTAAAAATAGAAAATATTACTCACGCATTTCACCAAATAAGAAGTTGTGTACGTGTAGTACAGTTGTATTTTAATGTTTAAAATATAGTATCTTAAATAAAATACCGTATTTTATGTAGTGATCACGTGTTGAAAATAGAAAATATTACTCACGCAATTCCTAAATAAGAAGTTGTGTACGTGTAGTACAGTTGTATTTTAATGTTTTAAAATATAGTATCTGAAATAAAATACCGTATTTTATGTAGTGATCACGTGTTAAAAATAGAAAATATTACTCACGCATTTCACCAAATAAGAAGTTGTGTACGTGTAGTACAGTTGTATTTTAATGTTTAAAATATAGTATCTTAAATAAAATACCGTATTTTATGTAGTGATCACGTGTTGAAAATAGAAAATATTACTCACGCAATTCCTAAATAAGAAGTTGTGTACGTGTAGTACAGTTGTATTTTAATGTTTAAAATATAGTATCTGAAATAAAATACCGTATTTTATGTAGTGATCACGTGTTAAAAATAGAAAATATTACTCACGCATTTCACCAAATAAGAAGTTGTGTACGTGTAGTACAGTTGTATTTTAATGTTTAAAATATAGTATCTTAAATAAAATACCGTATTTTATGTAGTGATCACGTGTTGAAAATAGAAAATATTACTCACGCAGTTCACCAAATAAGAAATTGTGTACGTGTAATAAAGTTGTATTTTAATGTTTAAAATATAGTATCTATCTTAAATAAAATACCGTATTTTATGTAGTAATCACGTGTTGAAAATAGAAAATATTATTCACGCAATTCCTAAATAAGAAGTTGTGTACGTGTAGTAAAGTTGTATTTTAATGTTTAAAATATAGTATCATAAATAACATACCGTATTTTATGTAGTGATCACGTGTTGAAAATAGAAAATATTACTCACGCAGTTGACCAAATAAGAAATTGTGTACGTGTAGTAAAGTTGTACTTTAATGTTTAAAATATAGTATCTTAAATAAAATACCGTATTTTATGTAGTAATCACGTGTTGAAAATGGAAAATATTACTCACGCAGTTCACCAAATAAGAAATTGTGTACGTATAGAAAAGTTGTACTTTAATGTTTAAAATATAGTATCTTAAATAAAATACCGTATTTTATGTAGTAATCACGTGTTGAAAATGGAAAATATTATTCACGCAGTTCACCAAATAAGAAGTTGTGTACGTGTAGTAAAGTTGTATTTTAATGTTTAAAATATAGTATCATAAATAACATACCGTATTTTATGTAGTGATCACGTGTTGAAAATAGAAAATATTACTCACGCAGTTGATCAAATAAGAAATTGTGTACGTGTAGTAAAGTTGTACTTTAATGTTTAAAATATAGTATCTTAAATAAAATACCGTATTTTATGTAGTAAATCACGTGTTGAAAATAGAAAATATTACTCACGCAGTTCACCAAATAAGAAATTGTGTACGTATAGTAAAGTTGTACTTTAATGTTTAAAATATAGTATTTTAAATAAAATACCGTATTTTATGTAGTGATCACGTGTTGAAAATGGAAAATATTACTCACGCAGTTCACCAAATAAGAAATTGCGTACGTATAGTAAAGTTGTACTTTAATGTTTAAAATATAGTATCTTAAATAAAATACCGTATTTTATGTAGTAATCACGTGTTGAAAATGGAAAATATTACTCACGCAATTCACCAAATAAGAAGTTGTGTACGTGTAGTAAAGTTGTATTTTAATGTTTAAAATATAGTATCTTAAATGAAATGCCGTATTTTATGTAGTGATCACGTGTTGAAAATAGAAAATATTACTCACGCAGTTGACCAAATAAGAAGTTGTGTACGTGTAGTAAAGTTGTATTTTAATGTTTAAAATATAGTATCTTAAATAAAATACCGTATTTTATGTAGTAAATCACGTGTTGAAAATAGAAAATATTACTCACGCAGTTGACCAAATAAGAAGTTGTGTACGTGTAGTAAAGTTGTATTTTAATGTTTAAAATATAGTATCTTAAATAAAATACCGTATTTTATGTAGTAAATCACGTGTGGAAAATAGAAAATATTACTCACGTAGTTCACCAAATACCGTATTTTATGTAGTGATCACGTGTTGAAAATGGAAAATATTACTCACGCAGTTCACCAAATAAGAAGTTGTGTACGTGTAGTACAGTTGTATTTTAATGTTTAAAAATATAGTATCTGAAATAAAATACCGTATTTTATGTAGTAATCACGTGTTGGAAATCTTTTTTCCGAAATAAATGAGCCAAAAGTAAAAAAAACGGGATCGAAAAATCTGACTTCAAGATTAAAGGAAAACTAGCGATTATCCTAGATTTTATTATTTTTGAAAATTCACCATTTATTTACTTTTCTGAAAGATTGAAATGAAAATGTACCATGATTTCCGCCTGTGTCACAATTTATGTACGTTGTGAAAAATTAATATTTGTAAATAGTTTAAAAGAAAAACTATGTGCCTTTAATTGTTTATAAGTACCTAAATGTGTGTGAAACCAACGTGGTGCGATTTCTAATAGTACTTAATAGATTTTTGGTTTTATAACATATGATTTAAATTAAGTTATATTTTTAAGCGATTCTTACCACTGTGTAGCGTATAAATCAATTCAGACAGCATCACGAAGGCGTGTGACGAGGCTAACGTGCCCAGAGTGGGGATAGAGCTCTACGCTACAGTCGACCATTAACGTGAAAACTAGTGAGGACTACAGTGCTTATTCTCATTGTTAAATTCAAAATGTTACATTAAATTGTTACATATAAAACTTTTACAATTGCTATTAGAAATGGATGGCTATTTAGTGGCAATTCTGGCAATGGTCTGCGTAGTGAATTGCCGATGGTAGCAGTGTGTGATGGGTCGTAGGTCAGGGGTATCTGAAAGGCGGTGGCCCCTCGTGTTTTTGGTGCGCGATAAGGCAGCGTGCTGAGATTGGTGGGTGGCGTGAATCTGATACGGCGCGGACGCACCGTCTCCCGTATTCGCGTGCTTCGAACGGGCGTTTCAGAACTTTGTGTGGGCTCTTCATTATTAAATCTCATAATTAAGTTCGAATTTTCATTCGTGTTCAACGGTAAAATATAATTTGAATTTTCATAGCGATTTGTATTCAATATTAAAACTGGACCAGAGTTTTCAATTTGCGTTTAATGTTAAAGTTAAAATCAAATTTCATAGAGATTTCTATCCAATAGTCGGAATTGAACTCGAATCTTCGTAAGAATTTGTAATGATTACTAAAATTAAGTAGAAATCTTTAGAGAAATTTACATTTAGTCTCAAAGTTGAGTTTGAATTTTCATTTGTGTTCAATGCTAAAATATAATTTGAGTTTTCATAGCTATATGTATTCAATCTTAAAACTGTGCTTAAGTTTTCCAGTAAATTTGCGTTTAATGTTAAAGTCAAAATCAAATTTCAAATGAAATTTTTTTTAAAATGAAATTTCTTATAGTATTGTATCGAATAGTCGAAATTGAGTTCGAATCTTCGTAAGAATTTGTAATGATTCCTAAAATTAAGTTAATATCTTTAGAGATATTTACATTCAGTCTCAAAATTGAGTTCGAGTTTTCATTTGTGTTCAATGCTAAAATATAATTTTAATTTTCATAGCGATTTGTATTCAATCTTAAAACTGGGCCTGAGCTTTTGCAAGTAAATTTGCGTTTAATGTTAAAGTCAAAATCAAATTTCTTATAGGTTTGTATCCAATAGTCGAAATTGAGCTCGAATCTTCGTAAAATTTTGTAATGATTCCTAAAATTAAGTCGAAATCTTTAGAGAAATTTATATTCAGTCTCAAAACTGAGTTCGTATTTTTATGGAAACTTGTATTTAACGTTACAACTAATTCAAATTTTGTAGATTTACATTCAGTGGTCAAAATCGAGCTAGAGTTTGTAATCATTTTCAAAATTATGTTGAAATTTTTATGAGGATTTGTGTTCAGTCTCAAAATTTAGCATTGTGATAAATTTATCACATGAGGACAACAAAGTAATTTATGCACTGCGTAAAGAGTGTGTTTGAAGATAATTACTCTGGTTAATTTTGGTCCATCAATTTTGGCCCATAGATAGACCATTTGGGAGTTTCGGATTTTTCCTGTTTTAGTGCTATAAAACTTACCAGATTAAAAGGTGCCCTTTTTTCCAGAGTTTGCTAGCTTTAAAGTTTCGGTTTTTTTTGGAAATATCCTAAAGATTTTGATGCTTAGTCTAAAAATAGCCACTTTTCTATCCCGTAAACCTTTTCAGTTTTATATTTAAAACTTAGATTATTACCTAATATTGAGATATTATATCTTTATAAAACGACAAAAACAATTTCATATACTCAACTTAATTGACTCATGGATGTTTTGAAGTTGATTTGATTCGATTTATATATTATAACTTTGATCAAACGACAAAAATTATTTCATATAATAAATTTAATTTTGAACTAACTCGTGGATGTTTTGAAGTTGATTTGATTCGGTTTAAATATTATAACTTTGATCAAACAGCAAAAACAACTTCATATTCTGAAATTAATTATGAACTGACTCATGGATGTTTTGAAGTTGATTTGATTCGATTTACATATTTATAACCTTGGTCAAACGACAAAAACAATTTCATATTCTGAAATTAATTATGAACTGACTCATGGATGTTTTGAAGTTGATTTGATTCGAATTATGTATTATAACCTTGGTCAAACGACAAAAATAATTTCATATTCTGAAATTAATGTTGAACTGAGTCATGGATGTTTTGAAGTTGATTTGATTCAATTTATATATTATAACTTTGATCAAACGACAAAAATAATTTCATATAATGAATTTAATTTCGAACTGACTCATGGATGTTTTGAAGTTGATTTGATTCGGTTTAAATATTATAACTTTGATCAAACAACAAAAACAACTTCATATACTCAACTTAATTTTGAACTGATTCATGGATGTTTTGAAGTTGATTTGATTCGATTTATGTATTATAACCTTGCGTTGTCCGACACTTATTTCCTGACAGGTTAAAAATTCAAACGTTTTGAAGTTGATTTGATTCGGTTTAAATATTAAAACTTTGATCAAACAACAAAAACAACTTCATATACTCAACTTAATTTTGAACTGATTCATGGATGTTTTGAAGTTGATTTGATTCGGTTTATATATTTCGGTTTATATATAACTTTTATCAAACGACAAAAACAACTTCATATACTCAACCCAATTTAGAACTGACTCATGGATGTTTTGAAGGTAATTTGATTCGGTTTATAGGTATTTCGCAGCTGTGCGTGCTACCAGTTTGCTTAGAATTTTGCCTGCACACTGCTATGTGTTTAGACAATATTTTTGTTCTCTCACAATAATAATTATTATACTACTATATATAATTATTACTATACTACTACATGTTATTATACTATTATATATAATTATTATTATACTATTATATATCTTTATTACTATACTACTACATATTATTATACTACTATATATAATTATTACTATACTACTACATATTACTATACTATTATATACAATTATTGTCAAAATATCGCTATTTGTTTCCCGATGGGCCAATGTTGTCAAATCACTTGCAGCTAAGTACAGACTATACGGCGGCTGATGATTAGATTTCTTCAAATTATTTAATAGCGTATAGCAGCCTTGCTAATTCATGTGCCCTGCGAACCGCTGCGCAGTCATGGCTAAAGGGACAGTTTCTGTAAATTTTCCAAGTAGCTTTTCTGGAATAGCTTATTTTAGTCGGTAAAGGATAGAAACATGGTGTTCCTCGGCGATATTGATTGAGTTTGCTTTAAGCCATGAAATCGACGGCTTTTTCGAGAGATCATAAATTATTTTTACATTTTAGAATTTAATTAAACTGTCTACCGATGTTGAGAATATTTCTCACTGTGTAAATATCATTATGTACCTAGTACCACTATGTAAATCTTTCACAAGTGTGTAAATATCGCGGATGTCCTAAAAACTACATAATTTGTCTTCGTTATGGTTTTCCAGTAAACTTTAGGTAAACTTCTTGTAACGCTGTTCATAATTTTGGACTACATTAGTAAACACTTTTTAGAATTTGGTTAAACTATTTGTCGATATTGAGAATATTTTTCAGTGGGTAAATACCATTATGTACCTAGTACCGTTATCTAATTCTTTCACAGGTCTGTAAATATGTTGGCTTTGGTTTTCAAGTAAACTTCTTGTAACGCTGTTCATAATTTTGGACTACATTAGTAAACACGTTTTCGAATTTGATTGAACTATTTACCGACATTAAGAATAATTTTCACTGGGTAAATACCACTATTTACCTAGTACCGTTATCTAAATCCTTCACATGTGTGTAAATATCGTGATTGTTTTAAAAACTACAAGATTTAATCTTGTCTATGGTTAACTAGTTCACTTCAGGTAAACTTCTTGTAACGCTGTTTATAATTTTGGACTACATAAGCAAACACTTTTTAGAATTTGATGAAACCATTTGCCGATATTGAGAATATTTTTCGCTTGGTAAATGCCATTATGTACCTAGTACCATTATCTAAATCCTTCACAGGTGTGTGAATATCGTGAATGTTTTAAAAACTACAATATTTAGTCTTGACTTTAGTTTTCCAGTAAACTTCTTGTAACGCTGTTCATAATTTTGGACTACATTAGTAAACACGTTTTAGAATTTAATTTACTATTTCTGACATTATGAATATTTTTCGCTGTGTAAATACCATTGTGTACCTAGATCCTTCACAGGTGTGTAAATATTGTGAATGTTTTAAAAACTACAAGATTTTGTCTTGGCTTTGCTTTTCCAGTAAACTTCAAGTAAACTTCTTGTAACACTTTTCATAATTTTGGACTACATTAATGAACACGTTTTAGAATTTGATTGAACTATTTACCGACATTAAGAATATTTTTCACTGTGTAAATACCATTGTGTACCTAGTACCGTTATCTAATTCTTTCACAGGTGTATATATATCGTGATTGTTTTAAAAACTACAAGATTTAGTTTTCGCTATGGATTTCCAGTAAACTTCAGGTAAACTTCTTGTAACGCTGTTCATAATTTTGGACTACATTAGTAAACATGTTTTAGAATTTGATTGAACTATTTACCGACATCAAAAATATTTTTCACTGGGTAAATACCATTATGTACCTAGTACCGTTATCTAAATCCTTCATATGTGTGTAAATATCGTGATTGTTTTAAAAACTACAAGATTTAATCTTGTCTATGGTTTACTAGTTAACTTTAGGTAAACTTCTTGTAACGCTGTTTATAATTTTGGACTACATAAGCAAACACTTTTTAGAATTTGATGGAACCATTTGCCGATATTGAGAATATTTTTCACTGAGTTAATACCATTATGTACCTAGTACCATTATGTCAATTTTTCACAGGTATGTAAATATCGGGAATTTCTTAAAAACTACATGGTTTAGTCTTCGTTATGGCTTTCCAGTAAACTCTAGGTAAACTTCTTGTAAACTTGTTTTTTCATAATTTTGAACTATATTAGTTTCGAAGATGGGGAGAAGGGGGATAAATAATTTTGGACTATACTAGTTTCGAAGATGGGGAGAGGGGGGATAATAGAGGGGGTTTTGTGAATATTTTCAGCAATATATTTAGAACTATTGTATTTAACATATAATTCTGGAAAAAAATTGTTTTGAAATCCTTCTAATTTACTCTTTCAAATGAGACACTACTCGAAACATGAAATTGAAAAAAAATATTGACAACGTTATTTGCTTCTTCAAAATTTTTTTACGTAGAAAAGTATTCAGAGGAAAAAGGTTGTGACGGAGAGACAGGGGGGAAAACGGCAGTGATAGGCACGTGAATGAACTTATAAGGGCTCGTACCGTACGATGAAAACGTCTTAAAGGGTGACTCATCCATGATCCGCCTCTTCGGTCAATTTACAACGAACAAAAGGAAAAGTTAGAGAACTGTTGCGAAAAACAAAAGGAAAATTGTAAGCGAATAAACCATATTTACACAGGCGCTGTATAAATATATTTCATATAAACCATTGTAATTAGACTTGTATCTGGAGAATTAATTTATAGCTAGCTTTGTTCAGTACCATTGTGTAGGCATGTGCCGCGTGTTAGGAGTACGCAACCTTTGGTTTTTTTCAGTGTTCGTATAAATCGTGTTCTAGTAAAATTGTAATAACTCGATAAATAATAAAAATATGAAAAAAATTATAATAACATTTTTTAATCATTTTAATACTAGGAATTTACATCATTAATATTTTGATTGTAATTTACATTTATATTGATTTAAAAAAACGCTATCTCAAGTAATTGGATTCTGATTATATGTGGGCATTGCAGAGCGATATTTTTAAGATCGTGCGGACGGGGGGGCAGCGATTTTTTTTACAGATTTACGGAAAATTTTTTTACAAAAAAATTACATGAAGAAAAATAAGTTATCATTTTTTTAAATTGCGTATTGATAAGTGTTTATTTTTTTACGCCACTAATATTGAAAATAGTTTTTGTCTCTCTTTTCTACCCCCAAACTGTTCCTTAAAAGGGAAATTAAAAATTTTGAATGTAATTGGGCCATTAATCAATATGTCAACGTTCTATGTCAAATGGTTTTCGAGAAAAATGCCTGTGACAGACTTATATTTGGCACCGTGGTGTCGCCATTTTTTCAGCGTCCCAATTTCAATTTGAAATAATTAAAAAGTTTGTTTAGTTTTTTCATGGATCATTTTTTTTGTGAATTCAATTTTTTGATTTCCCATTATGATCAGAGGTTTATTTTATGTAAATTTCAGATTAATTTTAGTTATAGCAAGTTGCATAGGCAGCAAACGCATAACCACATGCTCTTTGTAAAAAGCATTTCTATATTTATGGAAATCCTTAGAAGTAGCGCATTCGAGTTAGTGAACGAATTATTTATGAACACAAAGAAGCCTTATTTCAGGCATTTATGTTCTTATAGACACTTCCTGTGGTATAATCAGAACTTCTCTGATGATTCCTTATGAAAAAGATGACCATGAAAGCCACGTCAATATTTAAATTGCTTACGAAAATTTGCTGCACTTGTAGCCCTATATAATGGTTTAATGTAGCAATTTATAACTATAAACCCATTTTCAAATATAGTATCATAGCGGGAAAGAAGCTTCTTAGTTATGAGGGAACAGAGAACCAAAGGAACTTGTGAAAATCTTAAGATTATTCTCGTTTTCGTCACCCGCATTAAAATTGGCAGAATTATTTTTGAATACGAGAAGAAAAGACAGTGAAAATTATTTTCTAGATTTATGTTTCTGGTGTCAATCAAATGAAATATCTTGAATACAATTTGTCTATCAAGAACGATTATGATAGAGGGATGGTTGACATTAGTATATCAAGATTGAAAAAAGTATCTGATTAAATAGGTTTGGAGACGGTAAATAATATTTTTTCTTGGACTTAATATGTCATGACCTCTCAAAAACTTAATTTGTAGTTTAATTGTTACTGCGTTTTCTCTGATGAGACGGCTGATGAGACGGCATGCCTCTACGAGCATTAGAACGTTTAATAAATCTTATATGATTTTACATTTTCTGTACAAAACGGAAACTGATAACTTAAGAAAATGACACAGTCTTTCTGATATCATTCGCACTATATTCTATAATAGAATATATCCTAATCAGAAGGGCTTTGTTAAATAGAGACGATAGTGTCATAATTCTATAATACGTTGAACGTAGTGACACAGTCGCTAATTTGTCTCTTTCGATTTGTGATTTCCTAATTGTAAAATGTGCTATAGCTTAAATTCCAGTAGATGTCCCACTAGTAGGCATCGAAACGAAAATGTCTGTTGAATCGAATCTGCGACTGTGAGTTTACTCTGTGCCCCTTCACGAGTAAGGAAGTGAGACAAAATATTTCGTAAAATGACATATTGGAACAGTCGATATTGTATTCATTCACTTCAATGTACACTTCTTCACATTAATGTCACATAGTAACATTCATGAGATAGATTATTGTTTCGGAATAACCGCTCCAAGCAAATGAAGAATGATAAATGTTAGCAACTGATGTCGTTGCGAACTGCTTCGAAATAATCGCAACAGGCAAATGAAGATAGATATTAGCAATTGATGACGTTGCGAACTGTTAAAAAATGCTCCACAATAAAAAGAAAATCATTAAGTAAGTAGAGACGATAACAAAAAAACTAATACGTTAGTTAGTTTTTTGGTATTACTGCTAAACTTTAAACGTTAGCGGTAATACCAAAAAATTAAAGTAAATAGGAAAAATTTAAATAGTGGTGAATTACGATT
Source organism: Druceiella hillmani (assembly GCA_039881145.1). Taxonomy (NCBI): domain Eukaryota; kingdom Metazoa; phylum Arthropoda; class Insecta; order Lepidoptera; family Hepialidae; genus Druceiella; species Druceiella hillmani. The sequence goes on along the minus strand of JAYKKI010000097.1, from coordinate 5,510,783 downwards.
TTTGGGGCAAATTTGGAATGCATAAGTTGTTTTTGTCAAGGATACTGATTTGTAAAGTAACTTGGTGCGTGTAAACAGTAAAGCAGATACAGACTATGTCGGGGAGTAAAACGCGTACGTACACTCTGCAATACTTTTTTAAATAGAACTTATTTCTATGTTACTTTTTAAACTTTTCTTATGACCACGAAGAAATGTAGCAAAGTCTGTAGGTCGGTGAATAAGATGCGTACGTACACTCTACAGTACTTTTTTAAATAGAACTTATTTCTATGTTACTTTTTAAACTTTTCTTATGACCACGAAGAAATGTAGCAAAGTCTGTAGGTCGGGGAATAAGATGCGTACGTACACTCTACAGTACTTTTTTAAATAGAACTTATTTCTATGTTACTTTTTACACTTTTCTTATGACCACGAAGAAATGTAGCAAAGTCTGTAGGTCGGGGAATAAGATGCGTACGTACACTCTACAGTACTTTTTTAAATAGAACTTATTTCTATGTTACTTTTTAAACTTTTCTTATGACCACGAAGAAATGTAGCAAAGTCTGTAGGTCGGGGAATAAAATGCGTACGTACACTCTACAGTACTTTTTTAAATAGAACTTATTTCTATGTCACTTTTTAAACTTTTCTTATGACCACGAAGAAATGTAGCAAAGTCTGTAGGTCGGGGAATAAGATGCGTACGTACACTCTACAGTACTTTTTTTAAATAGAACTTATTTCTATGTTACTTTTTAAACTTTTCTTATGACCACGAAGAAATATAGCAGTCTGTAGGTCGGGGAATAAGACCTCGAAGAAATATAGCAATTTTGAAAAACACACGTTTTTGACTTTTTAATATCGAATTTGACATTATACTTGATATCATTTGTAGAATAGAATCAATAAAAGTATGTCCCATTTTGAGTATGTCTTTTTCTCTGAAATTACTAGTTGTAGACCAATAAAAAAAACCCTGTTTATAGATTTCCAAATCTTTAGCTCTGAAAAACAGTATCATACAACGTTTAAAAAAATTCAACACAATGAAGTCGCTATATACTTATATCATCTATATGACGTTGTTCGCGCTATGTTCTTTTAGAAAAAAAAAACATTTGTAAAAAAATTAGCGTCATCAGTTCTTAATTTGATAAACGTAATAAAATTTGATAAATGTTATTACGTTTATTGTGGTTTGTTAAAAAAGTCACGCGATTGCTTACTGACGTTAAAAAAATCACAGCATTGAGCGACGTAGTAGTTTTTGTTAAGCGTTGCGGCACATTTGCTATTGTGGCCATTTAATTTTTTTTTAATACCCTGTTAGTACATAATCTTTTGATTTGTTTTTCACAATTATCAATCAAATTACCCTAATTTTCTTTCTTACATTGGTTTTTCTTACATTATAATTTGAAATATTTAATGATTAAATTTATTTATAATTCGAATTCCGGGAGCAAATTATACTGTAGATTCAAAATTTTTTTTCAAAATCAAATTTCGGTAATACATAATATGCAAATGGTTAGTTTTCTAAAGCACGCCATTTGCTCGAAAAAAAAGAAAAAAAATTATTTTGTGTTCTTCACAAAGTGCGTTATGGCGCGGAAAATTTTTGAATCACACGGTGACACATTGTATGAAATGTCTAATGTGAATCTTTCACGCGCAAAACTGCGCCGGTGTCCGTGCAATAACACAATTCTTACATACAAACGTAATATCGCCTCGATACTTAATTAATTTGAATATATCAAATGTATTGTCATTCAATCGCGCGGCAAAACGCCAGACGGGTATAGGCGCTGGCGCGGGAACGTCCATCTTTGTTTCGATTCGGCTGCGTTCCGATACCGTTTCGGTTTTCTTTTTAATAAATTTTGACGTTTTTAAAAATAATTTTATCATTTAGGCTATTCGCAATTGGTTTTTCAGCCGGACTTTTCGAAACTATTCGTGCTGTTGCATTTTTAATATTGTTGGGTGGTCCTTTCATGATAGTCATTGGTTTGTTAGTGGTGTTGACGGCTTGCTATTATCTTGTGTCCAGTTTGAGAGCTTGGACACGCCGGTTGTCTTTGGATAGAAGTGGTGCCAAAGAAAATCGTAAGTATTTTATAATTGTTGTTTTCGTTCTTAGAAAGCGCTCTTACTTAGTTATAATTATTAATTACATAATGAAAGATACTTTACTATCAGTTTGATAAATGGCATGAATCCATGTTATTTATCATCTGACATTGTAGCATGTGTATTATTAATTATGTGACGTAATTTTGAATTCTCGTTATTGAATCAGTGACTAAAGCATGATAAGATGATTACAGGTTTGAATCTTGGTTTGATTAGAATTGATTTCGATATTAATAGAAGTTATTACACAATAAATATATATTTTACCAAATTACTGCCGTTAGCGCAGTGGGACATTGGATGCTTGTGACTTAAACTATTAGTGTCACATTACTAGAGGAGGATTTGGATATGATTCAAGTGTGTCCTAAAAAATACACGTGCTTTGATGTCACTTATTAATGTAGGGCGGACGATGTACCCATCGTCCCTTGAAAATACTTTTTTAAAATTTTAAATTTGTTGGAAAAAATGATTTATGAAACGTGTCATAGACAATACATGCGTTGATTTTTATAAGCGTTATGTTGTTGCCGATGGCATGATGTTTTAATTTTGAATATTTTAATTTCCGATTGCCAGATGCTCGGAAATCGGACATGGCGATGTGATTATCATTATCACATTTTCTTTGTGAATATAATTTGAAAGTTCTTGCCAGCCTTGGCTTGCTATTTTTAAATTTTAGTAATCTCTGTAGAATAAGATTTTTAACTGGATTAAAATAAGTTATTCACCTTAACAGGAATAAACGCGTTTATAATAACGTAGAAGTTTGAAGACCAGCTCTTTTTTTTGTATATTTTATGTAGGTATTTTTATTTATTTTTAAAACACGATTTTAAACACTTGATGGATTTAGATAATTTATTCCTTTTAAATATTTGCTATCATTCAACATTATTATGCAAGATGTGTGTATATATATATAAATATTTTTTTTCTTTTTTTTTTTTCTCTTTTGTTTTTCTTTTTTTTAAAGTGGTTTTTCAAAGCCCTTGTACTTGTTTATGGAGACATTGGTGGATTGGAAACTTAAGGTCGATGACCAGATTGACAATTTGAAGATTACCGAACAGTTCAAAATCGAGTTCTATGTAATGTTGCTTGGTGAATTTTTAAACATTTTTTTTTATTAAATGTAATATTTAGATTTACAACATACATATTACATATATTTTTGAAATCCGCTCATCAATGACTTGAACTTACTATCTATCTTGATGACTTTTAAGAATGCGGTACTCAACCGCCATATTGCATGGATCGTGAAGTTACCTGAAGACATCCGGAAGGTTAAGACGATTGTGACGGTAATTTATTTGTCTAAACCGGATTATCTCTTCCGGCTCCAGGGATTATTATCTGGATACACCCACATACTTAAATATGTACATAGTTTTTATTTAGAAGGAGCGTATTCTGTTATCCTCAGTAATCTGCACCAGCAGGGTAAATAGGACAAAGACTTCAATGCCATTACTACGTGTTTTTTTTTAATAAAGTGTCGAATTTTTTTTTAATTTTAAATATTCGCACATTAAATTCAGATGTCGGACAAAAAAAGACGCTATCCGTTGTCTATATAGGAATAAGTTGTCGTTGAAATATAACGTAAAATACGCCCTTTTTCTAATTGAGTGCAAAAAAAAAATTACACATAATACTTTCTAACACCCCCAATACTTACGCCTGGAGTGCGGGGGTTTACCCGCAGTGTCGATGTCTTCACAGCTGTTTGCAGGTTATTCCTCCGAGCGGCGCTGAACAATGTGCGCAAGTATCGTGTATACTAAAAAGATGTCAGTTATGAATATTATTTTCAATTTACAAAATTAGTAATCTTTTAAATTTTATTTTAACGATAATCAACTATTTTTCAGTCAAGGAATAATGTCTTTCTTTGTCCGACACTCATTATCGGACACCGTGTATATCGGTTCATCGATGGGACAGTTTTAAGACCACGACCGTTTAGAAATTTGACCTTGTCAATGTCAATATTAATCACAAATGTCAATCGAATAAAATTGTTTTCAAAATAAAATGTTGCTCTCTATGCCGACGTTTATTCGATTCACAGTTTGAATTTAGGGATGTCCGAAATTCAGGAGTATGTATTCATAACGTAGTACCTAGTATTTATAGCAGCACTAAAACATTAATAATAACGAATTAGATTGAAGAAGTATTTACAAAGTTGCATTTAGCTCAGTCTTAAAGGCCGATACCAATTGCGAACAAAAACTAATTATAATGTTTCTATAACAAATTGCTTCAAGGGCAAAGCAGGCGGGTGCACTATGACCAACTGTTGCTTTAACACTTTAAAAAGCGGTATAGTATTTTATTTGTGATAACATTTCAAAAATACCATAAATTGTCGTTATTATTTAAAATATTTATACAAGAAAGGCTGAAACCCAAATTTCGTAATGTAAGACAAAGTTTGTTCGTTGAAAATATTGCTGTAAATACTTATATAAACTGATCGATAGATGGCGATAGAATAGCGTCATGTGTAAATGAAACACTAAAAAGTATCATTAACCGTTTCAACAACAAATCTCCGTTTAAAACAGTATTACGTACACTGAGGCCTTCAGCTCCAGAATATTACTGCTTGAATAACGCTCTGAAAATAATTTAATATTCATTCAAAACTGGCGTTCAAGGTAAAGTCATGTGGGGATCTTATAATACCGGCAAACTGGAAACCAGATAAATTATTTACCGCCGTTTTGTTTTATCACGTTAAATGGTTAGTGTTGTCCCACTTTCTGTGGTGTCCCGTTTTTTAAGTGTCTCGTCAATGCACTAAGTGGGACAATAGCGTCCCATTTTTAGCGACATTTGTAACTAGCAACACGTGTCAGGTTTAAGTAGTTGTCGGGGAAAATCAGATTGTCCACGAACAGTGGTTCAAAAACAATCTAGATCATAGGAATGCGGCTCTAACTTCCGTGCAGGGACGTGCTGCTTTCACATCGGGTGCGCACAGAAAGTGATTCTCGTAGGAATTAAGCAGACTGCTTAAATCATCTGGAATAGTAAACTGTCTAATATGAGAAGCACCATGAGCATTCTGTTCACATTTAGGCTTTCATAAAAATACTAGCAGCAAATACCCGTTTCGATGGTTTTTTGTTGGTCGTACATTTTTCATATCTCAAAATTTTTCATATCTAAAAATATGTGTTAAAATTTTCCTCTTTTATTACTTTTTGAAGTAAGAAGAGTGAAACTCGGTGAAACGAAAATGCGTCACGTCAAAAAAATAAGACACTGTCTAATACTTGCTCTGGTCTGAGCGTTCTACGTGTGTACGTTAGTACGTGTATTTATACGTGTGTATGCGCCTGCGTATTACAAGGCTTTGGTAAAAAGCCAGCGCGGGGTATTATTTTGTGTATAATATAAATAAATTAAAAAATTGAATTTTGTAAAATATTTTAATTTTTACTAAGTATATCGTTGAATACTGACGGTGTGTGAATTGCAAACACACGCAACCTTTTTTATATATTGTACGTAAATGTCTTACAAACGAAGTATTTATTTATCTATCTATCTATATATATAAATATATATATATATATATATATATATATATATATATATATATATATATATATATATATATATATATATATATATATATATATATATATATACGTTGTTAAAACTGTAATGAAAGGAAATGGGAACGGATGGATTGAGGGAGTGAAGGAAGAGGGTAAAACTGGAACTCCTATTGGAAGTCTTACATTTTCGAGGTCGACTACTTTCATTGGAGAAATTTCTTCAAATTACTAGAATTATCTAGAAAAAACTGAAACTTTCATATTGGAAGTCATACGTTTTCGAGGTCCACTACTTTAATTGGAGAATTTTTTTCAAATTACTAGAATTTTCTGGAAGAAAACTGAAACTTTCATATTGGAAGTCATACATCTTCGAGGTCAACTACTTTCAAACCTCCATGTCTTCCACACCCTTATAATTATAGACGTGCAACCACCATAGTGCATGATGGGAGAGTTGTGCCTACTACAACGCATAAATACCGGTCGCCTGCGATATGTAGTTTTGGCTGCAGAGTGGAATATTGGCAGACACACGACCAATTTTATATAATATTTATATAAATAAGAGAAGGGTTCTATTAAATTACTTATAGATATAAATTGTTCACAACATGAATGTGTTACCTACTTTATCTTTCACAGACGTGAAGACATGGTGCATATTTAAAAAAAAAACTATAAGATCTTGGATAATTGCTGAAGTTTTCCTACAGCCTTTGCATAGGCTTCTAAAAACATTATTTTTTCATAATGTTGCATTAGGTAGTTTCCGAAATTGCATATTATTTCTCATATTTTTCAGTATATTTCTACCTGAAATTGCGAAAAAAAATATTTTTGTGACCCTAATTATTAGCCTTTTCTAAATGATAGCTCAAATTTTTAAGGATTTAAAAATAAATCAAGTACTTAATTTACCCCCCATAAAATTTACATGTAAATAGTAAATTTGTTTTATTGAGTTAATTATTATATTTTATTGCTTTGCCCAATTTCAAGTTTCTATCTCAAGCGATTGCTGAGAAAAAAGGCTGTGATGGACATATAGATACATCAGTTATCTTAAAAGGGTTCAGTTTTTCATTTCGAGGTACAAAACCCTAAAAATACTTATAACAAATAGTGTATAAAAATTGGCCAGAAACCTTTGGTATTTTTATGAAGATTTTCAATTTTCACGTTATTACGATATCTTTATACACTTTTTTAAGGTAGTTCCAACTGTTTAAGGGTTAATTAATTAACGCACCCGGCGCTTTACGACTATTGTTTAATATTTTACTTACTCTATGTCAATTTAAATACTACAAGCTGCACGATGGTGGAATTTCACGTCAGTCAGATGAGCCCTTTTTTGTGTGAAACTCTAAAAAATAAAAAAATCAATGTGATTATGCCTGAAAAATTAAATGAACCTGGGAAAATTGAAACTTTCCGCTGGTTGTAGGTATTCATGAAATAAGTTTACTAAAGAGAGAATTTTTCTGTTCTTTTCAAGTATTTTCAGATAAAATATCGTAATTTTATAAATAATACGAACCTGGGAAAATTTAAACTTTCCGATGGTTGTAGATATTCATGAAAGAAGTTGACTAAAAGGAGTGTTTTCAAGTATTTTCAGTTAAAATATCGTAATTTCATAAATAATCCAAATCTCCAAGTTTCAGACCGCTGGTTAATATTCACAAGTACCTTTTAAAAGCGAGTGTTTGTTAAATGTTCAAATTTATTACAATATACGGCAGCAGTGTGACGCATGGTGTTTACAATTGTGTAAACATTTTAAAAATTAATAAAACTGCAAATTTTAAAAAGCATTATGTGATTATTAGCTGGTTTTGGTTTAGATCTGGAAAGTAGGTTCTAAATGCTATGGCCGTCTTTTTTATTATAGTATTTGGCGTCTTTTGCCAACAATTTCAGTTCTAATGTTGTACCATTGGAATACCCGCCATCTGTATTCTTTACTATTGATTTTGGATGAAAATTGCAGTAAATGTTTTTCCAGTTTCCAATTTTAATTGGAAAAATTAACTCCAAAATTTTGTCTCTGTGGCCAGCAACAATTGAATGATGGAACTATTTGCTATATGATAGGATTGCAGAAAGATAAAGGACATGTCGCTTTTCCGGAAGAACATTGTTAGAAACTACTAAAATCACAATTTTATTGGAGAGCCAAAAAATTATATTTTGTAAAAAAACAAGAGTATATTTAAATACAGAACAGAGTATAGTTTAAAAACAGTAGTGGTATATTCTTTTTTTACATTAAATTTTTAATTTTTTTTTGAGATTTTGGCAATTGCACGTTCAATGATCTTATGGAACAGACGTATTATAATTGTTAATTGCGGATACCGTTGTTATTAAAGATTTCGAAATAATTTTTTATAAATGTTTTCCACTATGAAGAAATGTTATTTTCGCATGATTTTTTACCAATTGTAAACTTCATATGCTCGTAGTTCTTGAGAATACGCGCGATTGTACTTTCGGTCCCGCAGCGTCCGCCATATTGGATTCCAAGTAACTTCGCATTTTCAGTGATATTCATAAAACCAAGATGAATCAAACGACACCTTTTTGCCTCAACTGTCAAGTCTCTCGTGGTACCGCAGAGAATAAAGATTATAAACTTGTTTAACAAAACTGTAATATTCTTGACGATGAAGATTAGGAGGTTTCATATTGTTATAGAAATAGTAACATTCTTGAGTTGAAGGTCTCAATGTACGTAGGTAATTATGTTTTAAACTGAGATTTATACTAGAAACGTGTGTAATTCCGTAGTGTTTCATTTACACATGACGCTATTCTATCGCCATCTATCGGTATGTTTGTGTAATCATTGATAGAAATATTTTGAAGGAACAAAGTTACCGTATTTGAAGAAATTTGGGCTCCATCCAACCAATAATAACGACAATTTATGGCATTTTTGAAATAATGGCACAATTAAAATATTATAAAGCGTATTTAATAAACATTAATATTTAAATATATTTCCGTAATTAATAATAAAATTATAGTTTATTGTTATCATATTTAAGTTATATAAATATATATATATATATATATATATATATATATATATATATATATATATATATATATATATGTGTAAATGTAATTAAAAACATCATATATATATATATATATATATATATGATGTTTTTAATTACATTTAAAGCCGGGTTCACACAAATAAAAATTTGCGTTGTGTGTTGGAACGCATCATTCGCCACTACGACCAATTTATTTTAATGTAAATGTTTATGCTGTGTGTTTAAGTTGTGCGCAAAAACTTATTCATTCGTATTCAAATTGTTTATTCTGTTGTAGAAATTGTTGTGAATTCTAGGTGTTATTTACAACAATATTTTCTTGATTACTTTGTTAATACCGTTTGGACTCTAAATTATAAAGGTGGAGTTACATACAGTGGATGTGATGCTCTTTATACAAGAGTAAGGAAAACGGACTTTGTGATCTTTGGTTTATGTAAAAGGAAAATAATGACCCTTAGGGAGAATTTTATGATTCATTGTAAATTCTCTACATTGAAATCTGGCCAGGGTCTACGTTGAAATATGTCATGACGCAAATTCCTTTGACGTTCGTCAAAAAAAACAGACAGCGCGATCGGGGCAAATGCGTTGAATGTGACGAAAAATTTTGCCTGCATTTACATATTCACATAAACTTGTTCGTTGACAAATTTATTTACACGGAACACGATGCACAATTTAATTTTATTGCTGTATCCTAGCTCAATGAAGCGAAATCAAATTGCAGAGCATACCTGCTGTATTATATGTTTTTTTATTGAGTTTTATTATATGCCAAATAGCTTAAATGAGCAACATAAGTTGCTAAACAACAAAAGAGGTATATGCACATCTTTGCAATATGCTTAGCATAGCTGCAATCCTGCTGATACACAGCTGCTGAAATGGACTCATGATACCGATAAACTTATGGTTTTCTAAACTAGCATAGGTTTTTGAAATTCTTGCCATATTTAGAAGTGACTAATTATTTGATTCCCTATGTTAATTAATGATAAATCTATTGTTTTCGTTATTATACTCGTTTGGCTATCACACTTTTCTAGTTTCTAAGTTACGTCGGTAATTTAGTTAAATCTTCTAGTAGTCAAAAAGTCTATCTTCAGTAGAGTCAAAACGCCTTAAGTACATGCTTGTCATACATGTGGTTAAAAAGGGCTTTTTAAATAAATTCTAATTTTTTTTAGGATTTGTGGTTGTGGTATGTGAATTGTAGATTATAGAAATGGCAGCGTTATCCGAAATGTTTGGTGCGAAATTTTCCAAAAGGGTCACTACAAAATTTTAGTATGATCCTTAACCTGATCTGTGTATGAAGAGAACATTCGTACATCTTATCGAGTCTCGCTTCAATATGATATTATTAGAAATATATTTTAAAATTATAAAATAAAAAAATTATACTGGTCTTCCAAAATTAACTATTAAAAACAGCTTGAATCGGCGAGTATTCAGTAATTGCTCACGAGATGACGTTGTTTATATTTATATCGCGATAGAGTTTATACATTTCACGAATTTAACCGTTTTAGTGCCATGGTTTTTTACTTATATATACTTAAAAATGCCAAAAAAATCTTTTGTTTTTTATGTCATTTACCCTTGTCTCGAAAAAAAAACTGTATCTTTTCCAAAAATTATCCAATTTTAATAATTTTTTCGGTGTTTTCTTAATAAAAACTTGTACAAGGATAATAAAATACAAAGAAAATTATGGAAATATATATTGTGAACAAAAATTATAACAAAATCTGAAATCAAGGTCACATCGTATTTATTATTCGCAGTCCGGTACATCCTCCGTATCAGCAAAATAATTGTTATCGTCACTATTATCACTATCACTCAAAATTTGCATTACGCCAAATTGCGAGCACCACAATGTCACTCCCACTATCACTTTCTTCACAACTTGAAAAACGATCATTTGCACTCGAATTATTTTCGTATTCCGACATTATAGGTTAAAATGTTCTTTTCCTGGATCCTTTTTATATTGTAATTACTGATAATATTATAATTTGAACTTTATGTAACACGTAGAAATATAAAAAATTAGCGATGCGTGCGAGCGATCTCCTCTACGCGCGCTAAACAGCAACTGATTTCGCGAGCGCCATCGCGCTCGTGTCAAATTTAGTTCGTACGCGCACCATTTAGTTCGTCGGCACTTTAACGGTTAAACAATGAGATTTCTTACATTGAGACACTATTTCGCGTTCCTGGCGTTAACGTGTGAATTAAAACGTAAGTTAGCGATACAAATATTTCCATAAAATTATGTATAATGACCGGATTTATCGTTAGCGAGTCAGATTATCTGAATTAACTTTATTCATATTTTTTATAATAAAACCATTGCGGACAATTTATTTTAACTACTTTTTCAAACATATGTTTTACGTTCGTCTTGTGTCTACGGCTTGTTATACATATTCATATTTCAGACACATATAAGGAATATTACTGGTACCATTATAATACAAATATTTACAATCAGTATTGCGTCAGGCTAAGTTCTAACACTGTGTTACACGCGAACAATTTGAATTAAACTTTTTCCCTATAACTTTGCTTATAGTTATTATAAGGGGTGTTTATTAGAAAATCTGATATATAAAAAGTATTATATCTTCTACACGCAGACGCACGCTCACACACATACACATACATATATGTGTGTGTGTGTTCGTGTGGGTGCGCGTGAGCGTGTTCGTGTGTGTATATATCATAATGTGTTATATCATAATGTGTGTGATATAGATCACTAATTTAGGCTCGCTGTCTGTTACTCATATTGCGTATTTATCTTTTGAGCATTGGAATTTGGTAAAGAAAAGAATTTTGCCATTTTCCGTTGCTTAAAATTAAAAAATGTTGACAAATTATTTTTTTTAAAATTCGTTTTAGTAATGAAGAAATAATTTTAAATACGAGTTAGTTGAGTTATTTAAATAATGATGTTCGGTTGCACTTGATTATCCCAAAATGGTGTATTTGTTGTACGTTTATTCTACTGCATTAAAAAAGAAAAACAACCCGGAAAACCACCCTTCCATTTCTCTATATGTCTTTTTTATATGTATAAACAAAATTTCAACTGAATATATCGTGTGGGGAATTAAGTTAAAGGACATAAAAAAATATATAAAATAGAAATAAATCACATAAAAACTTATTAAAAATTTTCCTGTAAAAACCCTTAAAGATAATAATGCTAGTCGAATTTCCTATTTCAGTTTTTGAAGTTATACTTCTTTAGGCGCGTTATGAAAAAATGATGAGAGTGAAATTTTAAGGTTCGTCACACAAAAGTTACAGTATGAAGTTGCAGTTATTGAAACTATATATTAATACTAATATTTTGTTTATATCCGGTACACTCTGACTTCCTTCACAGTATCGTTATTTTTCTCAGTAACACGTTCTAAAAATATATTATATAACCTATATCGGTCTGGACCCTTTAAGTAATATTATGGAAATGGTTTCCTGACATCCGGGGTTAGCCGTTTGTGCGCTAAGTTTTAAAAAACAAAGAAATCATCAAAATTTATCTGTATGTTTTTGTAAAACGCGCCTAAAGAGGTATTAGGATGGAGCTGTGGTAGTGTTGTCAAGGGTCTATAAAATTTATTTTTCTCTTAATTTATTATGGTAAATTGAAATGTTCTTGTAAAACACGGCCTAAAGGGCTATTAGCATGGAGCTGTAATATTGTCAAGAGTCTACAAGATTTATACTTCTCTTTTTAAATTTATTATGGTAAATTGATATGCTCTTGTAAAACACGATCTAAAGAGGTATTAGCATAGAGCTGTGGTAATGTTGTCAAGGGTCTACAGAATTTATTTTTCTCTTTCTAAATTGATTATGGTAAATTGAAATATTCTAGTAAAAACACGGCTAAAGAAGTATTAGCATGGGGCTGTGATAATGTTGTCAAGGGTACACATCAATGTTTACATTGCAGCCGGTCGGAACCGTGCCAATTTTGAGCTGGTGACCTCGTTATCTTGTGTAAAAATTAAGTGATAACGCTGTTAAATCGTTATGTAATTAATTGTCTCTTGAAATGCGTTGTGCAATTGTAAAGAGTTGTTCGGTTCGGGTTTTTATCGGCGTGGACTTTGGGAAGCAGATTTGAATACCGTGCAGTTTCGTTAGCATTACGTTGGTTTTGTAAAGCTCTAGTCTTTTCTCTATCATGATTCTTTTGATAGAGCGGTCGTCGTCACCAAGTGGTGCTTTCAGGGGCTGATGTAACTCGCCTCACGATATCTCGCCATCTCTTTCTGCTTACCGTCGGCCTGGTGCACTCGTGCAAAGGTCGCCCACACGCGATTTGATCTGGTCCATCCGATCGCAAATGCGTTCATCCGCGCGTTAAAGTGCCATCATCAAGCGCTATATGGCTCTTGTTCCATCGTGAGACATGGCCAAAGAATTTAAGGATCTGAAATTGCATTAAGTTCGATAGAGGCTGCTTGATTCTGAATTTTAGAGTATGGACACTTAACTTTGGTATTAGGTCCGGGATATTGTAAGTAGTCTTCTCTAGCACAATAACTCTAAGCTGCCTATCTTCTTCTTCTCAGTTTCTCGAAGTGTCCATGTCTGAGGCATACAAGATATTGGGACAAGGACGCAAACAATGTGGGCTTGGTGGTTTTTTATGATGCTGCGGTTCCTCCATGTTTCTTTAAAGCCTAAGTACTTTGTGGATATTGATAGCTGTTATATATATTTTAGCTAGTGGAACGTTGAAACATTTTGCCGAAACTTGTAAAGACGTTTTTGGTCGATTGGAAGAATTTACTTTATTTCGGCAATTTTCGGTTGTGAAGATGTGTAATCTGAGACTTGTGCTGATGCAACAACGCACGAACGTCGTTTGATCGAACGAAAAAACAGCGTCTAAACAGTTTTGTCGTTGTTGCATCTTATAGTTTCAACTGGCAATATTAAAGTACTTATTCATGTGCTGAAGACCAGATTATTCGCAACTTCTGTAAATTACATAGCTGGATATGCAAAATTCTTGATCTGAGATCGTTAACTGGAAAACATATTTAAGCGAGACCAAAGATTATTGTTGGCACCGGACAGTATGCATTAAGTCCACGTATGACAGATTCAGAACATTTTAGCATAAGATCAATCTTCCTGTTTTGGATAAATGTTGACAAATTATTGATGGAGATTTCGAGAATAATCTGCCATATGTTTCATCTCAATCCGTTAACTAGGAGCTGATGAATAGCATTTTCACTTACTTTCATTAATTCGGACAGCGGCTGTTCTCAGTTCGATTTGCTTGCTGACTCAGCTGCGACTCTGTAACAGATAATTTTGTGAAAGTGTTATCTGTGGGATTAAATCTGTAACATGACATCTCATCTCATCATCATCAATAAGCTAAATAACGGGCACAATAAGATAGTTCAAATAATAGGAAGTTATTACTTATGCAGAGCTGACCTGATCTTTTCTCTCGGTATTATCTAGCTGCAAACACAAGAACTAAATCCATTTTATTATTATCTGTAATTAGGCCTTGCAAAATATTATTATATTCATATCAAGAGCACTCCTTCAGTTAGTGTGAATTTAAGACCAAAGTTATACGTGTTCACTTACCAGTGTCTCCAATAAACTTGACAAGCCATGTTTGATCTCGCTCTCGGCCTAATTCCTTAGTGTAGATTTAGATGCCAGATGAGAAAATACTTATTGACCTAAAAAAAAATGAAACGACTGTTTTGTAATTAGTTCTAAATGTTTTTGTCACAAAGTACTTAATACTTAAGTTTTTAACCATTTGATTTAATTACTAAACGTAGCTTAACTACACGTAAATTATAAAGACGTTGTTGTTAGTTGATGATACAATGTATAGTTATAGACGCGGCGTGTGGAGATTGTGACATATTTTATAACATACAATAGATTTATAAAAAATAGCGAAATATCAAATCATATTGTAAGTGTTCCGTGCGTATTTGAGGAAAGTTTTTGATTTTTTTTTGAAGATTTTGAGTTTTTTATTGAATGGACATGATGAAATTTATTCCTTGAATCATTACGGAACTAAAAAAGATGGAAGAGCAGCATAATTTTAACGTTCACCGCAAACTAGACGTGACGAAATTTATTCCTTGGTTCATTACGGAACAAAAAAATGGATGAGCAGCATAATTTGAACGTTCACCTCAAACTAGACATGACGAAATTTATTCCTTGGTTCATTACGGAACAAAAAAATGGATGAGCAGCATAATTTGAACGTTCACCTCAAACTAGACATGACGAAATTTATTCCTTGGTTCATTACGGAACAAAAAAATGAAATGGAAATGGAAGAGCAGCATAATTTTGACGCTCACCTCAAACTAGATATGACGAAATTTATTCCTTTATTCATTACGAAACTAAACAAAATGGATGAGCGGCATAATTTTATCGTTCACCCCAACATAACGAAATTGATTCCTTGGTTCATTACGGAACTAAAAAAAGGATGAATATCATAAATTTGACGTTCACTTCAATCTAGACATGATAATTTTTAGCTGGCAATGTTGACGATTTTGGAAACTGATTAATGAACAAAGGAATGTTCATTACTAAACTAAAAAAAATGGATGAACAGCATACTTTTGACGTTCACTTCAAACTAGACATGATATTTTTTTAGCTGGCAATGGCGACGATTTTGGAAATTCTTGGATGATGAAAAATTGCGCCAACATATGATTTTCATAGGAGAACTGTTATGGAATCGAGTAGGTTACGAGATGAAAACATTTGAAACATTACATTTAAATATATGGACCTTGTTGTCGTTTATAATTATAGTTGTTTACTGTTCAAATTAAATAGACAGGTGTTAGCAATTTATCTAGCTAAGTAAACTAATAGGTTCATTGGTATTTTGAAGCGGAACTATCTCGGTATACTGTGGCGTCTTCCTAATTGGTCTCGGTTGTAATGTTTTTTAGATAAGACGTTAAGTAATTATAATATGTAGACCTTGATTCAGTAATTATTTTAATGTACATCTTGTTGACGATTCAGCGTCTTAAAAGTATAAACGGCATACGTAGCCGTTCGTCTGTCTGTCTGTCACAGTCGTTTTCCGAGATCATTCGTTATAGAAATTTGAAGTTTGGTTTAGTGATAAACCATATTAATCCACATGAATCTCAATAAAATGTTTATATTGAAATTTGAGAGGAGTGAGAAGAGGGTTGAGGTGGTAATCGTTTTAAATAGATAGGACATTAGAAAAATATCAGTTGCATATTTTCTTGAGATATCCTAGTAAATATGCCCACTAATAAATGAAGAGTACTCAACGTAAAATTATGAAAATACGTCTTTAAAATTTGTAGAAAAGTTAGACTGGTGATTTTAGATGATATTTTTACGCTTATAAAAGATATACTAGACAATCTTATTATATAGGAATACATTTTAGATATACTAGATAATCTTATTATACAGGAATAACTTTTAGATATACTAGATAATCTTATTATACAGGAATAACTTTTAGATATACTTGATAATCTTATTATACAGGTATAAATTTTAGATATACTAGATAATCTTATTATACAGGAATAAATTTTAGATATACTAGATAATCTTATTATACAGGAATAAATTTTAGATATACTAGATAATGTTATTATACAAGAATAAATTTTATATATACTAGATAATCTTATTATACAGGAATAAATTTTAGATATACTAGATAATCTTATTATACAGGAATAACTTTTAGATATACTAGATAATCTTATTATACAGGAATAACTTTTAGATATACTAGATAATCTTATTATACAGGAATAACTTATAGATATACTAGATAATCTTATTATACAGGAATAAATTTTGGTCAGCGACCGAATTTTGAGGAGCTATTAAAAATCGGCAACTGAATCAAAAAATGAAAAAAACGTAATTTTTCTTTTTTTTATGATTTAGTTGCCGATTCTCAATCGCTCCTAAAAATTCGGTCACTGATCAAAATTTATGCTTGTACATAATCGTTGGTGCGTCTTTTGCGTCCATATGCACCACATAGGGTCAAGACTGTCAGTCGGACTTATTGATAGTTAAAAACGTATTTTTGTTTCTCATTAACTGTCAGTCGAGTCGGAACAAGAGTCTACTTTACCGACCGTTCCCTATTGCACTGTCCAATTCCTAAAGTATCCATACAAAATACGTGTTTAACTGTCAGTAAATCCAACTGAGTATCTTACCGTTTGTGGTATATACGGGCGTTAGTGACTTCAGACGGACTTGACCGATTGAGGTCATATTCACACAATATATGTATATGTTTTGTCAAGATGATGGGTCATAGCTATGGTAGGTTTCGATAGGAGGCCCTGTAGTCAAGTTATTAACAAATTCTTTATTTACAAACCAAAATGAGTCGTATTCGTAATACATATCGGTTTAGTGGCAAAACAAATCACAAAATGTCTGCCCGATACGTGGCGCTGTTTTCAAAGGGTTGAATTAGGTCTGCTGGGCCAGCTAATATATTTATGCGGTGAAAAATGATATTAATGTTTAAAAATATTTTAAAAAGAGTGATTGATTTAGTGTATAGAAATCGGAAGACCTTTTTTTATAAAATGTTTGTCTGTCTTTCTGTATGTTATTTTGTGCGTCAATCACGGAAACTTTATTGGATGGATTTTCATGAAATTTGGTAAGAATGCTTAGAGTATCGTGGACTGAGTTCCATAATAAATGCATCCATACTCCAAGAACTTGGTATCGGAGAGCGTTAATCCAATATTGTATAAATCTGTGTAATAAAATTCTTCGGACATGTGTCGCGGCGTAACAATGATCATATTGAGCGCCTGGTGATACAGAGCAAAGTGGAAAGTACCAGACCACGTGGGAGAGCACCGATGAGATGGATCGATCAAGCCAAGACAGCCTTGAACGTTCCGCTACACGGGTGCACCTGGAGGACAGCTGATAGAGAGGAATGGAGAGATATCCTATGGCGCATCACTCATCTGCAAGACACTTGCCATGATGATCACGACCACTTTGTTAAGAGTCTAACGAATTAACTTTAGTGTCACGATTCCTTTTGCCTGGGAAAATCTGGAACGGGCAGCTAGTACATAAATAAAAAAAAACATAGAAAAAAGTTATACCCTTATTTTAATTTCTTTATTTTAAGTTTATTATTTAATTTCGTTTTTATGAGCCAAACAATATGTTTGGAACCGACGAAATATAGCTCTGTGACGGCGGTAAAGTGACCTTTAGAATCGTAAGCGCCCGTGACGTCACGGGGTCAGGGCCCTTACGCGCGTTATGACGTCAGAAACGTACGAAAACGCGGTAAGCTACTCCGGTATGCGTCGTTGTGCCGAGTAATAGTTAAAAAATAAGGCCGGATTCGATTTATTGTTTGTCGTTAATTTAATCAGTGAACCGATATTGAACTGATAGTTTACGTATTAGTTAAAGTATTGCTCTCTACTGTTTTAGTTTTCCTTCAGTACTATGTATGAAAAGCGCAATACCACTGAATTTTTTTATGAAAAACTAGCGATCCGCCCCACATAACTTTACGAGATATATCAAAACTTTGTACTATGAAATTGTGTATTTTAAAATATCTACAAAAAAGTCCGAAAAATGGCATATTTCTATATCCTACGGATAACCCATAGTGACCATATTTATTAATTTTGTTTGTGGGTTATATTTTCGAAGTTATTTTGATCAATATTATATAAATCTTTATTTAATTAAATTAAGTTGGTTTCGTTGGGCATTTAATGTAGATAAAATTTTCTCGTTTCAGCAAATCATTATCATTAATATTTTAAAAGATATCACAGATTTAAAATTAGCAAAAATCAGTATTCGTGATGCGGATGCCGTGCACGGACGGAGGCGGCGGCGCGTGAATGACAGTAATATTATTAAACGCTCCACAATTACACCACATTAGTACCTACGTTCCACCCGTGCGAAGCCGGGGCGGGTCGCTAGTTCATTATAAGGGAGTTTATTACATATTTATAATATCTCGTTAAATATTGCGTTTAAGTTATATAAAGCGTAATATAATTTTCTCGTTTTTTTGTGTGGACATTAAATTCATAATAATTTTTTCTATTTAACGAACAAAAAATTGACAATTTTTCCTACATACAAGTTTCATTAATTGTTTGTTATATGCATTATTTTTTTCATCATCATTTTTTTTTAAACCTACTCTACAGTTTTTAAACATTTTTCCAAAAAATATCCACATCAATTAAATACCCTATGAATTATCCTCTATAATACTAGCCAATTGATACTCTTTAGATGCTAAACGGAGACGAGGAAGACCATACAGGAGGTAGTGCAATGATGTAGTGGGGGTAGTTGGAAAAATGTGGAGCAGTATGGCGAAAGAACAGTGAATGCATTTGGAGAAGCCTTTTTACCCTAATAGTGGTTCTTATACTAGCAACTAACAAGACTAACGAAACAGAAAGAAAAATGCAAGGATTAAACCAATTTTTCAAACACTAATGTTACTAACACCCCATTTTAAGTGTTATATAAAAATGGGAGAAATATACATACACAATTTTAAGTAAATAAATGAAAAAATAGCTTTACGGATTGTGATAAAAATAGTTGTGAATATTGATAAAAATAATTTCGAATATTGATAAAAATAGTTTCGAATATTGATAAAGATAGTTTCGAATATTGATAAAAATAGTTTCGAATATTGATAAAGATAGTTTCGAATATTGATAAAAATAGTTTCGAATTTTGATAAAAATAGTTTCGAATATTGATAAAGATAGTTTCGAATATTGATAAAAATAGTTTCGAATATTGATAAAGATAGTTTCGAATATTGATAAAAATAGTTTCGAATTTTGATAAAAATAGCTTCGAATTTTCCTATTTTAGGATACGACGAGATCACTCGGAAAAAAAGTGCTTCGAATTGCGGCACTATTTGAATTTCAATATTTGTATTTTAAATTTCGAATGGTTTTTTAAATATTTTCGATATTCAATTTATATATATATATATATATATATATATATATATATATATATATATATATATATATATATATATATATAAAAGCATTCTTAAATAATATGTTGTGTAGTTAATGGTGCACGTTAGAATGCTCAAAGTACGTCTGCGTTGTGAATACACTCACCGCGAACCGTAGTAAACGCGAAAGGCAAACGATTGAACTGAACAGATGTACGATAGTATATAACATATAAAAAAACTTTTTAACAAAAAGATTGAACTGACTTCATATAATCACCTGGTAAGAAGCGCAGTAAAAATCCAATAATAGCACCCTTCACCAGTTTTTGAACCATAACTATTAATGTTGTATACACCTAATTTTTCCTTAAATATGCAGGCTCTACGGGTAAAAGAACCAACAAAATCTGTTCAAAAGTTTTTGAACAATGTCTCGAACGCACCTACATATACAGTATTCGTATGTATATGACGGAAACTTTGTCACTTCAAACACTTGCTCCGTTAATCATGTGTAATTCGACAATATGTTATTTTTGAAGTAAAACTTCTTTACGCACGCTTGACTTGGGGAGTAAGCTGGTGAATGCGTGACGAGAGCGTTACGAAAAGTGTGATCGGGCGAGGCGAACGGAAGTTGAGAAGGAGATATAAGTTAGTGAAGACAGAAAGAGAGAGAGTTACGTTTCGTATATTACCGTAGGGACAAGAGAGAGAGGTGCGAGCACACATTTTCTTTCTCTCATAGCCAGAGCATGAAATATATATATATATATATATATATATATATATATATATATATATATATATATATATATATATATATATGCGAGTTTGCCAGCGTAACACGAACGGTAATTTCATTTCGTTCTCGAACAATTTTATAAATTATTATTTTGTTCAATGCATTAAATATTCTACATTTAAAGTGAATAAAATTGTAAATTCATTATAAAGTTCATATTTTGTGAATTTGGAGTTTTAGTCGTGTGGTCTAAAGCACACTCGTTTTTGTAAACTAGTAAAACAACATTCGTAATTGCACTCACTCGATATCACAAATAACAAATCATTTAACAGAATAAAATCGCATTAAACCAATCAACTGTTATGTCAAACTAAACTTTGAAAAATATTCTAACCAGAAGAAATGTGTGAGGGTTGCCATATTAAATAATGAATAATCCATAAAGACTGAATTTGAAATAAGCAATTAAAATTAATATTATTTTATTAATAAGAAGCGAATAATTATTTATCTAAACAACAAATGAAAAAATATTGTATTAATAGTTATTCCGACAAGTTTATTTTAAAAATCGATAATAAAATTTTTAAAATCTTTAATATTTGAGGGAATAATGAATGAATGTTAAAGATTTTTAAATGGCAATAATTTTGATTTACGAAATGTAAACAAAGTTGGCCTTGAAATTAATTTTGATATCCTTTTCTTTTTTATAGTAAAACAATGCAAATGAAAGGGATAGTTAGATAAGTCAAATTCACTATCGATCGCTAAGAAGAGTAATCATGCAATATTGCCACATTTCTTACGTTTAAGGAAATATAAGATTTAGGTTCATGTATTTTCATGTTAATGACTTATGACAATTTTTAAATATAAAAAAAGTGGAATGGTTTAAAAAAATTACATATTAAAGTCCCAAAATTTCCTTATTTTACATAGTGTATGTACATAAATAAACGGATGAAACAGTCTTTCCTTTTTGGAAACCAGTTGAAAATTTTACTTGTTTACGGTAAATAAACGCGAATATTATAATATGATAATAAAAATATATGGTTTCTAAATTCGTGAAACGAAAACGACCGAATTTCATTCAGGCCTAATTTCCCTTGTCTTCTCTGCTTTGACATGAATTTAGTCATTATTGAATATTACTGCGTCATAAGAAGTTATACTTCAAAGTCAAATCAACTTCTGGATTGAGTTGAATTTATAAAACTTTTTTTGTCGAATTATTAGTTGTATGTAAGACAATTATGATTCAATATTGTTTGGAATGTGTTCTGTATGCAAATAATACCTCGATGTTATATTAGAATCAAATAGGTTTCCGCGTACATGTCAAATTCTTTTGTTAATTCATTTTGTATTCACAATTGCGACTATACTTATTGTTATATTCAGTGTTTTATAAATATTGAAATGAGGGCCTTTGTAATGCTAATTCCTACGAAAATGCAAATGTGAAAAAGGGACAATGTTTGTTGACTTCGTCGATAAATAAAAGCTGTCAAGTTCGAGTAGAATTTGTGCTACGGGCGTTCCTTACACATTATAAATTTATTGTACATAATATTTTCATTAAACTATTTACGAAATTTTTATTTTTCAGAACGGGAATATATTGTCTACTATGTCTTTTACAGGCGTGTATTTAAAAAAATGTAGAATTCCGCATAGAATTATAAATTATTGATTTTTTAAATTTGCCTTTGCTTTCAAGATTATAGGTCGTCGGAAGTACTCTATAGATTTTGATGATCATCAAGTAAGACTTATTGTTTAAAAAAATAGGCTTTAATAGACTGTGCATTTTTGTTGTGTAAACCAAAATACATTAAATTTTTATAGCAATTTTATGTAAATATATGTAATGCAATAGACCTCAGTATACGATATTAAATTCAAGCCAACTGATCCTATAATTATTCCGTTTTTTTTTCAATTTTAGAAAGGAAGCCTAAAAATTGAGACATTAAATTTAATTAGGGTTATTTAAAGTTTACTTAAATATAAAATTGTTTACAATTAAATGAAACTACGTGGTGTACTATTATTTCGACTTTCTTTAATTTCTTTGCCACGACCTAGGTTTCGTTGTATTACAACATCTTCAGGTGGGATATTAGCAAAGAAAGAATCTTTGCTAATATCCCACCTGAAGATGTTGTAATACAACGAAACCTAGGTCGTGGTAAAGAAAGTAGAAATAATACTACATCACGTAGTTTCATTTAATTGTGAATAATGAATTTATACAAAATTAACGCCAAATATATTCAATAAAATTGTTTGCTTACTACTTAATCTTTAACTTTGCAAGTCCAATTTTTTTATATTATAAATTATAAATAAAAAACAGGGGTGGGAAAATTACAGGTCAAATAGATTTTAAGTTATAGCTATATCTAAAGTAGCTCAAAATGCTACGTATAAATATACACACGGTTCCTGTTTACCCTTTTTAGAGTTTCGTAGCCAAACTAGAAACCCTTATAGTTTCGCTATGACCATCTGTCTGTCTGTATATCTGTAAGTCAGATTCGTTTTACTTGCAGACTATTAGTGCTAAAAGCTGAAATTATGGCACGGTTATAAATGTTTGTAATAATTACAAAATTATGGAATAAAAATGTTTAGAATAAGTTTTGTAGGGTGAATCCCCTACGTGTAAAGTAGAGGTGGATTTTTTTCGCACACCCCTTTGGGTAGGGTATCTTTGCACAGGTCTTTAAAAAATATTGGAGGTATGTTATGTTTACGAAATATTAAGCTCTAATGTGGTAATTTTATTTAAATTACTTGTCTCCAACCTCTACCAGCTAAAGTTCTATTTTTCATTATTTGAAATGTATACACAATAGTAGTATATATCATGCAATTTAAATGAAAGTTATCATAGGTGAGTAGGGTCTACCAGTTCAGTTTCGAGTAATAGACGATCAACTAGTGACATGTAGTTGGGTCTATAAAAAGTTCCTAGAAACTCCACAAAAGTCACCTAAAACAATTGTAAATATACCTTAGTATTTTAAAATGTATATTTATTATGCCTGTGAAGATATAGTTGACAGCTTATTTTCATTGTAAAAAATTAATATTTGCAATTGGTTTAATAGCAATTCTATGTACTCTTAAGTATTTATAAGTGCCATTTAGGCACTTGTAAATATTTGTGTATGAAATCCTCTTAGTGCGAGTTCTGCTCCAACTTGAGATGATTTATTTTCCGAACCGGACTGAAATACTATCATTTATCTAGTATTCACCTTTGTTATCTCATGAATTTGACAAAAAATCAGAAAAGCTCCGAAAGTTTAAACAGCGCCTCTGGTATTATTAAACTATGATGTCCCATGAATTTGACAAAAAGTGAGAAAAGCTCTGTAAGTTTAAACAGCGCTTCTGGTAATATTAAACTATGATATCCCATGAATTTAACAAAAAAGTGAGAAAAGCTCCGAAAGTTTTAACAGCGCCTCTGGTATTATTAAACTATGAGAATAAACTAATTTTAGATGGTTTACCACTGACTTAGTTATTAGCTAGTCAAAATTTGTCGAAATTTTTTTTCTGAAGTCAAATATCTAAAAAAGCTCATTATTCTGTGTACAGTTATCACTCAATATTTATAGTTACTGACGTCCTTGTGTCTCACTTACTGATAACATTTAGTTTTTCAAGTCGGTTTTATGCGTTCTCATTGCCCAATCCTCTTGACTAACAATTTGGGAGGTGTTGTGTTTTTTCTGCAAAATTTGTTTATTTATTCCAAACTTTAATGTATACATAAAATTAGATGTATATTTGTCGGATTTATTGCTACATGAACAAAGTTTCAGTCAATCACACAATTGTTAAATATGAAAGTTTAGTGGATTATAAAACATATTGATAAACCAACCCTACAATACTTGTCAATTGGAATGTGCACTATTTTAAGAAGACAACAAATATAAAAGGTTATGGAAAGGCGAGCAAAATGGAAAAAAGAAAGGAGATCTAGACGACTTTTTAGACAGTCTTCGAAAACATTTCTAGAGTGTAAGTTTCTAGGATCAGAATCCAGTTGATTCCAAAGTTGAACAGGGAAGGATTTGTCTGAAAAAGTGGTTGTACGTTTGAGAAAAACGAGGCTGAGTTGGTTTTTAGGTCCTTAAATGGGGCGAGAACGAGTATCTAAATCTGCTTCTGTGATGCGTTGGATTCTTCAAAATATTGTAAAGAAACGTAAGAATAGGTAGGTTACGTCGATCATAGACTTCTATTGATTTAAGTTGAGTTCTGAAAAATATGTTCATATTTTTTGCAGCAAAAAATGTAAGGGTTGCACAAATTTTGAAGGGGTTCTAATTATTTAGGTCGATAAAATTCTGTATTGTTTCATTAAGTACCTATTACAGGTTTGGCGTAACTTAATTCAACGGAAATACCCACAATATATGGTATGGAAACATTGATGGCAATGACATACTACATACGCCATGCTCGAATTATTTCTAACTAATTTTATATTTTCCCAGTACATTTATTCAAAAGTTGATCTTGTGAAATAATAAATTATTTTAAATTTCAGTCGACAAGTTACTATAACACTGTAGTTCAGCATGGTGTAATAGGATATATAGGGAATTTTGTAAAAAACTAGTGTTTGCCTATGGTTTCACCCGCGTGGTCTTAGGAAATGTAAAAAAACATTTCTTTAGGCTCGACTTGAGGGTACCTCAGATTTTTTCGGACAGAAATAACGTTCAGTAAATTCCACAGTTTGCTTACGCATTTTTAGAAGTTCATCAGTAAATGTGTTATATTCACATATATACTCGGACTTGAATTTATTTCTGTTCTATTTTAATACAGTTTAATACTGATAATTATTTTGTTTAAGTGTATACTAGCGAGGTCGTCCCTTATAAATATGGTGATAATCTGATGATGGGATTCCGAAATGAAAAATGGGACTGTTAATGGATGGTAATAATAGGTATGGATGGTAATAATATGGTAGTTGTTACTTTGCAAAATGACCTATACCATCGACCAGGACAGGGTCTGACGTGAGTTCTGAAGAGGATAAACAATGTAACTCCTTAACGGATGGTAATAAATCAACCATGATTCAAGATATTTACTACGGACAGTTATTACTTTGCAAAATAACTATTCTGTTGAATAGGTCAGGGTGTTATGATGAGTTCTGGAGATGAACAATATAACTCCTTAACGGATGGTCATAAATCAACAGTGTTTCAACATATTAGCTACTGTTAGTTGTTACTTTGCAAAATAACTACACCATCGACCAGATGAGGATCTGATGATGAGTTCTGGAGATGAACAATGTAATTTCTTAATAGATGGAAGTAAATCAATCGTGATTCAAGATATTTGCTATTGGTAGTTGTTGCTTTCCAAAATAACTTCATCATCAACCGCATAATAATAGCCACAACCGTCAAAGAAATCTTACTTTAACCACGGCAAAGGTTACTCGCACACATTTCCCTTTTTTTGAAGCAATAGGCGCGGATATCAAAACGTATATAATTACGAGGTAACTATTGATTTGAATATAATTTCCTAGATCTGATTTAACATTTGCTGTGTTGCAGTTTAGGGCCCCGCCTGTTTTATGCTATGGCACAGGTATTCTGGAATAAAATGCATGAATTTGGTATGTTATATGGAATATAGCATGTTCCAATTTTGAAAAGAAAATTGGTAGCGACGTATTCAGCTTTCCTTGCGCAACACTTTTTTTGTGTTTGTATTTTTTTCACTGCTACTATAAATGATAACATAATTACATATAAGCTACCTTTTAACCTAGGATGTCTGATATCAAATTGAAAAACGTTATTGCAATCTGTTCAATAACGTTTTTCAATTTTGCAAGGCCGTTTAACCGCGAGACAAAGACAAACAAACGAAAAAACATTGTCTATGTTTTAGCTTTGTCATATTGCGGCTAATTATATGTAGCATATCTTTTAATCTAGGATGTATATTACCTATGCTCAAACATTCTGTTGGAATTAGTTAAATGGTTTAAGTGCGAAAGACATACAAACATACAAGTAATGAGGCAACGTTTCGCTTTTATTATATTTGTAGGGATAATTAGATACGGTCTGTAACGTAGTTGGTAAAGCGCTTGCGCCTCATAAAAGGTATTCTAATACTGACAAGGTGTTTAAATATTCTTAAATTATTGTGTCTAATTGTGAATGATTCGGTTTGGCGTTTTATGACACCGTCGGTAAGCAGGCGACGCAGATGGTGAAGTTCGTAATCCACCATGTTTAGTCTGATAAAAATACTGCATTCGTATGGATGATGGCTTATTTGTAATAAAAAATAATGCTCGTAGATTACTCCGAATCCACATCTACGCCACGTCTCGGTATGTGGCCGGAAACTAGAAGGTAGCCGTGATGATTTATTCATTTGTTATTAATATTTTAATGAGAGAAAGAAATTTGTAAATTAGAATTAATGTTCATAGGCAAGGTTTTGTTTGAAAAGAATTTACTGGGAAAATGTGATGATCATTCGAAATTTTTTGTCTCGAGAATTAATAAAATAGATCTTTATAGTTCTGTTTTTTGTTTTTTATGATTGAATATTTAAAATTTTCTATCAAAATATTAATAAAAGGACTTATGTGTTTATTTTCCAGTGATAAGTTCATGAATATAGTTGTATATTGGGAATAATTTTTACCCGTATCATACCCCATGTGGTAATTATGTTTAATACTGATATTGTTTATAAAACTGACTGCAATAACAGATTAATGTTCCTTGTATTTAAATTAATATGAAAATAATTAATGTACTTAAAATGCTATTCAGTTATGTTTAATAATTAGCATGTAAACGTTAAAAGTACCTTAGAAAGTCATACTTCTTGGCACAATGATGTTACAATGAATGGGTTACTCGTTTCATGAAGGAGCTTGGTTTTACGTAATCTAATATATCTCTAAAGAGATAAAGTACTGATAGAATAAGAAGATTGTCGATGGCTGGTTTTTGTATAAATAAGTGGTACAAGTGAAAAATTAAAGTTACCTTTTTAATTTCAGTCAAACAAAATGTTTATATAAGTTTACTAAAACAGAACGACATTACGAAACATGTCATCGCACATCGTTCCATATTATCATGTTCTGGGTAATCATAGCATACTTATTCGCTAGCTGTTCTGACTGTGATACGAACTGACAACAATAATATTTATAACGATAATAATTTAATTGCTATAGCGAAAAAATGATAGATTTTGCTTTGGAAAAATTTGGACTTTGGTGACTCACGAATTTCGTTAGAGTTTGCATCCTTAGAGATAAACTGTGCTTTGCTGTCAGTTTCCCTCGAGTGAAGCCCGTGTCATGGACAGAACGATATATTTGTAAATTTATTGAAGAAATATCTAAGAAAACCAAAAGTTTTTATAAAATGTAAATCCTAAAGAAATAATTCCTGAACCCGGCTTCCTGGTTTATGCCCACTCTGTAGTGGAATACTTCCACAGTGAACTCCTTATTGTACAGGTTTAAAAAAAATTTAGTACAATCCAGTTCGAAAGAAAAGAATCATACCACTATTTTCCTAAAATAAAAAAATATAATTTAAAATTAGATTTCTGAGGCAACGGAAAATAAAGATGGTAAACATTAGGACAAAGTTTTACTAAAATACGTATAAACCGACCACAGTACAACAGCAGTCAGATTTAAAAATAATATATGTATGCATTTTTTTATTATGTCCTAGATATCGATCCACAGGATTGATTCTAAAAGAAAAGAAAAACTTCCATCAGATATCTGTGTCCCCTTTTGTATCCCCTTTATTTGGGGATCCTTAAAATATAGCTCTATAAAATCTTATTGAAATCTGACAATATTTGGGGTATTACTTAAAAATCAGTCAATTATCTTGCTTTTCAAAATGCCATGAATTTACTGGGGAGACTGTAATAATGAAATTATAAAGTAATACATTTAATCACATTCAGTTGGCATTTTGAAAGTATCGTATTACGGAGGACGTTGATGACCCAAGGTAATCCGTCGGTGCTGCCATGCCCTGCCTATGCCTAAAATTTTGCAGTTCTATCAGTTTGTGTCTAATTGAAATCCTCTTAGGTGTGCAAATAGCATTTCTATGCTGCTACAATGTAATTGATATTGGAAATGGAAATGGCAATGGAAGCCCCGGCGGATTTTCTTGGGTTTGTGATTATATAAATAGGTTTTTTTTATTTTCTTTTAGTCGCGGGGGTTTTCAAAAAAAATTATTTAATCGTCTTTCAATTACAACGACTACATCCGTCGTGGGTTTCTTCAATATTTTTAATTTTGCATTTTATTTAATTGATAATTGTCTATGTAAAACATTGAGATTTTTTTAGATATCGGTTGATATGATGAGGTTTAATATTTTTTTCGCAATGCATAGTACTAAAATCTTATAAGAATTGGTACAATCTATGGACTTAACCTAGTTTCAAGCGTATTTCGGAGGAGGAGGTTCAGAATTGTTCGATTTATGGAAAAATAATATATGGTAGGTTTTAAAGAACACTATTCTAATTTGATTGTCATGAAACATTCTGTACAAATGTGTACATAATATATGACTTCAAATACGATTAAAGCAGATATTGGACTTATAACATTCGTGAGATTATCAGTGTCTGGAGAATTCAACCTTAACTGTGGACATTTTTATTACTCCATTTGATGGCCCATCACCGCAGCATTCACAATAGCTCGTAAATAGTTTTTGTAATGTTTCGAGATTGAGATTAATCAAATCACTATTTGAATGATTGTTAATAAATATTATTTTTTTATTTTCACTTTTCGTTATTATGTTAACCTTCTGAGAACTGCGCTAGCCAATATTGTGACCCCCATCAACTTAGATACTGAGCGGAACATGTCAATTCTTTATGTTGCTAAATTTCTCGCAAAAAGGCATTTATTAGGTGAAATGCTGATTTTCAAAGAATTAACATTTCATAGAGCGATGTAGGTTCCTTCTGTAGGCAAGTTTCCTTCCAAAAAGAGCTTTATTTATTTGGAGAAATTTCCCTCCTCGATAGGTTAAGAGCTTACTGCACAGAGGCGCAATTTGTCAACGCGATTTAATTATTTTTCACTTCTTGAATGCCAGAAGTGCTTATCGTAAGCCTAATTCAGTAAGTGGTTGATTGAAGTTTCTGTCAATAAATAACGGAACGTTGAAAGAAATTTTCTTTTCATAAAGATATACTCATCCATTCCTCTGGCAGTTCAAATTCGGGATCGGGGTAGTCAGTCAAAATATTGAGACTGCTCAGGAATAAAATTCCAACGCCAGGAAATTCTCTATTACTAATGTTTTATTTTCTTCTTCTTTACAAGCGCAACAGCCCCTTAGCTGCCTCTGCTACGCGCTCCTGCCAGTGTCTCCTAATACCTATCAGTTGCGGCTTGTTTCCAATTACTTTTGTTCAAAGTTTCTACGACTTTTTCGATGTCATCCATCCAGAGGGTAGCCTGCCTCTTGGTCGAGTACCCTCGGGTATGTTGTGTTTTGTGTTATGTTTTATTTTGGGTGGAAAAATATTGGCTGTATGAACAATAGGACTTCTGGTAAAATTAATTAATATTTTTCATTTCGATAGTGTTGTTGAAATGTAAATGTTTATTTCCATTCAGTTCTAATTTCTTATATCGACGGAATTCGTCCGTAATGTCGAATGTAAAATGCAACATTTTGTTACATTTTTTTTCATTCCAAGTTCAAACGACATATTTATATAATTAGAGATTTCCCGTATTTTTGGAGGTGACCTCTTCGCCTGAATGACCGACGGGTTAGAGGTCACAACGTGATAGTGACGGCTGGCTGCGATGGCGTGATCAGCATATCTCTCTGCTGGATTGACAGTGACCTTTTACTCTTCTGACCGTGTTACTCTTCTGTTTCAATTGGGAAGGGGTATAATGTTTGTCGGATTTTGCGCGATTTCGTGTTTTATAGACAGAAGCGTATTTTACGTGTAAACAATTTTTTACAGTGCAGTTGTTAAATTATCGTAAATATATAAATTTAGTTGACGACATTAAGTGTTATTGGGATTTAACGCACGGACGACAGGCATCGCTTTTTTAATTATTGATAAATAGCCAAAGTCTGAGGACGTCTGGACAATTTTATTACCGGTATGTGTCGGTATATTTATAAATATTTTCATGCATTTCATTCATAATTTTTGGTTACATTTTTTTCATGGAAATTTTATTAAATATAATGTGTAAAGTAATGTAATCGGGAAAGAGCATTTCGATCGATCTAGTTTCTCTTTCTAATCGTCGTAATCGAAATTATATTGTATGCCTAGTGAATGCATTTTAAAGAAGCCTAGGGAAAGTATAATTTGGATGGGACGGGCGCATCTCACTTGGGACATATGTCTCCGTGAAATGCAAGGAACTTATTCAGGGAAGTCAGTCATTTAAATTCAACTTATGAATAATAACAAATAATATTTTCAGAGTTTAATTTAGGTACTGATTTGATTCAAACGTGTGTGAAGTAAATAGGGAACTGACATTGAAATTTATGCGCAACATGTAATCAGATAAAAATCAATTCAGATTTTATTTATTTAGGGAACTCAATTATTTCAATTTATTGATAATAAAAAATTATATTTTCAGAGTTTAATTTTGGAACTACTTTGATTCAAAATCTGTGCTATATAGCGCATAAATCTCGAAGTCAGTCCCCAGACTTCGAGATTTATGCGCTATATAGTAAAATAAAAATCGGGACGGACTAGAAAAGTCCGTTCCGATTTTTATTTTACTATAAAGTTATTTATGGAAGTTAATTATTTCAATTTATTGATGATAAAAATATATATTTTCAGGATTTAATTTGGTAACTAGATTAATTGAAAACGTATGGGGTTAAACAGGGTACTGAAATTGAGATTTATGTCCTAATGTAATCAAATAAAAATCAGGAGGGATTTTATTTATTTAGGGAAGTCAATTATTTTAATTTATTGGTAATAAAAAATGATATTTTTCGTGTTTAATTTGGTAACTAGCTTGATTCGAAATGTGTGCGGGTTAAACGGGAGATTTATGAGCCATATCTAGGGAGATAAAAAATAGGGTGTTATTTTATATGTTTAGGGAAGTCAATTATTTCAGTTTATTGATAATAAAAATTATATTTTCACAGTTTAATTTGGACATTAGCTTGATTTAAAACATGGATGGGGTAAACGGGAGATTTATGAGCCATATGTAGGCAGATAAAAAATAAGGTGGTATTTTATATGTTTAGGGAAGTCAATTATTTCAATTTATTGATAATAAAAATTATATTTTCAGAGTTTAATTTGGATATTAACTTGATTTAAAAGGTGTGTGGGGTAAACGGGATATTTATGAGCCATAGGTAGGCAGATAAAAAATAAAGTGGTATTTTATATGTTTAGGGAAGTCAATTATTTCAATTTATTGATAATAAAAATTATATTTTCAGAGTTTAATTTGGATATTAGATTGATTTAAAACGTGTGTGAGGTAAACAGGAGATTTATGAGTCATGTGTAGTCAGATAAAAAATACGGTGGTATTTTATATGTTTAGGGAAGTAATTTATTTCAATTTATTGATAATAAAAATTATATTTTCAGAGTTTAATTTGGCAATTAGCTTGATTCAAAACGTGTGTGGAGTAAACAAGACATTTAGGAGCCATATGTAGTCAGATAAAAAATAGGGTGGTACTTTATATGTTTAGGGAGGTCAATTATTCCAACTTATTGTTAATAAAAACTTATTTTTTTGTATTTAATTTGGCAACTAGCTGGATTCACAAGTTGTGTTGTTTATTTTCGTTCGTTGTTTATTTAGGGAAGTCAGTTATTTCAATTTCTTGATAATAAAAAAATATTTTTTAGGGTTCAATTTGGCAACTAGCTTGATTTAAAAAGTATATGGGTTAAACAGGGGACTGATATGAGATTTATGTGCTGTATGTAATCAGATAAAAAGTAGGATGATACTTTATATATTTGAGGAAGTCAATTATTTCAACTTATTGATAATAAAATGAGATATTTTCATGGTATAATTTGGCAACTAGCTTGATTTAAAACGTATGTGGGTAAAACAGGGGGACTGATTTGAGATTTATGTGCTGTATGTAATCAGATAAAAATTAGGGTGGTACTTTATATATTTAGAGAAGTCAATTATTTCAACTTATTGATTATAAAATAAGATATTTTCATGATTTGAATTGGCAACTAGCTTGATTTAAAACGTGTGTATGGTAAACAGGGGATTGATTTTTATTGGGTATTTTTCACGTACCAAAATTTTATTTTGTGGACTCAAGGATGAGCCATTGAATTTTGCAGTCGCTAACTTAAAAATTTGATTAAAAAATAATGGGATTACGGGCATGCATTTTCTCATAGATTTCGTATCGGAAATTGCGTTGTTATTTTTTTCAGTTTTGGAAAAGTAATTTAATAAAAGAGATGTGCTCGTATTCTACGTACAATTTATCGAAAAAAAAAACGAAATAAGGATGATAATCGTATTTTTATATCTATACGTAAAATAAAAAGTAATGTATCGAAGATATTTAGGAAAAAAATATTTACGGTGGCATTTTAAAAGTGACAGAACAAAGAAATATTGTTTTTCGAATTTATCTCTTTAATGACTACTTGCTTGTTCGCGCATCGTGCAAACACCACTAAAAAGTCTTTGATAGGATTAACTGTTAGAATTTTCAGCATCCGAGGTAACATAAGACTCACAGAAAAAGAAGATATGGTAAATTGAAATTTCAATGTCAAGGGCACTTACTTAAAAAGGTTTATATTTATTGTTATTATAGGTGTTGTTACGTCTATTTTATTCTTCACGATCTTCACGATATATTGCATGAAATGCAGACGAACAATTTTTAGAGGTGGTGAATCGGCTGCCGACAACTGATGGCCTGTGTCGTACAAAGTCGTTGGCCGACTTTTCATCGAATAAATGCATACCTCAATAGGTTTGCGTCACCAACTAAATGTTTCTCGTCTCCATCTACGTGCGTTTATTCCTATGTTTTATCGTTTTCTCCGTTAGCACATTTTAATTCGTAGCGTTCGGATCGACAAAAGTCGGTCAAATTCGCTCCGATTTTTTAGGACCGACTTTTGTAGGATTCCGAAAGGACCCACATGAACGAAGTCACAGCACAGCTTGGACTTGGTGAAACGCTAAAGGCACTTATATTAAAGGCGTGAAAAACTCCACCCCGCCTCTAATTAAAAAAAAAAAATAAAATTTTGAAGTAAAATTATTTCGATCGACTTTTAGATTTGTGTTTGTTTCGATACATACTTGGCTGGTTCGTTTTCTTTCATACAGTGTTTCAATACTTTATTTTTGCTTTTTAAACAAAGTTTTCCGTATATTAGTAGGTCATGCAAATGAATGGCGAGACTAATTGTTAAAGATGAACAAAATAAAGATATACTTGAACTTAGTCTAGTAATTTTGTAAATTAGAAGGGGAAGATGCTGATCTTCATTTATTATAGTTTTGTGTTTTTTTCTGAACGAGCTATTCGCTCGTTAGTAGTTCTCTTATTTCCATAATCATCAGGTCATCAAAACCAATAATTCGTTTTGTATAGATCCAGCTAAAATCATTTTGTTAACGTCGCAGAGCCTGGTCCTCTCAAATTGAAAAGGCTAACCTTTTTTCAAACTCGAGTCTTCGGTATAAAATTTGTGAAGACGGAACATACATGGAGTCTACTCTGGGTAACTTTCTGTCCATCTGAGTACCTCTCACAGTCTTCTTTATCAGAGGTCTGTGGAACGAAAGACTTCTTGCTGCAATGTTGATTCCATATTTTAAGTATAATTATAAGATCAAACAGGGGTTCCAACAAGTATTCATTTCCAAACGTATTGTGTGGGTGTGTCAAATGAACACTGTTATAACGAGGAATGTAAAAAAATATAGTTCATTTTGTAATTTAAAATTTGTAGAATTATATTTGTTAAAAGTGATACAAATTCATTCGTTGTTTCACGTGTTACAGGTAATAATATTATTATTGATAATACAGGTAATAATATTATTATTGATAATACAGGTAATAATATTATTATTGATAATACAGGTAATAATATTATTATTGTAACTAGCTATTACTGCGACTTATCTGCGTAAGATGATCGTACGGTGAATATACAAATGATTGTGAGTAATTCATGATTTAGTGAAAAATTTGCTTGCTAAAGCAAAACAATAGCCTTATCTACGGCGTCTAAGAAAGGATTTTGTTTATTTCTTAATGAGTTTTTTGTGTTTTTCGGAATGAAACTATGCTATATGACTGTTTATAATAAGTTGTATTAGTGTTCAAATTTTAGTCGAGATCGATTAAATAGGAGATACGTAGAAAATGAGATAAAGAAGCAGACTAAATAGAAAACAAGGTAAAGAAACAGACCAAGTAGAAAACGTGATAAAGAAGCAGACAAAGTAGAAACCGAGGTAAAGAAACTGACTAAATAGAAAACGAGATAAGGAAACAAACTAAGTAGAAAACGAGATAAAGAAACAGATTGAGTGGAAAACGACATAAGGAAACATACTAAGTAGAAAACGAGATAAAGAAAGAGAATAAGTAGAAAACGACATAAGGAAACATACTAAGTAGAAAACGAGATAAAGAAACGGATTGAGTGGAAAACGACATAAGGAAACATACTAAGTAGAAAACGAGATAAAGAAAGAGAATAAGTAGAAAACAAGATAAAGAAGCAGACTAAGTAGAAAAGGAGATAAAGAAACAGACTAAGTAGAAAATGAGATAAAGAAACAGACAACCTTACTTTTCCAGTTTTAATATTAATTACGGTTTTTTATTATTATACGCTATAGACATAAATTATTAATTCATAAATTGGAAGTGCTGAAGAAAGCTAATAATCTAATAGGTAATCAATATAATAGTTAAAGAATAAACATATTCGATAATTAAAAAATACATATTAATAAATATATAGCTTAATTGAATTCTAGATTTGAAAGAAATTTGTCACATAAAAACATAATAATTTTAAAAAGGAATATAACCTAATTTATAATTAAATCTTTTAAATATACTGTTAATATAATCTAAAAATGGTACATGCCTATGTTAATAATGGTTTATATATTATGAATTTATATAATCCACAGTTTAACGAAAAAGATATATAAGAATGCCACAAAATATTGAAGTAAAAAATAACTGCACATAGATACAATACACTTAACACATACAGAAAGCATTGCCGACAGCAATTGCTTTTAAGTACTGGCTAGTCTACAATCAATAAATAGGCCTTGATATTCGAATACATAAATGATAACTTCGTTGTCTACGAGGCGTGGAATAGGGGTTGCATTTGTTCTACCCCGAATTTTAGTGGATTGAATTTATTCAAACGAATACTATTTAAATCACCCAATACTCTGTTACCGTATCTGATCACGCTACAGTTTGTCCAATGGTACTTGGTGATTCATATTGGTATGAAACAAGTTATGGAGCTATTATTCTAGTAGAAATAAGGAATTACGTAATTTTAATTACCAAAATTTGACCAACATTTCCCCAAAGTGTGCTTATTTTTCTAATATATGCGATGAACTGTTTGTCAGGGTGGCATAGTCAGCACATTTTCGTCCCTCTGTTTGTTAGTCTGCAGATTATTAGTTTACAAGAGAAAATAAAATTTTAAAATAAAATTTTGCGAATACGAATCTAAATAGAGGCGAAATATTAGTTTTCACAGGTCTCGTCGAATAATGCCATTGGTTGACTTTTGAAATGAAATTAGGTCCTTAATATACAGTTTGTATTTTAAGTCTAAGTTGGCGAAATATTAAATTTGAAAATATATGTTGCAATGAGTTCATTCCTCTCATTTATGAATTTTCAATCAGTCGATGTAAAACCAATAAAAAAAAGAATTAAAATTATTATTTAATGAACACTTTCACTTAAAATTATTTTTGACACATTGTAATAAATATCATGGAAGCGTGTGAAAAAGTGAGTTCATTCCTCTCATTTATGGCTTTTCAATCAATCGTAAAATCAATCCAAAAAAAAAATAAAAGCATTATTTAATGAACATTTTCACTTAAAATTATTTTTGGCACGTTGTAGTAATAAATATCGTGGATGTGTGTGAAAAAGTGAGTTCATTCTCCTCGTTTATGAATTTTCAACCAATCGTTGTAAAATCAATCCAAAAAAAAATTAAAAGCATTATTTAATGAAACTTTCACTTAAAATTATTTTTGACATGTTGTAGTAATAAATATCGTGAATGCGTGTGAAAAAGTGAGTTCATTCCTCTCGTTTATGAATTTTCAACCAATCGTTGTAAAATCAATCCAAAAAAAAATTAAAAGCAATATTTAATGAACATTTTCACTTAAAATTATTTTTGATACGTTGTAGTAATAAATATCGTGGATGCGTGTGAAAAAGTGAGGTCATTCCTCCCATTTATGAATTTTCAATCAATCGTTGTAAAATCAATCCAAAAAAAATTAAAAGCATTATTTAATGAACATTTTCACTTAAAATTATTTTTGACATATTGTAATAAATATCGTGGAAGCGTGTGAAAAAGTGAGTTCATTCCTCTCATTTATGACTTTTCAATCAATCGTTGTAAAATCAATCCAAAAAAAAAATGAAAGCATTATTTAATGAACATTTTCACTTAAAATTATTTTTGACACCTTGTAGTAATAAATCTCGTGGATGCGTGTGAAAAAGTGAGTTCATTCTCCTCGTTTATGAATTTTCAACCAATTGTAAAATAAATCCAAGAAAAAATTAAAAGCATTATTTAATTAAACTTTCACTTAAAATTATTTTTGACACGTTGTAGTAATAAATATCGTGAATGCGTGTGAAAAAGTGAGTTCATTCCTCTCGTTTATGAATTTTCAACCAATCGTTGTAAAATAAATCCACAAAAAAATTAAAAGCTTTATTTAATGAACACTTTCATTTAAAATTATTTTTGACACGTTGTAGTTAAATATCGTGGATAAGCGTGAAAAAGTGAGTTCTTTCCTCTCATTTATGAATTTTCAGCCAATCGATGTAAAACCAATAAAAAAAAATTGAGAGGATTATTTAATGAACACTTTCATTTAAAATTATTTTTGACACGTTGTAGTAATAAATATTGAGGCTGCGCGTGAAAAAGTGAGTTCATTCCTCTCATTTATGACTTTTCAATCAATCGTTGTAAAATCAATCCAAAAAATAATAAAAGCATTATTTAATGAACATTTTCACTTAAAATTATTTTTGACACGTTGTAGTAATAAATATCGTGAATGCGCGTGAAAAAGTGAATTCATTCTCCTCGTTTATGAATTTTCAACCAATTGTAAAATCAATCCAAGAAAAAATTAAAAGCATTATTTAATTAAACTTTCACTTAAAATTATTTTTGACACGTTGTAGTAATAAATATCGTGAATGCGTGTGAAAAAGTGAGTTCATTCCTCTCGTTTATGAATTTTCAACCAATCGTTGTAAAATCAATCCAAAAAAAATTAAAAGCTTTATTTAATGAACACTTTCATTTTAAAAATTATTTTTGACACGTTGTAGTAATAAATATCGTGGATGCGCGTGAAAAAGTGAGTTCTTTCATTTATGAATTTTCAATCAGTCGATGTAAAATCAATAAAAAAGAAATTAAAAGCATTGTTTAATGAACACTTTTACTTAAAATTATTTTTGACACGATGTATTAATAAATATTGTGGATGCGCGTGAAAAAGTGAGTTCATTCCTTTTATTTATGAATTTTAAGTCAGTCGATGTAAAATCAATAAACAAAAAATTAAAAGCATTATTTAATGAACACTTTTACTTAAAATTATTTTTGACACGATGTATTAATAAATATCGTGGATGCGCGTGAAAAAGTGTGTTCATTCCTTTCATTTATGAATTTTCAATCAGTCGATGTAAAATCAAAAAAAAAAAAATTAAAAGCATTAT
Source organism: Druceiella hillmani (assembly GCA_039881145.1). NCBI lineage: Eukaryota > Metazoa > Arthropoda > Insecta > Lepidoptera > Hepialidae > Druceiella > Druceiella hillmani. The sequence goes on along the minus strand of JAYKKI010000097.1, from coordinate 5,472,045 downwards.
TTAATGAACACTTTCACTTAAAATTATTTTTGACAGTTGTAATAAATATTGTGGCTGCGCGTGAAAAAGTGAGTTCATTCCTCTCATTTATGAATTTTCAATCAAACGATGTAAAACCAATAAAAAAAATTAAAAGCGTTATTTAATGAACACTTTCAGTTAAAATTATTTTTGACACGATGTAGTAATAAATATCGTGGATGCGCGTGACAAAGGTGATACGCCAGTGAATGAGCCAGTAAATATAAAGTTTAGAATGTTCTGAAATTTGATTTAATTGTTTTTTTAATCGGGGTTTTTGTTGTACTTCACTGTTATTTATTATGAGAGTAAAATATAAGACAAAACTAAATTTTTTTGTTTTTCGTCGATTACTTAATATACTTTTATCTATAAATAGGGTGATAGGCAATAACAATCAATACTGCTAGCTACAATCACTTCGAAAAAAATTGACTACACCTCATTTTCATGCCCACCCACGATATGTTTTGTGAATTGTATTTTGGCGCTTTTCGAAAGGTATTTTATATGGATAGATCTTCTTTGCCTTTATCCATATTTCGGCTTAACTTGAAGATAACACAAAAAATTCGATTTTTTAAAATCCAAACCTTGTCGGTTCATCTTAATGCAAATCCGCTTGATTTCCAAATCCGCTGATTGAAGAATAGATGTTCAAACTTGTACAAACTAATATTGTTTGACTTGCATATCAATACTGTGAAATAAAAAATTTAAAAAATCATGTGTGCAATTCACACGTGGTAGAAGTGAAACCTTCAAAAATTTAGGCTTCAAGATAATGAGACGAATGTAAAATTTCGGGAATAGGATAATTGTAGGTTTTAGTTATGATCATAGTGATAAAAATATTTGAGTACTTACTATGATCACTTTCACCATTTTGAACAGTAAAATCATCATTATGCTTAATAGAACTTTTATTTTCCACATTCAATGACGCTTTTCGGCGTGCACGAAATTCACGAACACGTTCCGTTGAACTTTTTGCTGTCTTTTCAATCTTGTTTTCCCTTTTTTTTTCGATAATCGCGACAATATTCTGTATTCGTTTTCTGCATGTTTGAAGAATTTTATTATAAAAATGATGAAGAATTTTATTATAAAAATGATAAAAAAACTCTACAAACGTATAATACGTACACATATACAAAACACCACGGTTGTGTGATGCCTTTTCTCAAGCTTTGTACTACGTATGCGCGCATAAACACGTATTAACACACGTACAACGTTGAGACCCAAGCAAACTCTCGCTATGCCTTGGTAAACACAAGTGGAGGGGGTACGAAGCAGAGAACAAAGTGAACTATGAACATAAGAAACAGTGTATAATGCTTCCTATCTCATTTTCTCCCACGTTAAATCTTATGAATTTATGTGTCTGTCTCTTTTTATTGTCGCCTATCTCATTTTCTCCCACGTTAAATCTTATGAATTTATGTGTCTGTCTCTTTTTACTGTCGCTTTTTCGTTTCAACGATGCTAAAGAAGTTTTCACTTCAAAAAACAACCAGCATTTAAAATCAACATTGTTGAAAAGTGCTGTTATAGCAATTCACATCGACTCCTTTTTTTCCTAATGTTTATTAGTTTTTTTTCAATTGGTTTAAAAATTAACAGAATAAAAGAAACACTGGTGTGTGTTTATGACCGTACGATCGAAGTGAAAACTAAAATAAAAACCACAATGACGTACACGTATAACACGTAAACAATTCTCAAATAAAATAATAATGAAAAATAAAACGTAATTCTTGAAACGATGCATTCCGTGTTAGACAGTAAACTCGTTTGGCCGATGCCGAAGGAAGGCGAGTATACCCGAACAGTGAACTCGCTTGGCTGATGCCGAAGGGAGCCGAGTTTACCCGATTCACCGTTACCGACCTGAGTGTGACGGGTTAGTTTAGTTCACTGATCAGAAAAAGTGCGCATGGTGCACCTAAAGAAGTTTTCATTTCAAAAAATAAAGTATGAGTATGTAGATATTTGGGACATTTGGTGTCAGGGACGTTTTTGCGACCGAGTAGAAATGAAAACAACTTTTTTTTTACAATTTTTGTTATTCAATTTCCTTTTTTTCTTTTTGCGCCTCAAAAAGAAAAACGGAACCCTTATCATGACTCACTTATTTGGCTGTTAGTCTGGTAGCCATGGCCGATTTTCTCAGAAATAATGTGATATAGAAACGTGAAATATGACATGGTAATAATATTCACTTATATTGTACTAGGTAACGTTTTAAAAATATTCATAAGGAAATTAGTTGGGATCCCCTTTTGTTATTGATGATTTGATTTATAAATCATGTGGGGATCATTTGAAAGGGCTTGTTGTGAGGAGTAGAAATTTCATAAATTTAAATTGCATATTTAAAAAGATATTATAAAAAAAATGTGAAAATGGAACATACAGGGAGTATGTTCTATTTCCGAAAATAATGAACGAAAAATTATTTAAATACAGGTTGGTAAATTCTGATTAGAAGATTATAGGAAAATATGACGATTGTCCTAGATCTTATTATTTTTTAAATATGCTATGTTTTTAAGCCTGTGAAAGATACATAGGCAATATATTGTTCACAATTAAATGAAACTACGTGATGTAGTATTATTTTTAGTTTCTTTAAATTCTTTACCACGACCTAGGTTTCGTTGTATTACAACATCTTCAGGTGGGCTATTAGCAAAGATTCTGTAACAATATATTGTAAAAATTAATGTTTGTAAATAGGTTAATAGAAATAAAATGTAGCCTTAAATCTTAAGTACCCTAATATGTATGGAATTTTCTTAGTGCGCGTTCTATTCGTACTTAATAGGTTTTTTACTATGATTTTTGTTCTAAAAAACTGTAAAAACTGCTGAAATTATTTGAATGGTACTGTTGGAATTATTTTAGTGAAAATAAAGTTGGGGTTTCCGGTTAAAATCTTGGCTGCGTTTTGTTTTATTTTAATATTACCTAAGCGACCTGAAATTAAATTACTCTAGCGCTTACGCAGGATGAACCGCATGGGTGGGTTAAGAACTGATGAAGAGAAATTGTTGAGACTGTCACAGCGGTTTATTCGGGTTAAAAGTTCAGTTAAGATAAAAGTTATTCAAATTTCCAGGTAAAATAAAAGTTTCTTAAAGTTTCAGTTAAGATAAAAGGTAATTAAAGTACCAGTTAAGATAAATGTTAATTAAGGTTTCAGTTAAGATAAAAGGTAATTAAAGTACCAGTTAAGATAAATGTTAATTAAGGTTTCAGTTAAGATAAAAGTTAAAAGTTCCAGTTAAGATAAAAGTTACATAAAGTTCCAGTTAAAGTAAAATTTAATTAAAGCTCTAGATAAGGTAAAAGCCACTTAAAGTTCCTATTAAGACAAAAATTGATTAAATTTATAATTAAGATAAAAGTAAGTTAAGATAGAAGTTACTTAAAATTCCAATCAAGATAAAAGTTAATTAAAGTTCCAGTTAAGATAAAAGTTAATTCAAGTTCCAGTTAAGATAAAAGTTAATTAAAGTTACAGTTAATTTAAAAAATATTTAAAGTTCCAATTAAGATAAAAGTTAATTAAAGTTTCAGTAAAGATAAAAGTTACTTAAAGTTCCAGTTAAGATAAGGTGTTTCTTTAAGTTTTCATTTGACAACCCACACGATTTCTTTGAATTTTTCTTTTAATTTCACAATTTACCCATGAAATTAACTCCCAGAATCTCCACCATACTTTATCTCTGTGTCTAAATTTAAAATGTTTACGTTGAATAGTTTCTGAAAAAATTGTCATTGACAAACGGACGGACGAACGTGTATGGTAGTGATGCCATTGGTCTTCCGTTTTGGTAATTTTGCCACAGAACACTAAAAATATAAATTCTGATTTAATTTAATACATACGTTAAGGATACATTAAGATTTAGAGTTACTCGAGTTAAGTGTAGTGTGTGTCTTCAAAGACTTTCGGGTTGGTACTCTTTTCAAGGATAGTAAAAACAGTACGATCATTTCAGTATACCTCTTTTTCGCAGATGTGGTTAAGATTTGAGTATTTGTAGTTCCCGACTTGTTGGTTATAGTAGGTTTAGACCGCGGCCATTGCTCACGTAGAAAAGGCAAAAAAATTATGGTGCAAGTTTCAAAATGACATTCTTGTGAAAATATTCGGTCTTAGCATTGGCAATGGCTACGTAGCTGCGATGCATACGTACATATACATACCTATTAATGTTCACATTATATATACACACACACACAAACACAAACACACACACACACACACACACACACACACACACATATACATATATATATATATATATATATATAATATATATATATATATATATGTGTGTGTGTATATATATATATATATATATATATATATATATATATATATATATATATATATATATATATATATATATATATATATTCATCTCAATGAAATGAGCTATAATTACAAACATTTTTACCGAGATCAGTTAAGTACTTGAGACGCGACACTGAGACAAACAAACTTACTTTCCCATTCACAATATTATTTGCATTAGACTTATTACTCAATTTGTGCTAAGAAGCTTTCTTCTTCGTTGAGTGAAATAACACAAAAATAAAATTATTAGCACATAAAAAATCGTCGTTTACGTATAATACATTTTTTTTAGTTCTTGAAGGATCTCTCATGTGATAGTTCACATGCGATCACCTGGACTTTCTGACGGCTTGTTTGAAGTTGTATTACACTGTTTGTTAATTATATGTGAGACTGTTTAAAATGGAATTGGGGGGGAGGGGGCACGTGCGTTTGAATTAGCATTGAATGGACGGTAGCGAGGTCATAAGTCAAAGTCGTCTGTACCGTTCGGCTTTCGTGTGAGATAGATCGAAACGTGATTTCAGACATTGTTATCGCTTTAGACTTTAGAAAGTCATTATTTCTATATATAAATAATATAGACCCTTTTTATGATTCTGAACCTCAATAGAAAAAGGAACATTTATAAGATCACTTACATTTTCCTCCGTCCGTCTGTCACAGCCGATTTTCTCAGAAACGGCTTGACATAGAAACTTTAAATTTGGCATAATAATAAAGCATGTTAACCCGCATTTATATTTGAATAGATAATAATAAAAAAATATTCATTTGGAAATTATAATCGAAAAATATTAATATGGAAATTAAGTACTCAAAAACAAATTTAAAAATTCCAAGTAGTGAAGTATCGCTTGAGGGGCTACTAAGGGGTATTTTTAATGGTTGGGTATTACATATACAGATATATATTAAAAATATGCATAAAATATGTCACACATGCCTCCCCCTGACTTAACCTATATTATAAAAAAAAAAACATTGTGCCTGTACGCGCGTTAAAAGTAATATACAAGAATATGTTTATTTAGCACGCAAATTATTAATGGAAATAATATATTAATAGGAACTAGAGCGTAATTATAAATACAATTGGCAAAATCTAAATTCAATCAAATTTTGAAAAAAAAAATAATTATTTGACGGATGAGTTGTCCACCATTTTATTTTTATGCTGGCTTTTCATTGCAAGCCAATCATCTGCCAGGTCGTTTCCAAATTATGGCGCTTTAACTTTATTATTTTTTCATACAAAGTAATACAAAATTTGATCTTTTAAAATTAAATTTAATTGTTTTAATAATTGAAATGAATACTCAGCATTCAATTTAATATAAACAAGAGTATATAACATTTAATTATTAATGATAAGAAATTAATATGCTGAAAATTTATTTTAATTTATTAATTATTTTGATTTGTTACTATTTAATTATCTATTATACAAATAAATACATTACCGAATTCGAAACAGTCTGGCAGATGATTGATGGACGATGGTGTCTGTCAAATAAACTGTAACTATACGTTTAATGAGCAACTTCACATTTTTAAATTTTTACGACTTTTAATCCCGTAATGTTTCGTAATCCTTAAATACAGTCATAACTATGTAAAAATATAAAACAAATCCTATATTAAAAACAACTCTTTAAACGTTCAATCTTTTATACATTCCTTTACATTCAAATACGATAGCGGTGATATGTTCAGTAAGATAAATGTTACTGCTTTAAGCAGAAAAATAGTTAATTCTGATTCAGTACTTTTCAAAACAATTTAATAGTAATTTCGCAAAGATCCGTGGCGCTCCAGCGATTAATTTGGCTCTAAAACGCAATAATACGATCGCCAAGAAGAGGAATGTGCCCACCCAAGTCGGTGGTTTCGGAATGCGGCCGGATTCCATCTTAATTTGAAATATCGCACGTTCTGTGCGGGCGGGAGCGGGGAATTCTCGGTATAGGTACAACTGGGGGCGAGGGACATTCGGGGAATTCCCGCGTGTTTATCGACCGTAGACTAGGGATGGAATGTCTTACCTGTAATTTGTTTGTAATTTTATTCGTTTTTATATGGGAATTTTCTATAAGTATTTTATTTTAATATGAAAAGGAAATTATAATTTTTGATGGTAATATAAAAAATAAATCTAAACACACCGCATTGTCCAGGCCATTTATAGTAAGACCTGTCGCGCGAGTCAAATGGACGATATTGCGGAACTCTCTCAACAATCCCAGGCCAAATGCGAATTATGTTTCTTTTTATAAATTATATATTTTTGAAAAAAAAATAGAAATAGAAATGTTTTAACATCAATATTTAATTATTGAAGAGCTTAATAAAAAGGTGTTAACTTGACAAAGTTTTGGAAAATAATGAATTTAAGTTTGATAAGGACGGCTTTTATATCCTGCGATGTGCGGGGTCAGTTTGATAAAAAGAACGCTTTGTAACCAGGAAGCGTTACGTAGATGGCCAGTATATCTTCTCTGGATATTTGAATATTCAACCTTGCAATGGGACTTCCTTGAATTTATGAAAGGATCCGTTTTAACCAGGATGTACTGGGTGGGCGAGTGAGCAGTGAATCTTTTTTGATACGTAAACATGCAGGTTCTTCAAGAGGTAATATGTAATGTTCCATAACATGCGCGACTGAATTTGTTACTGTGATGACAGATTTATGGGAAACCGAACTTCAAGTGCCATGGGAACGCTTTCCATCGAGCTTAATCTATAAAAGCTTCTTCTCCAAGAGGAAGCGGAGCATACACAAATACGTAACAGTCGCTGACGCATTCACATATCGTTAAGTCGTCTTATAATATTCTTTGTAATTATTAAATAATTAATTAAAGTTTATTTTTAAAAAAAGTTTATCATCTCATCTCGTTGAATTTCTTAACTCGCGTACTCTTCTCTGAACTATTCTGAACTATTTGTTAATAAGGTAGACTATGTCTAATTGCTATAAAAAGTAGGCAACATCACAAAGAATCCCCAATTTTATGCATCCAATATACTTTAAAAATTTGGAATATAGGTTATGTTATGTATGTGCATAATAAAATTACTCTAAAAAGTAAACGACGTTCCGTATTGATTAAAAATAACAATAGTTCTAAAAATAAAACTTTAATTCAGCTTTAAAAAAAATTTAAATCCCACCAAAAACAATTAGTTGTAAAAATATGTAAAGCTATTGTCGGATTATTCAGGCAGCAATAAAACAATTTTAAATCTAAGACGAAGGAAACTTCATTTTTTGTATAAAAAAGTTAAAAGGATTTTTTACAAAAAAAAGTTACAAGTGTCGAGTGAAATATGTTTTCAATTGGATACGGTGGTTTGAACTTTGTAATTTTTTATTTTAATTACATACTTAAATAACGCATAAACTTATTTTTCGGAATCTGCCATTCCGAAATAGTTACCAAGTGTAAAATACTTGGCGAGTTCTAACGTCAGCATTAAATTATGTACATGTTTCACTTGGTCATTACAAATTTTTTAATCACATTCTTGATACAACAAAAAATAATGGAGCTATTAAGTTCCACAAAAAAAGGAATAAATTTACCAAGTTTGTATTTTAAATCTTTTTCTTGTTTACTGAAACTTTTGAATGTTGACTATAAAGAACATTACTTAGTTTCTGCCTTAAACAATCTTTTTTGCACGTATTTTATTTTGTGCATTTTTTTATGTTTTATGATTTTTGTTATAAATTTAATTTTTTCCACTTTTTCCTGAAACTAAATTGAAAATGATACTCCAGCTCTTAGAACTTTATTTAGTTTCTTGGACGAGCTTCTCAAACATTTTGTGATTATTGTAATTTTTGTGATATTGGTTACAATTTTGTATATTTATATATGACTGTTTACTACTAATTCAGGTAGCTAATTATGCAGATACCGCTTTTGTTGTGCAATATCTTACTTGCACAGAAAAATTTGATAAATTAATTAGAAACATAGATGGATTGTGTACTGTTGGTGCTCAATAACACAATAATAAATAAACACGCTACAACCTTATAAAAGGAACTGAAGAATAACAGATCTTCCGTAGTCATGATGTGTCAATTGCACTAAACTTGTCGTCATATATTTTTCCCGTTTTTTTCTTTCGTTATTTCTTGTACTTAGTTTTGAGGCAATTACTTCGCGTTGTACAACTGTTTTTGCTTTTTAAGCTTTTACTGTTAAACTAAGAACCCTTGAAATGTTTTTATGTCCATCCACTCATGTGTGGTGGTCTTACTGTTTCTGCAATTTTATGTAGATTTATCTACAAGACCTACAAGAGGAGAGCAATGCTTCAAATATAGGTCTCAATTATTTTTTTTTTCATTAAAGTAGCTGCGTTCCCATGCGTCTAAATTATTAGCAGAAAGCTGTTTTTTTACACGTCCCATCGAGTAGATGTGCATAATAGATAAATTATTAGCAGAAACTGTTCTTTAAACATCCCATAGAGTAGTCGTTTCTGAATTGATGAAGTTTTAGCCGACAACAGTTTTTTTACACCTCCTCTCAAGTACATGTTTCGGAGTAGATAAATTATTGGCAGAAAACTGTTTTTTACACATCCCATAGAGTAGACGTTTCTGAATTGATGAAGTTTTAGCCGACAACAGTTTTTTTACACCTCCTCTCAAGTACATGTTCGGAGTAGATAAATTATTGGCAGAAAACTGTTTTTTACACATCCCATAGAGTAGACGTTTCTGAATTGATGAAGTTTTAGCCGACAACAGTTTTTTTACACCTCCTCTCAAGTACATGTTCGGAGTAGATAAATTATTGGCAGAAAACTGTTTTTTACACATCCCATAGAGTAGACGTTTCTGAATTGATGAAGTTTTAGCCGACAACAGTTTTTTTACACCTCCTCTCAAGTACATGTTTCGGAGTAGATAAATTATTGGCAGAAAACTGTTTTTTACACATCCCATAGAGTAGACGTTTCTGAATTGATGAAGTTTTAGCCGACAACAGTTTTTTTACACATCCTCTTGAGTACATGTTTCGGAGTAGATAAATTATTGGCAGAAAACTGTTTTTTACACATCCCATAGAGTAGACGTTTCTGAATTGATGAAGTTTTAGCCGACAACAGTTTTTTTACACCTCCTCTCAAGTACATGTTCGGAGTAGATAAATTATTGGCAGAAAACTGTTTTTTACACATCCCATAGAGTAGACGTTTCTGAATTGATGAAGTTTTAGCCGACAACAGTTTTTTTACACCTCCTCTCAAGTACATGTTTCGGAGTAGATAAATTATTGGCAGAAAACTGTTTTTTACACATCCCATAGAGTAGACGTTTCTGAATTGATGAAGTTTTAGCCGACAACAGTTTTTTTACACATCCTCTTGAGTACATGTTTCGGAGTAGATAAATTATTGGCAGAAAACTGTTTTTTACACATCCCATAGAGTAGACGTTTCTGAATTGATGAAGTTTTAGCCGACAACAGTTTTTTTACACATCCTCTTGAGTACATGTTTCGGAGTAGATAAATTATTGGCAGAAAACTGTTTTTTACACATCCCATAGAGTAGACGTTTCTGAATTGATGAAGTTTTAGCCGACAACAGTTTTTTTACACCTCCTCTCAAGTACATGTTTCGGAGTAGATAAATTATTGGCAGAAAACTGTTTTTTACACATCCCATAGAGTAGACGTTTCTGAATTGATGAAGTTTTAGCCGACAACAGTTTTTTTACACATCCTCTTGAGTACATGTTTCGGAGTAGATAAATTATTGGCAGAAAACTGTTTTTTACACATCCCATAGAGTAGACGTTTCTGAATTGATGAAGTTTTAGCCGACAACAGTTTTTTTACACCTCCTCTCAAGTACATGTTTCGGAGTAGATAAATTATTGGCAGAAAACTGTTTTTTACACATCCCATAGAGTAGACGTTTCTGAATTGATGAAGTTTTAGCCGACAACAGTTTTTTTACACATCCTCTTGAGTACATGTTTCGGAGTAGATAAATTATTGGCAGAAAACTGTTTTTTACACATCCCATAGAGTAGACGTTTCTGAATTGATGAAGTTTTAGCCGACAACAGTTTTTTTACACATCCTCTTGAGTACATGTTTCGGAGTAGATAAATTATTGGCAGAAAACTGTTTTTTACACATCCCATAGAGTAGACGTTTCTGAATTGATGAAGTTTTAGCCGACAACAGTTTTTTTACACCTCCTCTCAAGTACATGTTTCGGAGTAGATAAATTATTGGCAGAAAACTGTTTTTTACACATCCCATAGAGTAGACGTTTCTGAATTGATGAAGTTTTAGCCGACAACAGTTTTTTTACACATCCTCTTGAGTACATGTTTCGGAGTAGATAAATTATTGGCAGAAAACTGTTTTTTACACATCCCATAGAGTAGACGTTTCTGAATTGATGAAGTTTTAGCCGACAACAGTTTTTTTACACCTCCTCTCAAGTACATGTTTCGGAGTAGATAAATTATTGGCAGAAAACTGTTTTTTACACATCCCATAGAGTAGACGTTTCTGAATTGATGAAGTTTTAGCCGACAACAGTTTTTTTACACATCCTCTTGAGTACATGTTTCGGAGTAGATAAATTATTGGCAGAAAACTGTTTTTTACACATCCCATAGAGTAGACGTTTCTGAATTGATGAAGTTTTAGCCGACAACAGTTTTTTTTACACATCCTCTCGAATATATGTTTCGGAATAGATAAAGTATTAGCAGAAAACTGTTTTTTACACATCCCATAGAGTAGATGTTTCTGAATAGATAGATGCCTTGAAATGAAATTTACTTTTTTTCATTTAAAACTGTTATTTCGGACATGTGGCCTTAATAAATTTGTTTTAGACTGGATTGCAGAACCCTGTTTTTGTGTGTTTCGACGTTCAGACCACCTTTTAATTTTTTAGTTAGTTTCATAAAAGCATTATTCATTCTTTTAGCCATTTTGTTTTTTGATCATCCATAATAAAACTTTCTAAATGTTAGTTAATTTACTTCTAGATTACGCAATTAACGTTGATGTTAACGATGGTGTTTTGTATATATTGAGTAGGCTTTTAGCAGTAATCAAAGTTACCGTGTATTTTGAATCGATCGAGATACGGTTCGTTATCACTTCCTTCTTTTCGATTCGTAATACGCTTGTGCCTCTCGCACCAGTTCATATTGTAGTTGGATCTGTTACCTTCGTTGGTGAACTTTATTATTGGTGACGTTTGTGTTCGTTATCATTCATTAAAAAGTAAGTCACAACGGATCATGTGGCGCCATGATTTATATATATATATATATATATATATATATATATATATATATATATATATATATATATATAGTTACTTTTACTTTATTGGTACTTTAATTTTTTTAAATTCAATTCAGTAATATACTTCATTTCCTTTTCTAGATGTCTGACGTAAAAACTGAATACTTGCTGATTTGTGATGCAGTCTGTATTGACGGTGTGATGTTCATCTATTTTCAGAATCGACCATGGCAGAAGGCAGCCCAGAAGGAGCACGCTGCTCCTCCAGTGACAGCGATAACTTCGAGAAGATAGAAAGCGATGAAGCCAACCAGGAAGTGATTGTAAGATTTCTATCTTCTTTTTTATTATACATCACGTAAGATTTTCCAGATCCCCATTTTTCATAAATTGTCAATAACAATCATGACGCAGTTTCACCTGGAACTATTGAGAATAATATCTGTTATATCCTTTTTGTCTTTCATTTTATTAATATTGTTCCGCAATACGTTTAAAAATCTATGAAATAATTTGCAAAAACTTTGTAAAATCGGTTGAGTGCTTTTTGAATATAATTTTTAATAAAATTCTTACCTCAAGTAATGTATTCATGACGTATTTCATCCAATCCTGTTTCATTACATGTTATCTAAGATTTTCTTTTGTTACCAAATTCCTAAATTATAAAAATCCCCCTAACATTAAGTTGTTCCATTTGTTATAATCACAAAATTCAACAGCAATTGACAAGGTTGTAAAATCAATATAGCAGGCTGACTCCTATGGATTCCTGAAAACGAAATAAGCCTGTAAAATAATACTCGTGATCGCACAATATTCATAACCGAATGAGGTTCATCCAGTTTGTTTTGATGTGCGAGATGTTCGGTTCGCGTGCACTGTAGGACATTTAACCCTCAACAACCGGATAGTATAATAGAAATGTTATATACACTTAAATATTTGCAAATACCTAAATAGCTACAAAACCCTCGTAGTACCAGTTCTACTGGTATTTGAGATGTTTTTAGCTTTTTTCTACTCAACGGTCTATTTTCTTGCTCAACGAGAAATCACTCGTGATTTCCATGTTGCGTTGTTAACTGCATCAAAACGAATACAACATATTCGACAGTTACAAATTGAGTAGATGTATTCAAAGGCGAACAAAAGAATATTAAAATCCTTTTCTGGTGTGTGCTTATGACCATAGTATAGAAGTGAAAAGTTCTAATTTAATATATATATATATATATATATATATATATATATATATATATATATATACATATATATATATACATACATACATACATATATATATATATATATATATATATATATATATATATATATATATATATACTACCATCTAGAAAATCATTCGATGTACCTAAAATAATGACACCTAAATATCTGTGTACTGTTTTTGTGTTTAGGACATCGAATGCCTCTGAAAGTCGTTTTGTATAGTAGAAAATATGTATGGAGTAAGTTGGTGATATGTTTATATGTTTAATATGAGTGCATGAATTTCAATTCAAATGTTTGAATTACGTTGAGAACACTCTCGTTTTTGTCTTATTATAAAATCATCATGGCATCTGTGGTACAGTGTAGATCTATTGATACATTAGATGTAAGATATGAGGCGACGAAGGGTTAAATTATTTTTCTCAATTTCTTTTTAAATATACCTTCACTGCTATTTGGCAGTTTCTTTTGACGAAAATTCTTTTTAAGGTTTAGGAACGGATGGAAGCCTTAATGGGTTAGATCTGGCGAATGACGCTCATATCAATCACACACGATCAAGACTGTGGTGCGGACTTATTTACAATTAAAAACGTATTTCTGTTTCCCCTTAACTGTCAGTCGAGTCGGAGCAAGAGTCTACTTTACCGACCGTGCCCTATTGCACCGTTCAATTCCTAAAGTATCCATACAAAATAGGCTTTTAACAGTCAAAAAAATCCGACTGACCGACTGATACTTGTATGATTCAAGTCTATTAAAATCGGACGCTGCATTACGATTTATGCTTAATAAATTCCATCTTCAGTCAAATGAACTCGTAAATAACTTAATTTATTTCTCGGAAACAGAATAAAATAAAGACGGACAATTGTATCCGCTGTTTGCATAACAATGAAGAATTTTTCACAACCACAGATACCGAAACATTGGAAAAACCATCGTCAGCGCGAAGTGTACCTAAACCTGCGTACAATTATTTATTATCTAAACCACTTCCAAGTGTCCAAATTTTCAGGAGCAAAAACGTAGAAATAATTTTGTTCATTTGTTTTTTTTTGTCATTTAATATTCCATTTGTTTTTTTATTACGATTTATTCTTGTTGATTTCACAAATATTACTTAATCTTTTAATAAAAATACAAATATACCTCAAAATTATAATCAGACCTTATTTATTTGCTTCTTAAAACTATAAATATATTTTTTAATAATACCAAGTCAGTTACATAATTATCTAATTTAAACCAATAAATTCGTTACTAGTTGCGTAATTGTCATATCCGTAATTTTGGTTTGGTCGTTCTACACGCAGGTACATCGCTTTTATGACAAACCTATAAAACCTTATTTTCACATATGACTTCCTGTCGAAACCAGATAATATATGCAACATGGATGACATTGGTATTATGAGGATTGTTTCTAGATAACTTCTAATTTCGGTCGACTGAACTTCTGGTCCGACTGAACTTCTGTTCCGACCGTGTCCGTGCATACGGGCGTAAGATAACCGCTACTATGGGTCCGAGTCAAAGTTTGCTTTAATTTATACACAACTTTAATATTGTTATGAAAAGTATATTAGCGAACTATTTTCCTACAAATAAAATTAGTGTAATAAAATATCGAATTTATGAAGTGGAAAATCTTTTATAATACAAGAACGACATTCTTGAAGTACAGACGTGGTCACTTTGGTTGCAAGCGAAACAACTTTTGTTTGTTTGGGGACAATTGTATTGGTCATTTCTACTATTTGCATTGATAGTTTGATTCGGAGGGTTATGGTGAGTCCGCGCTCATCCATTGTTGCAAATCACCCCAATAATACTTTAGAATCGATTTGTTGTTTGATAACATCGATGAAATCTTAAATCGAGTTTGTTTTGATTCGATTGAAAGGAGCATCTACAGCCCTCTCGAAGACTCTTCTTTAAGTGAAAACTTGTGTGTATCTTTTTTAAGTGAAAACTTTTTAAGGCATTTTGCGTACCAGCGCACTTTGTATGAGCAGTGAACGAAATAGAGCCGCAACGCTCGGGTTGGTGACGCTGAATCGGGTAAACTCGGTTACCTTCGGCATAGACTATTTCTTCAGGCGTACCAAGTGCACTATTTTAAAATATCAAGTGAACTACTTTTTAAGACGCACCATGCGCACTTTTTGATTAATATTTAATTTGAGAGTAGTTTAATACAATACGTGTATATATATTAGGTTAGCAACTTATAAACCCGCCATGTCCGTACACAAATTTTTCAACTCTTTATATGTAGTCAATAGAATCAATCGTTAATTATATAAGCACCGTCGATGTCTAACACTTGTCGCCAACCTTTAGGCAGAGCTAACGTTCCGTCTTTCTAGAATTTTTTGGGCCTTTGACTGAAAAACCGGTGAAGTTCGATTTTTATGACGTTCGTCTTTAAATTTTCTATCACGTAAATTATTAGACAGAGAGCAAAACAGATGGTAATCAGATGACGAAAGATCTGGAGAGCACGGTGGGTGAAGTAGCATACTTCATCCAAGTGAAAGTAGTTTTTCACGCGTTACTTTTGATACGTGGAGTCGATAATTGTCAAGTAAAAAATAAACTTTGCTTTGATTTGAAAGAAGTTTAGCGGTGAATTTGCTCAATTGTTCACAATAAATCTTAGCTGTAATTGTACTTTTAGCTTGAAAGAGTTCACCATGAATAATTTAGTTCCATTTATACCCCACCATGCATTCAAATGTATCTTTCGTATAATATTATATGTTTGTCCAGTTACACCTTATTCTCCAGCTCCTAGCCATTGGCATTTACGCTAAAAATTAACATAAGCCACCCACTTTTCATTTCCTATAACCAGATACTTCAGCCTCTCGTTGGTAAGATGGGAATTCAGTAGCTCCAAGCACGCATTAGGAGGTCGCTTTGGATGAGGTTTATCGGATAGTTCAAAATTCCCTTCTTTGAATCTTTTGAACGAGTGCTTGGCTGGCTTCCAAAGGCTTTGGCTTCCAAAGGGATCCCAGAGGGGTCGATGTGTATATATTGCGTGATACTTCGCTGGTTTTTCGCCCTAAACGACATTCGTGAAGAAAGAGTCCTCCTAGTTTACTTTGCTGCACTCTTTATATACAACGGGTTTATAAGTTGTCCGCCTAATATATATATATATATATATATATATATATATATATATATATATATATATATATATATATTTATTTTTTTTTTTTAAATTAGAAGTTTTTACTTCTATCCTGTGGTCACAAACACACAAGAAAAGGTTTTTAATATTCTCTTGTTCGCCATTAAATACATCTACTCAATTTCTAACTATCAAATGTAGCAGGCATCTTTTGTTCTTTTTTTATGTAAGTAAGCCTTAATCCAATACGGGATGAGGGAGGAGTATTTAATGAACTTTCGATCTTTATATAATATAGCAATTAACTTTCTTGATAGAATCTTGTAATCATTCGTTTTGATGCAGTTAACAAGGCAACATGGAAATCACGAGTGATTTCTCGTTAAGCAAGAAAATAGACCGTTGAGTGGAAAAAAGCTAAAAACATGGCAAATACGAGTAGAACTGGTACTACCAGGGTTCTGGACCTATTTAGGTACTAGCAAATATTTAAGTGTACATAGTGTTTGTATTATACTATTTACAAATATTAATTTTTCACAGCCTGAATACTTTGAATACAATAAGTTTCACATGCTTGAAAACTGGGTTCGTATTTAAATAATATTATTTACCCCCATGTAAATATATAAATATATGGTCTAGTGTATCTTTCAGAGATATGATGAATATACATTTCAAAATATAAAGTTATTTTTGGAGTTAATTTAAGTCTCTTGTATGGAGTTTCTATGAACTTTTTATAGACCCAACGACATATCATAAGTCGGTCGACTATTACTCGTAAACTAATAGAGACTACTTAGCTGTGATAATTTTCCTTTTAATTTTGTTATGTATACTACTATTGTGACCTTTTCCAACATGCAGAAATAGCGTTTCAGCTGTCGGGGATGGGGAAAATAACTCTGACCATTTTGCAGCCTAATATTTCGTATACGCATCCCTTTACGAAAAAGTGTTCATGACTTACCCCCAATATGTTTAATAGCTAATAGCGAAACGCGAGAAATAATTAACCCCCAATTTACATCTAGGGGAAATATCCTAAAAAATGCTTGCTGAAAGGTTTTACTTCATAACTTTGTAGACGTTATAAATATGTGTAACCATGCTGAATTTCAGCTCCACAGCACTATATCTGCGACTGAAACAGCTGTTATATACAGACAGACAAATAGACATACGTACACTGTGAAACTGTAAGGGTTCTTAGTTTATCTATGGAACCTTAAATAAGACACTGACATAGCGTCCGAATTAATAATTTTATGTCTATCTAAAAGTATTACATATGTATATATATGTATGTATATATATATATATATATATATATATATATATATATATATATATATATACACAAACGCACTGGGTACGTAAATAACATTTCAAGACTGGTCTCAGAACAAAAAATGTATTGAACACTTTCGTACATCGGCCTAAATTCTTCAAAATAGGTGCCTTGAGAATCTACACACCGCTGCCAACGAGAGTTAAGCTCCCTGGAACTCTTCAATGGGAATGTTGTTCAAAACCCTCCTCGAAGCCTTTTGGACCGCTGTGGCGCTGTCAAAGCGTTTTTCCCTTTCAGGTTTCTCTTCATCCGGGGGAAAAATCATCAAAAAGAAGTCACTGGGGGCGACGACGGGACTATAAGGTGGTTGCGGCTGTGTTGCCACGTGGAACCGGGCAACACAGCCGAGCAGGTGTGAATGATCGCATAGTCATGGTGGAGCACCCAGTCGTTTTTCTTGTCCGGGCGGCCGCGGCGGACTCGATCCAGCAACGGCGGACCACTCCAGCATAATACTGACCACTGACAGTCTGTCTGGCAGGCACAAACTTTTTATGGATCATTCCTTTCGTTCATCATCCTCCACGTCTTTGCGGCCATCTTTGAACCTCTTGTGCCACATGAAAACCATGACACGTGACATGGCGTCTTCTTTGTAAGCCTCTTAAAGCATTTTGAACGTTTCCGTACCGGTCTTGTTCAGTTCCACACAAAATTGAATTCTTCAATTTCATATTAGTTATGATCAGCCGACACCCCTCCCCCCCACCACCTCGCTTGAAATTTTTTTTTCACCAATCTTGAAACTTTATCTACGCATCCTGTATATATATATATATATATATATATATATATATATATATATATATATATATATATATATATACACACACACACATGTAAATATATATGTGTGTGTCCTTTTAGTCTTATGTCAAGTCTTAAATTATTAGCGTTTTTTCACACTTGTCGCTGTCTAAATTATCCTGTACAATATTGCAATTTCATCGGTCATTCTGTTTCTGTTTTCCGTCGCATCTTTTGTTCCTAGAAATTGCAGCTAAACAAACTATGTACGTTATTCACCTCGTCGTACGAGTGCATGGAACTTGATAGTTCAGTATGGAGTCTCGGGTTCATTTTCTTGTTTGTTTATTATTTTTAGTTTTTTGCACTAAAATTATGTGTATTTGTGCCATTTGGAGCCTTGGGAAATTAGGTACTGGTAAAAGGATTATGAATGTAAACGGAGTAGGGGTGCAATGTAATCATTGTTAAGTACACATCGAACACCACGCGGAATAAAACCGCACTGTTGAAGAACTAAATGCGAGAAAATTAAAAAAGAAAATAAACAAAGAAAACAATAAAATAAAAACATTGGGGTATATCGGAAAAACAACGGATAAATTCAAAGCAATTTTAATGTCTGTTTAAGTGTTTTTTAGCGAATTAAGGAATCAAGAAAAAAATGAGTCTCCAATGTAAAACAGTTTCTGTAGTTTCAGATCGAGATGCGAGCCATTTTTTAATTATGTTTGTATGTAGACTATTAGTAAAATATAAAAAAAAATTAATCGAAAGATATTTCTATAGTATGTTTATCTATATAAGACAATGTATAAAATGACAAAGAGAAGATTACCGTTTAAATGAAAAAAAAGAATTAACTAATGTGAACTTTAATAATAATTAAACTTTTCAAAGTGTTGTTTTATACCAAAGCATTATTTATTATTCCACTTCTTGGGAGGGCACTATGCGTTGCAGGAAAATTAAGAATTTGTTAATTCTAATTGTTAAGACTTTTGTTATTATTAAAACTTGAAATATTGAATATATTTGGCGTTAATTTTGTAGAAATGAATTAATCACAATTAAATGAAACTACGTGATGTAGTATTATTTCTACTTTCTTTAACTTCTTTACCACGACCTAGGTTTCATTGTATTACTACATCTTCAGGTGGGATATTTGCAAAGATCTTTGCTAATCTTTGCTAATATCCCACCTGAAGATGTTGTAATACAACGAAACCTAGGTCGTGGTAAAGAAATTAAAGATAGTAGAAATAATACATCACATAGTTTCATTTAATTGTGATTAAAACTTGATTTTAACAGTTTTACGAGTGAATTAATTAAAATAGTAAATTTCCTAAAAAGTCATGCTCTGGGGGCAGTATAAAGCAAATGAGGCTAGGAAAATTAATAATATATTTTCATTACTTAATTACCAAGCATATTTCATCCAATGAACCATTTGGAAAATTAAAGAAAAATGAAAATTAAGGCTCTAGCCTCAGATATGCTACGATATACACGGTATCCGGGAATAAGTGTCAGACAAAGGAAAACATTATTGGTTCATTGAAAAATAGTTAATTGTCGCTAAAATAAAATTTAAGAGATGATTTTTTTTCAGGAAATTGAAAACAATATTCATAATTATTTGTCATCTTTTTCATACACACGATACTTGCGCACATTGTTCAGTGCCACTTAGGGGAATAACCGGGTAAGCACCGCGCTCCTGGCATGTACTGGGTGTGTTAAAAAGAGTTATGTGTTATATTTTTTTTAACACTCAATTAGAAAAAGGGCGTGTTTTACGTTTCATTTCAACGACAATTTATTCCTTTATAGCCAACGAATAGCGTCTTTCTTTGTTCGACACTTATTCCTGGACACCGTGTATAGACACGTCATTAGCGTTTAAAATTAGTGCTCGAAAAATTATCAGATCTTCATTACTCTATATCTCTTTGATATTAGTGCTTTGTTTGACTCTTTATCTCGTATATATTTTACATCATGATTCGCGTGTGGCGCGCTATTTGGGGCCATATTTTTTGTTCGTTTTGTATAGATACCTGTATAGTGTGTCTGAGTCGTTGTGTAGCCTAATATATGATTACAGACTTTCTATTCCTCAAATGAAGTTGTGTATGTATTTAAAGATGTGGCTAAGTACTGGAAACAAAAAAGGCTTAACTAAAAAAAAGAAGTGGTTATTTAAAAATAACAAAAAAACGACTGCCCATGAATTGAAAAGAAACAAATAAGTGTTACCAATACTGTTAAGGATTCTTTAAACAGTGTTTTTTAGGAAATCCGGTTAGGGGTAATGAATTACGTTTGATTGTTGGATCTCGTCTGTGAATTACTGCTACAAGAAATTTTGCAGACATACATTTTACCCTATAATTTTTTAGTTTTAGTTTAAATTTTTTAGTACTATTTTTTTCTTTCCTTTATAATAATAGGATATTTGACTGTTTTTTTATTTAATATATCAGAATTTCAAGGTATAAAGTGATGAGGAGTTGACTGACTATAAAAGTTTAAATTTAACGTTTAGATAAGGACGCCGATACTGCATTGTGATGTCATTTTCAATAAAGCTCGTTTTATTCTACGAGAGTGAATGAGACAAGGAGATATCCCCACTCTTACCCTACCATTAAATTTAGAAGTTTATAAATTGATAATTTTTTAATAAATTTTTATAATATTTTCACTAGTGATTTTTAAATAACTTATGTTTACGTGACTTTTTAATAAAAACGACAAAGGAGACCGGCAAAAGTCGTTATAGTGTTGGGCTCAGATGTTACAAGAATAACAATTACACTGTTATGTAGAGAAAATAAAAAAAATAAGCTCCTTATAAGTTTTATCAAAATCGTCAAACAGACAAAAGAGACATCTTATATTTTTTTATGAAAAGTTAGGTTGTTTTTATATGAGATTGTAAATGTAATTTCTACGAAATTCTTTGAACTAGCGAGATAAAACAAAATGCAGATTGTGTATTGCTATATCCTCCATCCACAGATGTACCATGATATTAATGTATGATGCTCACAGGCTCAACAGGGTCTTCGAAAAAAGTTACGTAAATCTCGATAAGAGGGAAAAAGCCCTTCATTTTGACAACAATAGAACCATTATCGATGTTTATTTATTTTTAATTCATTTAGGCAATAGATATATACGTTAAAGAAAGCAAGAGGCTAAGATTATATTTTGTGATTATTTCTAAAAAGTTGTTATGTATTTCATTCTATTGTTTTTATTTTTATTTCCAATTAACAATTCTTTATATTCTAAAAATATAATATACGTGCATTTAAGTAGATAGCTTTTTTGTTTCGTGTTATGGTAATAAATAATAATTGTATTTTTTCCTCTTTCCTTATTGTCAATTATTGAATGGTTTGGTTTTTTATATTCTAAAAAATTCCAGCTTTTTTTAAAATTATGGTTTATCTCCGTAACGGGGAGCCCATTTTTCTTCCATGGTCTCCTTTAGGGGTAGCCAACTACCCCAAATTCGTAAATGTGTTTTACAAGGTAATCATTAAATTTTTTAGTTTTTCTCCAATATTTACATTTGTTATCTCCTTTGGAAGCGCGATCGAATTGAATGGGAGCATATGACAAAGCTGTGAAAAAGTTGTGTTAACAGCATATGACAAAGCTGTGTTTTGTTATATATAATGTTTGTTTACATCGTCATTTGACCCGTTCATTCTTTCGTTTTTCAGAGCAAAGCGGATTTCATAGTCGGCGGTGAGGAGGAAGCCGGCGAAGCGTCAGACTCTTTCCCGGAAGGCCAGACCACGCCCGTGAAGCAGGTGCTGTCACAGTCGCAGCTCTTCCTGCTGGCAGAGAAGCGCAGTAGGCTCAGGTCAGACAATATTGTTAGCGCTTTCCATTGTAATGGTTAATTCTTTGACGATTCGCTGTTGTGTTTTTGTAACGTTTTATTGAAGAATTATTGAAGTAAAAACATATTTTCGCTCACCTTGTCCAATATTTGTGATGGAAAAATATCACGTAAAACGTGTTGCGCTTCGGGTATATACGGCGGTAGAGCGATTATGGTCGAACAGTTCGACTTCGGGTATATTCGGCGCTAAGTGCGTTTGTATGAACATAGAGCGTCCGAGCCAGTAAGTATATTTTCATTTCGTTTTTTGCCGTATGAGTCATCGGCGCAGCAGTATTACGTAGGGAACGCGACGGAAGTCATGGTTTGAATCTCGATGCTTCTGTTTTTTTTTTGTTATTTCTTTAAAAAAATATTATTTAACCAACTCTCCCCCGCTCGGGGTAAACTCATTATACAAAGTCCACGTTTATAGAGAAGACGTATGTTTTCTAAAGTTGCCAATTTTTTTTTATTGAAATTTTTTTTTGTTGAATTTTGTTGAAATTCAAGTTGAAATTGTGACAATAATATAGTGTTCAAAAATTATTATGTGTGTGAATAGCAATAATTATTGAAACATCATCAAAAGATGGTGAAGAAGCTCATGTAATTCTCAGGGGTGAAATATAATATGTTGCTTTTGAAAGTGCCAATACGTAATTTGATTGGAATTATCAACGTTGGTTATTTGGTGAGTGATTTTTTAGTGTTCTGAGGCAAAATTGTCAAAACGGATAACTTATAGAATAACTTCCATGTTTGTCAGTTCGTCCGTCTGTCACAGGGGATTTTCTCTGAAACTATTCCACGTAAAAATTTAGCACAGAATAGACTATGGTTACCCAGTTGTAGAGGTGAGGTATAAAGAGTTAATTTTAGATTCGGGCAAGGGGGGAGGGGGTTAGTTTCAAGAGTCAGTTGGAGAATTAAAAAAATGTCTTTCGAAGTCGTTTAGGGGTCAATTGAAAACTTGTTGAAGCACGAATTCAACAATTTGTTTAAAGATTTTTCGGGAAAAACGCTTAAAAATTGCTGCCCCCCCCGTCCTTATCAATGAACGAATCGTTCAGAAAAATCTGAAAAAATCATGAACATTGAGAATTAGATGTAGATTGAACTAAAATTATCAGCTTCAAGCGCGATTAAATGTATTACGAACAATTTAATTATTTATTTCCTTGTGACTGCTGAACCACTGGTTTTAAAGGAAACGTTTTTTAACAAAAAGTATTTCTCACCTTTTTTTTTTAAATTTCGAAAAACATGTAAGGGCCTTTAACAATTTATTTCTCGCATACCCGTAGTGCTGGCTGTCTTTGAAGATTTTTTTATCTTTGATTATATAGCGTTCGTACTCTCCATAGAGAACCTTTGCCAATGTCAAGTGTGGAAAAAAGGCTATGGCAACACTGATTAAATCAAATTTCGGATATTTGTCATTGTTGCTTGATAACAAAAGAATAAACTATACAATGAAACAAAAACTAAATAAGAAGTTGGCTACAATTAAACTAAAAGAAGAAAACGACATTATAATATACGGAAAGTACAAAATAAGTATATACAAATATACAAACTTAAAAAAATAAACATGAACGTAAGTATAAAAATTTCTATATTTTGATGTCGTTCTTTCTTATGAACTGAATGATTAATCCTAAAATGGGTTTGTTGGCAATAAATAAAAGTGATCTTATGTTGATGGGCAATTGAATTTTATATTTTAATAATTTGGAAACAAACGAAGGAAATCTATTATTTAATGGACATGAAAAAATGAGATGATTTAAATCGCCCTCTCCAAACCCGCAATCGCAAATTGGAGACTCTCTGACCCGCAGTCTAGCCAAATGAGTAGGAACAGAACAGTGACCCAAACGCATGCGAGATACCACAGAGGATTCCTTTCGAGAGAAAGTAAATGTTGAGAACCAAGGTTTTAAAGGAATAAAAGGTTGGATCTGGAAATATCTCGCACCTGTAATCTGGGATGATCTTTCCCACGCCCTCTGCCAGTCAGACGCCATCCAGAAACGAGTCATGGGAAGAAGATCCTCAATGAAATTAGTAGTGAAACATGGATCCCCGTTCACTGCGGCAAACCGAGCTTTTGCGTCGACTATTTCATTACCTACTATGCCACAATGACTAGGGATCCATGCAAGAACGACATCGGATCCCGATCTCTCCAAATCAAGCGCAAGTTGCTTGATCCGAAGAATCAGGAAACTACAGTTTGAAGAAAATGGATTAGCAAGAAGGGACTGTAAACAACTTAAGGAGTCAGAGAAGATAAGGAGCCTGCGAATCTTTTTGTGTAGGGCATAATTCAAGGCCTCCACAATAGCACGGCATTCCCCGGAGAATACCGAACATTCCTTAGGAAGGCGAAAGTAAGCTGAATGAGCGGTGGATGGAGAGTAAAATGACGCTCCGACATAGCCATCTCTACCGGTTTTTGATGCATCTGTATATATTCGCGTCCAATCCATCCAAAACGAATTCAAGATAGAATTGAACAGCGAATTAGCATTTTTGGACTCCTTATCAACTCCAAAACACAAATTTATATTTGGCCTGTGAAATACCGAGTCAAATGGGAAGCTATAGAGAGGGAGAGAAGAATTTTGATAAACGGGGTTAGTAAGGGATTTGAATCTTTGGAAGCTAACGATAAGAAGAGGTCGGGACTTAGAACGCCAAAAAGGAGTATGTTCAATAAACCTAGAGAGGAGGGTGAGTTTAGGAAAAATAGGGTGAGTAGAAAACCTAGCTGTCTTTAGTAAATAACGATCAGCTAGGTATTGTCGCCGGAGACTTAAAGGAGGATCAACACATTCTACTTGTAGGGCATTTATGGGACTGGATTTCATAGCACCTGCTATGATCCTCAGAGCTTGAGACTGAATGCGGGTCAATTTAGTGGCATTGGCTTTGGAAATAGGATCAAGTAGAAATGAACCATATTCTAGATGACTACGGACTAGAGCGTTATATATTAACTTTAATGTGGAAGGGTGAGAGCCCCACCACACTCCCGAAAGAGCGCGGAGGATATTCAAATTAGTCTGGCATTGGGAGATGACATATTCGATGTGAATGTTCCAGGATAATTTTGAGTCTAGGAACATACCTAAGAATTTGGTATTGGAAAGAACAGGGATCAAAGAGGAATTATAAGAAATAGATAACGGAGGAGTAATTCTCCTTCTCGAGAAGACCACGACAGCGCTTTTGGAAGGGGATACATCCATACCATGAGAGGTAACCCATTTATTTAGGTTAACAAGGGCAGAGTTCAAAGCATTTTCGGCAACAATTATTGATTTATCAGAAGAATATAAAAGCAGGTCATCAGCGTATTGCAAAACACGACAGAAAGGATTAACTGTTGAGTGAATCATATAAGAGTAAATATTGAAAAGTAATGGACTTAAAACAGAACCTTGGGGAAGACCCTTCCATATAGTTCTTGAAAGGGGGGGGGATCCAGCGGATCTAAGAATAATAGATCTTTCTAAAAGAAAATTGAGGAGAAAATTTATAATCTTAATCGGAATCCCAAGATTATGAAGAATTTTTTGGAGGACTGGAAGGATTACATTATCATAGGCTGAAGAAAGATCTAAAAAAGCAGCAACGAGAAATTCTTGTCGAGAGAAAGCAAGTCTGATGTCAGTGGTTAGGACGCTGAGATTGTCCAACGTACTTTTAGCTCTTCTGAAGCCAAATTGGTTCCTTGGAAAAATAGAATGGTGTTCAGTAAACCATTCCAAACGATTCTTAATTAAATGTTCCGTAATCTTCGCTAGAACAGGAGAAAGGGCTATGGGTCTGTAGGATGAACCTACATTGGGATCTTTATGAGGTTTAGGGATGGGAATTATTATTTGAGTTTTCCAAGACTTTGGAATAGAACCTGATTTGAACATACAGTTAATGAGGGATAGAAGATACCAACGGGTAGATGGTAAAGTATTTTTCACCATTGAATATGACATTCCGTCAATACCAGGGGAAGAATCCTTAAGATGGTGTAAGGTGAAATCCAATTCGTTAATGGAGAAATCTTCTTCTAAAAAATGATTGGCGCTAGTAAAGTTATACCTGAAAGGTAATTCATCTAAATTTGGGACGGATGGGGGAGCAAGTTTATTTAAAAATTGATCAATCCAATTCCCGTGAACAGATTTGGGAAGATCAGGCTGAAAAATAGACCGAAAGCGTTTTACATTAGACCAGACGACACGGGAGGGAGTAAAAGGAGAGAGGGATTGACAGAATTTCTTCCAGCCTTCCCTCTTTTTTTTAAGGAGAATTCGTTTAGTCTGAGCTTGGGTCTTTCGAAACGAGAGGAAGTTTGCTTCCGACATATTAGATTTATACATCGCTTCAGCCTCTTTACGGGTTTTAACCGCTGCGGAACAGTCTCCATCCCACAAGGGGGGAGACGATCTGAAGTGATGGTTAGATCTTTTAAGTGGGATAAATTTCCGAGCGGATAGGTCTATAGCCTTTACAAATTGGTCATAGCAAGTGTCAATGTTATCCAAGTCCACTGGAGGGAGGGAATCCACTTCGACACTGAGAAAGGTACGGAATCCCACCCAATCTGCCCTATGTAGGTTGTATTTTTGAAGAGGGGGAGTTTTTTCAATATGTAAATTTACGTGAGGGAAAGAAATCAAAATGGGGAAATGGTCGCTTCCAAAAGACTCAGAAAGAATATTCCAGGAAACCAAGGATGCCAAGGATGAGGAGCAAAGAGAGATATCTACTGAGCTCGGGTTCTGAAATGGGACAGGAACTCGTGTTGGAGAACCATCATTCAGTAAACACAGGCCAAAATCGTCCTGGAGTTCCACCAAGGAGACTCCAAGAGGGTTGCTTCGGGTGGAACCCCAAGACGGGTGATGAGCATTAAAATCTCCCAGAATAATATACGGGCCAGGAATTGAAGATAAAATATCCCGTAGTTCTAATGCTACGGAACATGTTGGAAGGGGGACATATATGGAGAGGATAGTGATATCTTTAACTCTCGCAGCAACAATATTGAAGTGACAACTGCGGGAGCCAAGAGAAATCTGGGAGAAGGGAAGAGATTTGTCAAGTAATAGGGCGGATCCGCCCTTACCATCCGCTCTATCATCCCGGAGACAGACATAGCGTGGGATCTTAAAAGGGAATCCCGGCTTCAGCCAAGTCTCCGAGATGGCAGCCACGGATGGAGAATACTTGACAAGGAGGTGACGAAGATCTGCTTTGTTGGAAATTATACTGCGACTATTCCATTGCAAGACCCTCGCCACTATTGGCGAAGCCATTGGAAAGGAGGGATTGAAGGGAAGTAAGAATAGATGAGGCAACGTTGGACGGTATTTGATTGGGGGAACTCAGAATTTTGACCAAGGTGGTCAAAAGAAATTGAATAATACTCGTAATAGAATTAGTTGAAGTTTGTTGATTTAAACCGCAACCATTTTCAGGTTGAGGAATACGGAAGTCTGCCCAGGCTTGTTCTAGAGCAGAGCGATCATAGCCCTGGTTGGAACTAGTCGAAGAGTGGGATCGGGGTTTCAGAGAAATAATTTTTTTGTGGGATGAGTTGGTAGGACGAGACGGAGAAAGCAAACTTTGGGAAGAAATTGGAGAAGGAAGAGTTAGAGGGGGGAGAGCTGCAACTGAGGCGTATGATTTTTTAGCAGAAGGGACCAATTTGGACGCTTCCGCATAGGAAATATCTCTTTCAGACATTTCGAATTTGATTTTTCTTTGTCTTTCGAATTCTGGACAATTTCTATCGGTGGAATCATGATTTCCACTGCAAAAGATACATTTTGCTTTGTCAAGAGGAAGTGGGCAGTTTCTCCCAACGTGACCTTGACCACATCGGAAACAACGCTCAGAAGATCGGCATTTGTCAGCAACATGTCCAAACCTACAACACTTGAAGCACTGTATTGTAGGGAATTCGTATTTTGAGACTGGAAGCGATGAATAAGCCATATATATCCGTTGGGGACGAACTTGGCCATCAAAGGTAATGACCATCGTCTCAGACGGAAAATATTTAGGCTGGCCATCAATTATCTTTTTAAAATTTAAGCGGCGGACCTTAGTAACTTTACCGCACCCTTCAGGGACTTCTATATTATGTAAAACCTCCTCGTCAGACCAATCGACTGGAACATTGCGAACAATTCCCATACGACTGACGTTAAAGGAGGGGATAAACAATTTGTTTTGACCTGTGAAGGCAGAGTGGTTAACGAATCGGTTGGCAGCATCGGCGGATGAAATTTCCACCGAAATCCTGTTCCTGCCAATTTGTTTCACTCCATCTCGTATAATTCCATCAACATTAAAATTTTTTAAAGAGGAACCAAATTTCACAGCATGGAATGAAAATCCGGAATTAGGCTGGGGTTCTTTTCTCTGAACGTGAACGATAAATGGACCAACGTCGCCAGGGACGTATAAACGGCCCTCAAAAGAATTCGGAGGGAGAGAGGGAGGAGAAGAGGTCGGGGTTGGAGGAAGAGATTTTGAACTTGCTTCTGAAAGAGGAGTGCGAGGGGTCTTACGAGGGATTGTATCCTCTGTTTCAGTACATGAAGAATCAGAAGGATGAAAAGAGGGATTATTCTTAAGCTTATTTTTTTTACAGTTGGGCCTTTTACAATTTTTATTTTTTCGTTTCAGTTCCTGTTGGGAATCCGAAACTGTAATAAAACTGGCAGGTGATGTAGGAGAAGCAAATTCATTGAAACATATAGGAGACTTGGAAGGGTCTGGAGGTTTCGGGGGAATAACTAAGTCCATTTTCCCAAAAGATAACCTGAATCACAAAAATAAATAATAAAACAAATGAACAAAAGAACAAACTTACCGAGAACTGGATAAAACAATAAACGGAATACAGATAAAGTAAAAAATTAAATGAAAATAAAAATAACACAAATCTAAATAAGTTATTGCAACAGATTAAGACTAAATATCACGAAAAAAAATAAGGAAATAATAGAGTTGCGAAAAACCTCTCCACTTTTCAAGATTTTTTTAATATTCCGAAATATCCTAATCAAATTTAGAATTTTATAAGATATTCGATTTTTGAAAAATTAAAAAAAAGCGAGGTATAAAAATTTAAAACGATAAAAGAAATTTCCATTTAGTTTAGAAAGCGAAAAAAAGTGACTTTTACTTTACATTAC
The DNA here is from genome assembly GCA_039881145.1 of Druceiella hillmani. Taxonomy (NCBI): domain Eukaryota; kingdom Metazoa; phylum Arthropoda; class Insecta; order Lepidoptera; family Hepialidae; genus Druceiella; species Druceiella hillmani. Next base: position 5,442,733 of record JAYKKI010000097.1, on the reverse strand, counting down.
GGAATGTATATAAAAAAGTACATATAAAGTGTATATAAAAAAGTGTATATAAAAAAGTACGGAATGCATATAAAAAATAATTTATTACATATTTTGAAGAGCCCTGTCGATAAGTGTTTATTCGCGAAATTTTATGCTCATCAATATAAACCGCTGGCCGCAAAGAAGGCAACTCGTGGAAACTGTCGCGACGGCTGGCAGAGATCACTGTGGTTACAGTTACATAAATTGGT